>CM030367.1:169327834-169670334 GCA_017893485.1 Hemerocallis citrina
AACTCAGCTTCTTCCAAGCACGGGTCAAATGTTTACTCTAGCTATATTTGGACTAATATAATTTCTAAATTCAAACTATTGTTAAGGAACTTTAATTTTACAATATTTAGCATTCCTGATTTTTCGTTAAAAATGTGTGTGTGATTATGATGGATGTAAACAATGTTAGGTTTTGTGAGAAATTAACAATTGGGAGTTAGGGTTTTATCTCTAGATCTAAGTTGCTTGAGATATTCACCCTAGGTATCAAGATTGGAATACCTAGACTGCTATCACAAGCCAGTATTTATTTCTAAATACTGGTTTGGGTATCGGGTTATAAGCCCACAAACCCGCGTTCCAATATCCAATCAATTGTACGTTCATTACACGTGTTACACATATGCACGTGCTATATTTATATAGAGAGAATATACCAATATATCCAACAATCTCCTCTTATATTCTCAATATATAAAGTACAGGATTATCTCATCAGATCAGTATACAACTGACTGGCTGATAGCAGTCCATAAAGGAAAAACATCATAAAGGTATAGTTTCATAAGAACCAATAGAATTATAAAACTGAATAGTTCAATCAAGACTAAACCAATATAATTAACTAGTTCCAAACCATATCCAATTCAGAATAGTTCACAAAGACTAAACCAACTGGAATAATCTGTCATAGTTTCAAAATCAAACAAAGCAAATAAACTTCACGAACAAAATATGAGTTTTAAGCTCATGAACACAAGAGTCTTAGACTCAACAGAAGTTTTTACCAAGCAGGTGACTAATTTATTCTCGAAAGAGATAAACTGAAACTCTATCCTTGCACACTGCTTTATGTTTACTCCTCCATTTTGAGCAAATCATTATTTTTGAAATCTATGTTGACAGATTCAACTCCTCCATCTTTGCTAGCTTATTGAAAACAAGAATATCAAGAGACACATCTCTAAGAATTCCAACAAATTTCACAAAGTATCTAGTTCCACAAAAGAACTTAGTACAATTCATAATTAGTTTAGCAAAAATGTAACGCAAGCATCACAATCAAGTATCTTTAATAAGTAAAGTACATGAACTTTATAGTTTCTACACAAGAACCATACTATGTTTCATATTGGAATAAAAAGATTGCCGTTTCAATCATGGTTTAACATTGAATCATCAAAATTGGAATGAAACATGTATCCATAAAAGACATATCATCAAAATTGGAATGATATTTAGGACAATTTAATCATCGGAAACACATCGACAAGTTTTCATGTTTCGTATTGGAATAATATGATTATTCTAAGTAAATTTCTTAGATATATAATACCATCAAAATTGGAATGACATTATATATTTGTGGAATTTATGTCGAATCATCAAAATTATCTAAAACATGTCAACAGCCTAAAATTGATGCTTAAGTTTGAACTTCTCTATGGCTCCAATTGGATTCTAAATTTCAAAACAACTTGGATGTTAAAGCTTTTTACTCAATAGCTATTAACTCCACTTTCCCCCACAGTTTTGATAATTAGATCACTTTCAAGTCTCTTAGCAAGAGCATTAGTCATACTTGTCGCAATTGCACTTTATCTATGAGAAAGTTCAACTTGGCTTCTTTCAGCCTTAATATACTCCTCTTACTATTATAGTGAGTTATGAGCTACAGTGCATTGTAGCTTGATAGTCGCATAACAGAATTAGAGAGTTACTTAA
Organism: Hemerocallis citrina; assembly: GCA_017893485.1. Classification (NCBI taxonomy): domain Eukaryota; kingdom Viridiplantae; phylum Streptophyta; class Magnoliopsida; order Asparagales; family Asphodelaceae; genus Hemerocallis; species Hemerocallis citrina. The sequence continues at coordinate 169,329,539 of CM030367.1, forward strand.
ACTTCTTAATGGATAACTAGCAACAATTTCTTCAATCCACTCAGCCTTTTTCCCTGCAGAGGATTACACATAGAGGTCTGATTTCATGGATGATAGCACAGTGCATGTTTGCTTTTTATTTCCATAACATTTCTGTTTCTCCTAGTGTAAATACATATCTACTAGTTATCGACTTTCACTAAATTCTGAGCAACATAATGCATCAGATCAGCCATTCATTCGAAGAATGACTAGAGTAACACAAAGCAAACTCTTGAATACCACTCAGGTATCTCATTAGCCACTTAAGGGCACTCAAATGTGTATGGGATTATTAGTGAATCTGCAGATCATACCTACCTCAAAGGCTATGTCTATTCTAGTGCAGATCTTTGTATACATGAGACTGTTAATTTCTTTAGAATGATCTACATGTCTCATAGTTGCACCATCATTAGGTGTCAACCTTTTATCATAATCATAAGGTGTTTCAAAACACACTTTCAATCACTATATCTCCACTTTTGAAACACATTTTGATTAGATGAGTTTGACTAAGAGTTATCCCTTGCCAACTGAAAACTCACCCTTATACCTATGATGTCCACAATACCTAGGTTTTCATGTTGAATTCTTTGGATAGCACAAGAGAGGTCACTTCCAAGAACTCACTTCCAAGAACATGCATATCAGCAGAACAAGTAAATAATAGCCACTATATTTGACACACTATAAAGTTGAAGGCACTGATCTGAATTACTTGATTCATATACTAGGCTCTTTCAAAAATTTGTCAAATTATTTATTCGTTGGCTATACATGTTTTAAGAACATACAATGATTTTACTATATTGTAAATCATGTTCACTAAATATATTAGTTCAAACTTTCCAGTACAAAACTGTTCAGTACAAAGCCTTTTAAATATCTTTTATGAATGACAAAATTTCCAATAGATGTAAGGGTAAGAAGAATACTTATTGTAGCAATATAATAAACATGTGAGTAGACATCAAATAAATCTACCCCATTTTTCTCATTTAATCTGTTAGCTACTAAAGAGCATTAAAATTGCTAATGAACAATCAAAATTAAGTTTCTTCTACAAAACCCCACTTACTATAGTTTTAGTCCCTTTCGGCAGATCAACTAAATTAAAGTATTATTGTATGACACAGAATCATCTCATTGTCTACTAAAGACTTTTCTTAGCTCATTTGTCATTCAAGTTTTCAAGTGTCAGTAAGGCTGGTTCTTGATTCCAACTGTGAATCATTGAACATGTCTGTAGGACTAGATTATTTCATACATTTATCTTTGATGAACATATCCTCAAAGAGCTTTGCAAGTCTAGATTCTTCTAACACAGATTAGATAGATCCAACATCTGTCCACAGAGCTACATTCTGCACTTTCTAAGAACACAAATATTTGTTGTAGGTCCTACTTTAGGCCTTCTAAGGTCATGTACTCTAACAAAAGTATCACAACACACATTTTCACTTTAACAAAACTGTTTGTGTTTTCATACCATGATTTACAAGGTATATTCAATTTAGAGTGTAGTAACACATTAGAGATATGATTAACAATACAACATCACTCATAATTACACAAGACAAACAACAGTCAATAATATAGAATTCAACATTTCACTAAGTGTTTGATTCTAACTTTTATCAATACCGTTTGACTGTTGTAAGTAGAGTGCTCTAGAGTTATGCCCAATGCAAACTTCTCTAAAGTTGTTAAAACATATTCACAACCTCTATCAAATCTGAACCCTTGATTTTTAGCATTTAACTATTATTATTATTATTTTTTTTTAATTCATTAAGAATAACAAGTGCTTCATTCTTCATATATATGACAGACTTATATTAATCATCTACAAAAGAGATTAAATACTTCTGACCAACAATCGTCTCATTTAGTCACAAAGCTACTGAGATCACAAATATCAAAATGTATTGACTCAAGAAGTTGTGTGCTCCTAGAGACCATACTAAATGATTTTCTAGTGATCATAATCTGAGCACAACTTTCATATTTGTCATATTTAATGGAGTGTCATTTAGTAGAGTTATGAGATTTAACAAGAACAAACAATTTAATATATAGTTCATAGTGATTCTAAATTTCAAAATAACTTGAATGTTAAAGCTTTGACTTAATAGCTTTTAACTCCATTTCCCCACAGTTTTGATAATTAGATCACATTTCCTCACAATTAGAACTATTATTATTAATTGTCTTATTTGTTAAACTGAACTTATACATATCATTGACAATATATGCACTTTATAAGAGTTAATACAAAATTACTCTATCACATTTTACAAAAATTATTTGCTTTCTCTAATGGTTCTAACAATGTCCACTTGCTCAAACACATTGAGTGAAGAGTTCTTTCCTTTATTCGTTCTTCATCATCTTCATAACGCTAAATGAGATAATGATTAACACATTATAATTCAACTTTGCACACACAGTACAATAAATGAGAAGGAATAAAACGTAACTAGTAGAGTCATATTCTACATCAAGAGATGCTCTCTCCTAAGTTACAGACATTTGTTATACATCTTATACAATTTTATTTTATTTTAAATTTTAGAGAAGCAAATATGTAATCTCACACAAACTGCAAACAATGGATTTGTCAAAATATCTATACACATAGTATGATAAAACACTTAACAACCCTAAACATACTAGTTTTCCAGAGCGAGAATAACTATGATCTAAAACTCTCAATCATATGATTAAACGCACAAAACGTTAACACATTCATCACATGAAAAATACTGAGAAAATTAAAGTAGATCATACCGACACTTCAAGTTAGAAGTGTTTTTCCAAATTCGATGGAAAAGCCTGTGTAGTGCAGACTTATCATACCATGATGCAAATCCATCGTCTCCAACATACACAATTTGTAGGTAACATTAAAGTTCCTACATTCATCAAATTGTTAAAGATTAGCCAATTAAACAAATTATTAGCACAATCTAATTCTAGCAACAATTTAATTGGAGATCCGATTTTTATAGTCAACATACACTTTAACTTATCAAAATAGATATTGTGTTTTAGCACATAGCCAAAATAACTGTTCAACTTGTATTTAATTAAACAAGTGATTAATACAGTCTTGAACTTAACCACTTAGCATCATAGTAATTCTATAATTCAAAACATAATTTTAGAACGAGTGTTTTGAACTTCCAGCACATAGCAAAATATTTAACAGAAATTTAATACGAGGAAAGTAAAGAACTTATCTTTCACTGTCTCTTCCCCTTCAATTCATTAGACTCATGTCTGCTGGGAACAAATCCAAACAACAAACTATTCTGCGCCAAAGAGACCTAGCATCGAACACCTTGTGTGCATCAAAACTGCAAGCTCCTATGAGGCTTTCAGAACCCACATCAAAGAAAGAGAACCCTAGACCAAGTGATTTGATTTGATGGCTCATCAAGCTCATGAGACCAACACCATCATCACTAGTTCAACCTTCCGTTCAATTCGACCACGATCTTTCCCTGTTCAAAATCGGATCTGAGCAGATCTGATCTCTTTCTTTCTCCTTTCCTATCTGAGTTCGGGAAGAAGAAGGAGAGCGAGGCAGGACCGTGCGGCGGCGCTGGCACGCGGTGGTGCGCCGGTGGCGTGCGGCGGCAGGTGTTGGCGACAGCGCCGGTGGGTGTCGGCGAAGACGTTATTCCGACGAACGGATTGGTATCAACCTTTCTCTTATCTGGCCCTGAAGGAGTTCAAGGAGTTCAAGAAGTGGGTCTGTGATCTGATTACTCAGCAAGTCAGAGAAGAGAGGAGGAGGATGGGTCTGCTTGCAACTTGGGTTCGCCGCAACCGGGTCTGACACACAGACTGCCGGAGAGGGAGGTCGAGGGCAGTGCCGTCGAGGTCAGACGAGGTCGATTCGACTCGTCTCTGGTCGACGCCTCGATTGATGATCGATCGGTGACATTGGCTTCGACGGGATCCAGAGAGGGTAATCTTCAGTCTTAATTAATCTCACAAATTAATTAATAATATCTCAAGATTGTTAGGTTTTGTGAGAAATTAACAATTGGGAATTAGGGTTTTATCTCTAGATCTAAGTTGCTTGAGATATTCACCCTAGGTATCAAGATTGGAATACCTAGACTGCTATCACAAGCCAGTATTTATTCCTAAATACTGGTTTGGGTATCGGGTTATAAGCCCACAAACCCGCGTTCCAATATCCAATCAATTGTACGTTCATTACACGTGTTACACATATGCACGTGCTATATTTATATAGAGAGAATATACCAATATATCCAACAAACAATTTCCTGAAGCAGTGATAAAAACGTTATGAATTTAATTCATTTGATAAATTGGTAAACAAATTTAATCATGAATCTCCTAGATGTTGTTAGCTATTCCATGCTACTTCCAACTGTGTTGTGGGTTGTGGGTTCTGTTCAATTCACTTACATCCAAAATGCCCACGTTTATCTTAAAAATTTCTAATTTTCCTCACAGCTTCCTTACTAAGCATAATTGGCTCTGTTAGCTCATACATCTCAGTACGAAGATCTTGGCCTCATATATATATATATATATATATATATATATATATATATATATATATATGTATGCTTTGTGTTAATTTGTTGACATCTTTTCATCTTCATTTTCAGCACTTAAAATGGTAAGAATTCAAAATTCAAGAAATCGTGAGGGTCAGCCATAACATTCAGCTATACAGGTAGGTGACTGTGGCATGTTGGTATATAATATGCAACTTTCTACATTCTAACATGTAAAGTTACATTGTAAAGTGACATAGAATTATCAAGAATATAGGTGATAAACAACTGGTTTTTTGCTTTCATCTTCATGCAGGTTTACCTTTGACCTTGATTCTAAGTTGGGTCTCAATGTTTCCTCGTGTATCCTCACAAGGTATTGTCAAACAGGAGATTTTTTTAATAAAATTTTTATTTTTTATTTTTCACTCTGATGCTCATGCTTATATTTCAACAATTATATGAACTTATCTATAGCATGTCAATAAAAAAAAATTATGACACTGCAACCAATTGACAAGTACATGTCATATATCTTGAATGTATAGGTCGACTAGGTTTCCAAATTATACATCTTCCAAGGAACAACCACACTGTTATAGTGAATGAAAGGATACATACATTCAAATAGAAATGAAATATGTAATTTCAAGTTAGAAATTTCCCCCTAATTTCAAAAATAACAATAATAATAGACCAAGTTTCCCTTCTAGAAGACGTTTTATGTGAGATTTTATCAAAAGTTGAAGGGAAACTCCTTGAGGATATTCAGATATTTCTTATTGGAGTTTTTGTATGTTAGTTTTCATGTGCCGTTATGTTCTTTCACATGAATTAAGTAATTTGTTACTTCCTAACTTTTTTACTATTCCAAATGCGATGATGGTTGCAGGGCTCCTGTTGGACTTTTCTGGAACAGAAATGTAATTCGGCCGTAAGTTCTTCATTTTTTTGATTAGACAACAATTTTCTCAACATGAAACTTAATTGACTGCATTCCCAAACACACTTACATAGTTCTTCTCTGTAAGGTTACAGAAAGATTATTAAGCATGCAATTACTCAATTTTTTTGTACTAGCTGTGAGCTTCATTATTATCTATTTCCTTATTTCTAGACCACACCCTTCTTTGTCCAACTATTCTGATAGTATTTTAATCTTAATCAAACGTAGGCCTGAATGTGTGTGTGTATATATATTCATGTGAAGCAAAGTTTCAATCATGCTTATTTCTCAGGTATAATCCCATGTCAGACCTTGATGCTAAAGGTAATTGTTGATTAAGGTATTGTGACACTTATATAGTAATGTATAGTCTTATAAAAATATTGCACTAATGTATGTTTTTCAAATTAAGCAGGACAGACTGGACAGTCAGAATCTTAACCTGCCATAGTTGTTCGAGAGAAATAGCTTATAAATCATCAACTTTATGATGATAACCAGTATACATTGTAATAGTCAAGTACATTTATGAGAAGATGTGTGGATTGCTGGTAGGAGTATTGGTTGTCTTCGTGCTCAATACATATTGTAGCTTTGAGTTTTTCGACCACAGTATGAGGCAACTTAAATTGGTTGATTAAATTGGTTAAATTGGTTGATTAAATATTCATGTTGATTAAATTGGTTGTGTTAAATGGGATTGAAGAGTTCTATAATGTTTTATAACATATATATGAAATTGTATTTCATGTAGGGTAATTTTTTATTAAAAAATGTTTTAAAGTTCAAAAAAAATACCTATCTATCCCTGCATTTTTAGACCAAAACGCCGAGATAGGATGCTTTTTCAAAAAAAAAAAACACCTATCCTATCGTTTTTGGTCAAAAATGCCGGTAGATTACCTTTTCCTTTTTCCCAGACAAAAGCTCTATATCGACGTTTTTTTAATTAAATGCCGGGATAGATATAGGCTATAGCGGCGGTGCTAAAAAATGTTGGGATAGACCCTATATCTGTCCTGACGCTTGCTATAGCAGCGTTTCTGGCGGCGTTTTCACAAACACCGCTATGGTCTATCCCGACGTTTATAAACGCCAGGATAGCCCAAAAGAAACGTCGAGAAAGCCTGTGTAGTTTGTAGTGTTTCCCATGTTCTGGATTCTTTTTATTAATTTTTATGCAATTAAAAAAAAAGATTTTAGTAGCATCAATTAAAATTTTGTACCGATTAGAAGCAAATTGATCCATATGGTTTCATGGCCAGTTGTTTCTTGGCAAATATCCTTTGAACTTCAGTATTATACTGCTAAGGTCACTCCATGGTTAGTAACTTAACATTCCCTTTTCTAGCATATATATGCATTCCCAACAATTTTATTTAGTGTTTTTTGGGGGATTTATGCTACTGTCGTGAATGGTTATGGCTGAACTAAGAAGGTATACAATGATATGCTACTAATGCGACGTCCGCTGAAAATATTTTATGAAAACTTTTGGAGAAATTCCTAATTTTATTATTAATTTTAAACAATGCACACAAAAGAACTACAATAGGAAAGAAACTTCACATGAGAGACTTATGTCCACCTTGGTATGATTTCAACATAAAGTCTGTGTGCTATAGATATCATTATTGCACAATTACATAATCTCAAAATCTTATACTTCAAAATTAATTAATTGTTATATAAGACATCTTATTGGGAATGACATATCTTTCAAATTTCTCTTCCCACATCCTTTTATAATCATGAGGATGATTTTTTGTTGACAGTAGTTGATCATTGACCATAAGCACTATACATGTAGAAAGCAAATGGGGTTTTGATAGTCATGAATATTTTTCAATGGCTCATGTGACTGTAAATACCAAGAATTGGAACAGAGTGTACATTCTGTTTAGTAGGTGTGGATTAGAATATAAAGAACATACCTAAATTTGAGATAAATCATTGAGAACTTCAATTAGAACCATAGCCTTGTGTCACATATGATTATTTTTGCTATTATAGATGATATTTTGCTCTTAATACTAACTAGAGTACTCTTTTTTGATGATGCGTACAACTTATACAATGCTATTTAAATCTTATCGTCTTTGTACATTCTATTCTAATCACAACCTGTGTTGTTTTACCTACCAATAGAAATCAATGGTATTGCTTAATCTTTGATATGTGAACATGATAATATTTGTAAGAGGATACAAGTGTTAGGGATATCGAACAAATTTTTACAAATAAGAACATCAGTGATTTTTTGTGTTCCTCATTTGGAAGGCCACCTAAGAGAGAAATTTTATTAATTATTACAAAGAAGTACGAACTAATACAACTTCATCTCTCTTCTGTAGATTGTGTTGGATTTCTTTTCAAAACCTTCACGCTTTGGTGTGATATAACTTATTTTTTATATGATTTGAGGCCGTCATTATATTTGATAATTCAGTATATTTCAGTATTTTCTAAATGCTTTGCTTGCTCATTTGCCTAACAATCATTATTCATATTTTACAGTATTTTTGCAGGATTTTGGATTTCTATCCAAATATATTGTGGCCTTCAGGCAGGGATTTGAAGAACAGAATATGCATAATTAATTTGAATGTTATATTTAGAGTTACCCAAGGTTTTAGTCCTAGCCAAGGTTTTAGTCCTAGCTTCCCTTCTCTCCTTTGTTTCATTTCATTTGTTTTGTCTTTTACCTCTGTATTAGAGAAGTTATTATTGGAACAATTATAAGATATCAGAATAAACTCAAGCTTTTTTACTGTTTTGTTTAATTACTATTTGCTACAATGTGAATATGTTTATATTGAATTGATGATTAATGAGTCACATACTAAATCTCACCTTTAAACATTAGTCGTTTTTTTTTATTTGTGTAAACAATTATTCTTTTGAAAACTGGGACCTTTTTTTCTTCTTTCCCTTTGAAGTAAGGAGAAGGAGACATATTGAAACTCCAAATGGTGATTACCAAAAGATACGGTTGGGGCCAATCCATATTTAACATGAGTCTTTCAATGGACCAAGTCACTCAATGTGATTTCAACATATTATACCCTTTTTATTATTAGTCTTTTTCTGTGTAAGCACAGTTTATTTGTAGTCTAAATTTCGTCTATGCATATAATGCATTGTCATGTTTTGAGCATTTTTTTAATTTTTTATAGTTTCTACCTTTGCAACGTGCACAGTAAATTTCAACTGGTAATAATAAATAAGGAAAAGATATTGCTCTTAAACTACACTTTCAGGCTCCTTCTACATTAGAAACAAATTGTATGAGTTGACCCCCCCCCCCCCCCAAACATCTACACCTCATTAGTCACTCATCATCCAATAGCTTCTGCGATCTCTTCGTCCTCTACATCTTCTCCTTGTTCAACCACATTTACAACAAAATTTTCAAACTGCAACTGTTGTGTTGCATACCTTTTCGAGCTTGAAATGCGAGGATGTGGGCCCAACGAAGGGTCCACAACCCCCGTCCCAATGCTACCCCCCTTCATCCTCTCCACCGCAAGACCAACCCCACACCAGTCCTCATCATCGAAGGCGAACACCGACCCTTGAGATGAGCATGAAAGATCTTAAAGTTACGTTTGTTGGGAATCGAGGATCCCATCATCGGCTCTCGGGGGAGACCAGTTTTCTTCATCACCGATCTCTCTCACTTCAAACCAGTTGAAGGGCCCTACAAGAGGGTCCTCCTACAAGCCCCCCCCCCCCCCCCCCCCCCCCCCCCCCCCGCACGACCTTCGGGACGAGGGACGAGGGACGAGGGAGAGGGAGGAATTACGAGAACAAGAAGAAGGGAGAATATGGTGGCTATCAAATATCACACTTCCAACAACACATAAGCTGGGAGTCCTCCAAATGCAGTGGCGGAGGCACAGTTTATTAACCTTAATTATAAGAGGGAGTGTTTCCCTATCAAGTATCTGAGACTTCCACTTAGACCGAGGAAACTGAAAAAGTCTGACTGACTACCGATTATTGACATACTGGAGGCTAGACTGTCTGAATGGAAAGACAAATCTCTTTCTTGGTGGACGAGTGGTCCTTATCAACTTGGTCATGTGGAACCTCCCTACATACTACATGTCTTCTTTGAATTACCTAAGTAGGTGGTCAAAATAATTGACCGCATTTGGAAGAGAATTATGTGGAATAAAGCTGAAACAGACAAATGAGGATACCATTTAATCAGATAGGAAAAAATGCATGAAGAAAATGCATGGTGGGTTCGGTATTATCGATTTGAGAGACATGAACCTTGCTCTGCAATGAAAATCATGGTGGAAAGTGTTCCACCTAAATAATGAAGGTTGGCAAGAATTCATTCAGCCATACTTGCAAGGGAAAGGAACGTGAAATTTGGGTTTCAGGGTGGGTGCTAGGGTCTCATGGTTCTGGAAATGGATTGCTCGAGCCAATGAGCTGTTCAACACAACGATTACGTCATTTATCGACAATAGGTTGTCCACCAAATTCTGGTGGGACAAATGGTGCGGCGCTCACACTCTTTGGTTGGTACTCAATATCGTCATCCAGACCACAGAAAATCTTACCAAAAGGCAACTGAACATTGTGACAAACTGTGGGTTCTGCAATGTTCATAGAAAATTGATGAACCACCTTTTCATTGGGTGCCAACGGAGTAAGGCAACGCTAGTTGAGGTCCTACGGGCCTTGGATACGAGTGAGTACCCCAACACACATGAGGACCTATGGATTGACCCTATATTTGCCTATAGGCATCACGAGATGAAAGAAGCATGGTACATCGCCATCACTACTACAACCTAGGTTTTATGGCTTGTCAGAAATACCTTTTACTTTCGTGGGATTTTTAATAGTATTTCTGATATTTTAACTCATATCATGCATCTTATTTTCTTTTGGGTTACAACTGCTACTACATGGCGGAGATGGAGGATCGCCACAGCTTTCCGGTTAGACGTGTACGATGATGAGGAGGTCGAGTTCGGACTTACCCTAGATTAAGCGGAGCGACGGCATCCAGGCCCTTACTCTCCAGAGATTTGTTGGAGGACCATTATAATTGTGTTTGTGTATTTATGTATTTGTTATTTGGTTTATCGGTATCACTTTTGGATTGTCCCACCCTCCAGGGCAATGTTGGAGGTTTATGTTTTATTTCCTGCTTTGTAGTTCTTTGTACATTTCTCCTAGTGCTCTAGGGATGTTTTATTAAACTTTTTTTAATGAAACAGGATGGCAGTATTCCACCTTTTCCTTAAAAAAGAAAATTGTGAGTTATTGTCATGTGTGCCTCTCTCTCATTATTATCTACATAATTTATATTCATTGCTCTATCTTAAAATCTTGTGAGTATGCGATAACATGATGTGACTATTATGTTTATGTTTGTCATGTATCAGTAAAGCGAAAAATTAAAAATACTAGTATAATGTGCAAGCGATGCACGCCTACAAAAAGTATAGTCATCAAATTAAAAGAATATATATCGAATAAGAAAAAAATAGTTTATATTCGAATGTTTTTGTAGTGCCCCGAATTTCCAATATAATATCTCAGAAATATGTGGCACAATTTCCAACATCAACTTCAATTGCAATAGTAATCATAGCCAAAAAAACACAGATAATTTTTATTTCAACTTTTATTACATCACTTGTTTACAAAACACAGAGGAATACAAAACATCTTGAATTACAATCTTTTCTTTACAACACATTTTTTACAATTTTACATAAGCCATAACATCATTCAATCTCAAGCATCCAAATCCCAAGCTATAAGCAACAACCTGTAAAACATGAGGCTAGAGATAACCCTAACCCCAAAAACTACAGGGGTCAGTCATAACGGTGTGAGTGACATCAAAAGAAATGCAACATAAATAAAACATGAAGGATAAAGTCATAAACAACATATGTCAACCATAAAAATGAAAGGAATATGAAACAACAATAAATAATCGTGAGGCATAGAATCATAAACAACATGTATTAAGAATAAAAGAAATAAGAATCAACAATAAATAAAACATGAAAACATCAAATGAACCTAGACTAAGTGTCAAGTGTAGAAAACAGAAAAAAACATGCATAAAACCAAGTCAAGAAAGCATCAATGCTCTATGCTGACTCTCTAATGCATACTTGTCGGATTCTATGCATCCCACAATACATAGGTCCGGTGCAAGCCCTTATCGTTCTCCACTTTATAGGGTTAAATCCCTCATTATGAAACTAATCCTACTACGGCGACGGAAACAAGATCCAGAATACTCTGCGAATAGGCATCACAGCCCTCGACGTGCGAGCATCATGTAAGAATAGCTCAACAACTAGAGAATTACCTCCCAACCGTGTACCCCACGAATAGGCTTTCGAGGCCCTCGACGTGTAGATACACCGGGTACATACAGTGAATAGGCTCACCGACCCTCGACACGTGAATGCACTCTGCATGCTCCATGAATAGGCATGCAGACCCTCGACACGCGAACATACAAATGTCCTCTCGAGACAGAACAACAAACAGTCCTGGAACGCATCCGTTGGACTAATAAAACCAAAATTACATCTTACGTTTTCCAAGTTCCATCACATCTCCACTAGTATCTGTCCTTAAGTTGATTATTATTAAAATACAAAAATCCTAATCTCTAGAGTTAGTGTATCCTGCTAGACTTAATTCCACAAAACAAACCAAAGACCCTGCAGGTCTAAATACATAAATCTCATCTGCCGGTTCACAGGACTCCTACTCAACTCCTAGAGAAATCACAACTCATCCATCAAGACCAAAACTTTCAATAAAACTCACAAATCCATCATCAAAACGATTATATGAAGAAACTTCTTAAATCAACAAAAAATCCAAATCATATATAAAATTCCAGAATCCAAATAAATATTAAATCTTTTAAATAATTGAAAATCATATTTTTAAGCTGTAAAACATCAATTCATTTGAAAACACGTATAACTCAAATAAGGTCCAAAAGAATACATTTAAAGCTTCAAAATAAATCTCTGTAAAATATTTTTAGTTTGTAGCAAAACATCTTTTAAAACAATATAATATTGAAGGAACAATCGTTCAAAAGAAGCATCAGAAAACTCAAGAAAGCATAAGTTAGAGCAGTAGCAGTCGACTTCATAGGGTAGTCGTCGACTGTCCCGCGTGAAATCCAAACTTAAGAAATCCATCAATCAGAGCAGTGGCAGTCGACTGTATAAGGTAGTCGGTCGACTGTCCCGCGTAAAATCCAAAACTCAAGGAAAACACCAATCAGAGCAGTGACAGTCAACTGCATAAGATAGCCAGTCGACTGTCCCGCAGAATATCCAAAACTCAAGAAAATGCTTCAGCCAGGACATCGACAGTCGACTCTCGACATTGGTTGATCGACTGTCGAACCTACAGACTGCAGTTTAAGGTTTTGTGCATGTTTAACCGATACATCGTTTTCTTTCATAAAAACGCAAACTTGTAAATACTAAATTCCTGAGATGTTTGAATATGTCTAGTATGACATGTAGAAGTCATCAAGACACTTCAAAACACACCAATATCTCAAAATATAAATTTTTCACAAAATCTTTCAAAACCACAACCTATATATGTACATGTTCAAAATAGGGATTTAAGCAACAATTTTAGTATCAGAATTCATCAAATAGAAGTTGGGTATATTTCAAAACCATATTTGTATCAAAACCATCGAAATTCAATCAAAACTCCATCAAAACTCATAAAAGCACTCAAAACAATGGATTAAGAATTTAAAGGTGTGTGTATGTGTGTGTTTGTGTAATTGTGCATCAGTTAATCATTGTGAATCCATTGTATATATGTAGTATATTATTTCCAAACAACCTCAGTGTCAACAACCCAGATCCAAATCAATATTTTCACAAAAATGCATTAAAGCAACCTTCGGCCTGCACACTACAGACCCAAAAGCAAAACCCTTCTTTTTACTTCAAAACTTAATCTCTTTGATCCAACAAATCCTTCTATGACTTGTTATACACATACCCAATCACTCACATCAATTACTCATGAACATATGCACTCACAACATGCAAATAATTCAGTTTTAACCATCGAAACATCCATAACAAAACCACATATGCCTACACACAGTAGGGTTCACCTTTAATCAAATTTTGTTTACTTTTCATACATGAACATCACACAACTCAACATACAATATCAAATCAGCAGGCATATGATGGAAACTAATTTACTCATGATCTATATTAGGTTCTTTAACAATCATAATTCATCAATTTAGGGTTTTGGTCATCAATAGTATGTTTTCAAGTAAAAATTCAATTTTTTTATTTCATCTACTCTTCAAAAATGCATTATATCTTCATCCAAACCCTAATATGTTTTCTAATTAACAAATCATCACACACAACATGCATAGAACAAAAGAAAAGCAAAAGCATGTCACTCACCTTATGGAGAATTAACCGAAGAGAAATAAAGAATAAGAAAAATCATCATTCGCAAGAAAACCAAGAATCCTCACTTGAAAACTTCAAAAATAATAATAAGAAATCCTTTGTGTAGCACAGCAAGAGACGGCTGCACCCCACTCTTTTATAGGCCGGAAATAATAGGTTTAGGGTTTTGTAAATAGATTTGCAAAATACATCTTTTAAATATAACTTTACATATATATATCCTTATACTTGAAAATTAAATAAAACCAACTTATTTGAGTTTTTAAAATAAAATAAAAAAACCATCTTAATACCAGCCAGCACTGTTTGATAAACCCAGAAAACAAATTTTGCACTTTTACCCTTCTAAATGGCAAATTTGCAAAAAGATCATTTTTCATCAAAACTTGTAAAATAAACCAAGTTTATAAAAAAAAATTAAACTCTTTACCCCTGAGTTGACTAGGCATCATACCCAGTCCAAAAATCTTAAATTCTGGAGTTTTCACTCCAAGTGGTAATTTTGCACAAAAGTCCCTCTTTTTATAATATTTGCAAATAGGTCCAATAATTATCATAAAAATCCAGAAAATTCACAAATAATATCTAATAATAAATAATGAGTTTTCCCAAAATAATTTTTTACTTTGAACTTCCCAAGAAAATATTTGCACGTGTTTTTCACGTGTAAAAAGATAAATCTTCAGAAAAATATTTATTCAATCTCCAAAAATCATTTTGAATTCATTTATTAATCTTAAAAATATTATTTTAAAATCTGGGTATTACATCACTCCCTCCTTAGAATAGTTCCGTCCTCAGAACTACTACTAATAGGGTCCAAACAAAAATAAGCAAGGAAATTGAAATCTCATAAATGGAAACATAGTTTAAGAAATACAATTACACAAGAGAATGTAATCTAACAAAAGAAATACCACCAACTCAAAGAGCACAATCATACAAAAGAACACAATCATACAAAAGTTTAGGAAAAACCTTTCGCATGCAATCCTCTGACACCCAAGTAGCTCCCGCTGCGCACTCTAGTAACTTGCCTCCGGAAACCTGCCGCAACATCCCCTGAATCTCTGCATCAAGCTTCTGACCTTCCACAATCTGCTTTCACCTTCCAAGGATCCGTGGCCACTCCCTCCTTAGAATAGGACATGACCAAGAAAAGTTACCTCAAAATTGCAGCTCAAAAGAGATCAATACCAAATGATCTTCCACCACTATCGATATCACATTCTTCGTAATATTGATCAGCAATCATTTTTTCCCCTGATGGTGTTGCCACCGTCAAGGCTCTGCCTGGAAACACCTTAAGCTCCACACCTAAGACTTAGCAAAAATTGGGCGACACAATGTATGCAAAGAACCAGTATGAAATAAAACTTTTGTTTTTATTCCATTAACCCAAAATAAGTTTTATTACATGGAGAACGATACTCAAATCTCCAATTTATTCTCAAATAAAGTTTTACTTAATACATAAATGAATGAATTCAAAATTCTTGCACACCCCGGATCACATCCCTGAGTTACCCGCATCTTCCTCAGTCAATGCGAACACTCGCTCCTGCCTCAGAACTTTGCCTCCGTCTGCACCATCCTTCTTCAACTGCAGACAGTTTGGTCTGAGATGCCCTTCACAACCACACTGATAACAAACCTGCGCCCTCTGAGGCTTGGTGCATGCTGCCTGATAATGACCTGCCTCCCCACAGTTGAAATAAGTCACGCCTTGAATCGCGGGTGCCTTCTGCACTGGCCTAATGAACTTGCCCTGCTTCGCTGGGAACTCCTTCTCACTCTGACTATCTGCTGGCCTCTTGTTCTTGTTCTAGGTCTCCTGCTTCTTCTGGAATTGGTCTATATCCTTTTCTGTCATAGCTGCTCTCCTGACCAGCTTATCAAACCTCCTGATGCCCAAAGGAATCATCCTCGACCTCAATTTCGGCCTCAAGCCCTGCTCAAACTTCTTGGCCTTCTTCGCTTTAGACACAATCAGATCCGGTGCATACCTTGACAGCTGGGCAAATTTAGTCTCATATTCGCACACTGTCATGCTGCCTTGCCGCAGGTTCAAGAATTCTGTTGCCTTCTTCTCCCAAATATCCAGAGGAAAGAAACGATCCCTGAACTCATCCAGAAAAGCCTCCCAAGTTACTTGTTGATCTCCAAACGTCCTTTTCACTGCCAACCACCAAACGCCAGCATTCTTCTCTAACTGCATCGTAGCCAACTTCACCTTATTGACTGCTGGAGTCTCCAAAACTTCGAAGACCATCTCCATTTGTCTAATCCAATTATCAGCCCCATCTGGATCAGACTGCCCCTCAAACACAGGCGGCTTCATCCGCTTGAAAGACTCAACCTGCTTGATCAGATCAGCATTAACAAACACTTGCCCAGCCCCCTAATTCTGATTCTGATTCTGATTTTGTGCCCAATTAGCTGCCATGAATGTGTTCAAGGTCTGATACACCCTGGCAATCTCAGTCTCAAGATCAAGTACTGATCCATGGGAACCTTCTGCCCCATCACCATTACCACCATTCCTGGTCTTGGGTCCTGCCATTCTACTGAATACTGCAAAATGAGGGTAAAGTTAGAGCATCACAACACAATTCATATTCACATCAATACCCTATGGCAAAACCCCAACCATACCCCAAACCAAAACACCATGTTCTAACTCTATGTGATACTCACACTCTAATGTCCACACCTAGTTACTCACGCTCTAATGTCCACACCTAGATTTATTTTTACACCATGTTTATTATTACTATTGAAGCATGCTCTGATACCAATCTCCGTAGCGTCCCGAATTTCCAATATAATATCTCAGAAATATGTGGCACAATTCTCACCATCAACTTCAATTGCAATAACAGTTATAATAACTGCATCAGTTAAACCTTTCGTCCTGCTCTCACCAACTCCCGAAAAAAAACCCTAATTCTTAAAAACCCGAGGGGCGGCGGCGGCCACCCTCCACGCCGCCGCCCCACCCGTCGTCCCCTCCTGGCCCTCTCCTCCATTCATGACGCCCCCTCCCGGCCCTCTCCACCCCTCACGACGACCTCCACGACGGGCGCTGCCACCCCCCCCAATCCTGTCATCCCCCTTCCCTCTCCTCCACGGCGCGCCCCCTCTCCTTTGCCCCCCGTCGTGACTTCCTGGGCGGCAACTCTCCAATGCGTCGATGGTGACTAGCGTCCGGCCCTCTCACGTCGGCGGTGGCGGCCAAGATCTGCTTCAACTCACGCTGCAAAGAGGCGAGATCGAAGGTGCTACGGCGGAAGGGGTGGAAGCTCCGGTCCGGCGAGCACGCTGAGCTCTGCGATCTCTGCTGGTAATTTCCTCAAGCCCTCCGACCCAGATATGTGTTGTCCAGTTACCAATGAGTCGGCATTGGGATCTAGCTATTAGACATTTGAGATGTTCTTTACACACTTGGGATCTAGATGTTCTTTACACACTTGGGATCTAGCTATTAGAGCAGGTTTTGAAGGTGATTCGGCATGGGGCTGTGCTTGCTTTTGTTGTGGTTGGGGGTGTGAAGCATGTAGTATTGTGCGATTGTGGGGTTGGAGTCGATGTGGTCCCTCTATTTGTTAGATTTACCCAGATGTTCTACACACTTACCACCATGTCCACACTCTCGGGGCCAATCATGGTGATCTGCGAGGGTTGGTAGTGCGTGTGAAGCTGTCGGGAATTAGGCTGTCCTGCACGTTTATGGAGCTTGGGCCCAAAGACGGGGTCCCTCCGTGATGTGCGCTCACTTGTCTCAATTCAAGTGTGTGAGGTCAGTGTTTTGGTTCGCGGCCCGTGGGGCCAAGCCGGTATTGGGTTTGTGTTGGGGGTGAGGGGGTGAGGGGGTGTGGGGTTGGAGTATGGCTGCTGGTCTGGAGTGTACTACGATGTCTCCGGTGCAAACTTCACAGCGCCTACTGTCAGACTATTGAGCTTCCTCCAGCTTAGGCCACTGGCTAAAGACAACATCGCTTCTTCCCTCCGTTTGGGAGTTTGAGTCGAGATAAGTCTGTGTGGTGAGAAATTGCCGGAGAGAGCTTGTGCGTGAGAGAGGTGGAGGTATCCTCTCTACGGCTCTTTCCTGAAGCGTGGTGTTTGGTGGGGTGAGCGAGATAGTTGTTTGGTGAGAAATCGCCTGAGAAAGCACAATCGTGTGAGAGGTAAAGGTATCCTCTTCACGGCTTTCTCTCTGGTAGTGACTGTAGGAGCGACTGACACGTTTGTAGGATGAGTGGTGGAGATGGTGGGTGGGTGCAATCGCAGTTCAGGTGGCGTGGGGTCAGTTTTCGAACTGCGGGGCTTGGGCCCAAAGATGGGGTCCCCCCAGCGAGGTGAAGGCAGTGATCAACGGGTGAAAACCCTGCCAGACGTGTTTCAGGTGGGTGTGCATATGCCGTGGAGGCACTGTACGAAGCTAACTGACGTACTTACATTTAGCTGGTCCAGATGGTTTGTCGGCCCATCCTTCAGGGTTGTTGGAGGGAGTTATTGTTCGTACGCGTCATGTTGCTTCATGTATGTTTTATTTTCTGTTAGTAGGTTGTACTTGAGCCCAGTACTCTGGGTTTGTTTCGTTAAACTCTTTTTAATGAAACAGTGTCGCCTTATTCCACCTTTCCCCTCAAAAAAAAAAAAAAAAAAAAAAAACCCTTCAATTGCAATAGTTAACATAGCCAAAAAAACACAGATAATTTTTTTTTTCAACTTTTATTACATCACTTATTTACAAAACACAGTGGAATTCAAAACACCTTGAATTACAATCTTTTCTTTACAATACATCTTTTATAATTTTACATAAGCCATAACATCATTCTATCTCAAGCATCCAAATTCCAAGCTATAAGCAACAACCTATAAAACATGAGGCTAGAGATAACCTTAATCCCCAAAACTACAGGGGTCAGCCATAACGCGGTTTGAGTGACATCAAAAAAAATACAACATAAATAAAACATTAAGGATAAAGCAATAAACAACATATGTCAACCATAAAAATGAAAGGAATATGAAACAACAATAAATAATCGTGAGGCATAGAATCATAAACAACATGTATTAAGAATAAAAGAAATAAGAATCAACAATAAATAAAACATGAAAACATCAAGTAAACCTAGACTAAGTGTCAAGTGTAGAAAACAGAAAACAACATGTATAAAACCAAGTTAAGAAAGCATCAATGCTATATGCTAACTCTCTAATGCATACTTGTCAGATTCTATGCATCCCACAATACATAGGTACGGTGCAAGCCCTTATCGTTCTCCACTTTATAGGGTTAGATCCCTCGTTATGCAACTAATCCTACTACGGTGACGGAAACAAGATCCAGAATACTCCGCGAATAGGCATCACAGCCCTCGATAGGCAAGCATCATATAAGAATAGCTCAACAACCCGAGAATCACCTCCCAACCGTGTACCCCACGAATAGGCTTGCGAGGCCCTCGACGAGCATATACACCGGGTACATACCGTGAATAGGCTCGCCAACCCTCGACACGCGAATGCACCATGCATGCTCCGTGAATAGGCATGCAGACCCTCGACACGCGAACATACAAATATCCTCTCGAGACAGAATAACAAACAGTCCTGGAACGCATCCGTTTTTCAAGTTCTATCACATCTCCACTAGTGTCTGTCTTTAAGTTGATTATTATTAAAACACAAAAATCCTCATCTCTAGAGTTAGTGTATCCTGTCGGACTTAATTCCACAAAACAAACCCAAGACCCTGCAGGTCTAAATCCACAAATCTCATCGGTCGGTTCACAGGACTCCCACTCAACTCCTAGAGAAATCACAACTCATCCATCAAGACCAAAACTTTCAATAAAATTCACAAATCCATCGTCAAAACGATTATATGAAGAAACTTCTTAAATCAACAAAAAAAAATCCATATCTTATATAAAATTCCAGAATCCAAATAAATATTAAATTTATTAAATAACTGAAAATCATATTTTTAAGCTGTAAAACATCAAATTTTTTGAAAACACATTTAACTCAAATAAGGTCCAAAATAATACATTTAAAGCTCCAAAATAAATCTCTATAAAACATTTTTAATCTGTTGCAAAACATCTTTTAAAACAATATAATATTGAAGGAACAATTGTTCAAAAGAAGCATCAGAAAACTCAAGAAAGCATCAGTTAGAGCAGTAGCAGTCGACTTCATAGGGTGGGCGGTCGACTGTCCCGCATGAAATCCAAACTCAAGAAATCCATCAATCAGAGCAGTGACAGTCGACTGCATAAGGTAGTCGGTCGACTGTCCCGCGTAAAATCCAAAACTCAAGGAAAACACCAATCAGAGCAGTGACAGTCGACTGCATAAGATAGCCAGTCGACTGTCCCTCAGAAAATCTGAAACTCAAGAAAATGCTTCAGCCAGGACATCGGCAGTCGACTGTCGAACCTACAGACTGCAGTTTAAGGTTCTGTGCATGTTTAACCGATACATCGTTTTCTTTCATAAAAACACAAACTTGTAAATACTAATTTCCTAAGATGTTTGAATATGTGTAGTATGACATGTAGGAGTCATCAAGACACTTCAAAACACACCAAGATCTCAAAATATAAATTTTTCACAAAATCTTTCAAAACCACAACCTATATATGTACTTGTTCAAAATAGGGATTTAAGCAACAACTTTAGTATCAGAATTCATCAAATAGAAGTTGGGTATATTTCAAAACCATCTTTGTATCAAAACCATCGAAATTCAATCAAAACTCCATCAAAACTCATAAAAGCCCTCAAAACAATGGATTAAGAATGTGAAGGTGTGTGTATGTGTGTTTGTGTAATTGTGCATAGTTAATCATTGTGAATCCATTGTATATATGTAGTATATTGTTTCCAAACAACCTCAGTGTCAACAACCCAGATCCAAATCAATATTTTCACAAAAATACATTAAAGCAACCTTCGGCCTGCACACTACAGACCCGAAAGCAAAACCCCTCTTTTTACTTCAAAACTTAATCTCTTTGATCCAAAAAATCCTTCTATAACTTGTTATACACATACCCAATCACTCACATCAATTACTCATGAGCATATGCCCTCACAACATGCAAATAATCAAGTTTTAACCATTGAAACATCCATAACAAAACCACATATGCCTACACACAGTAGGGTTCACCTTTAATCAAATTTGTTTACTTTTCATACATCAACATCACACAACTCAACATACAAGATCAAATCAGCAAGCATATAATGGAAACTAATTTACTCATGATCCATATTAGGTTTTTTAACAATCATAAGTCATCAAATTAGGGTTTTGGTCATCAATAGTATATTTTCAAGTAAAGATTCAATTTTTATTTCATCTACTCTTCAAAAATGCATTATATCTTCATCCAAACCCTAATATGTTTTCTAATAAACAAATCATCACACACAACATGCATAGAACAAAAGAAAAACAAAAGCATGACACTCACCTTATGGAGAATCAACCGAAGAGAAATAAAGAATATGAAAAATCATCCTTCGCAAGAAAACTAAGAATCCTCGCTTGAAAACTTCAAGAAAATAATAATAAGAAATCCTTTGTGTAGCACAGCAAGAGACGGCTGCACCCCACTCTTTTATAGTCCGAAAATAATAGGTTTAGGGTTTTGTAAATAGATTTGCAAAATATATCTTTTAAATACGGCTGCACCCCACTCTTTTATAGTCCGAAAATAATAGGTTTAGGGTTTTGTAAATAGATTTGCAAAATATATCTTTTAAATATAACTTTATATATATATATATATATATATATATACATATATATATATATATATGTATATATATATATATATATATATATATATATATATATATATATATATATATATATATATATATATATATATATATCCTTATACTTGGAAATTAAATAAAACCAACTTAATTGAGTTTTAAAAAACAAAAACAACCATCTTAATACTAGCCGGCACTGTTTGAAAAACCCAGAAAATGAATTTTGCACTTTTACCCCTCTAAATGGCAAATTTGCAAAAAGATGTTTTTTCATCAAAACTTGTAAAATAAACAAAATTTATTAAAAAAAAAATTAAACTCTTTATCCCTGAGTTGACTAGGCATCATACCCAGCCCAAAAATCCGAAAATCTGGAGTTTTCACTCTAAGTGGTAATTTTGCACAAAAGTCCATCTTTTTATAATATTTGCAAATAGGTCCAATAATTATCATAAAAATCCAAAAAAATCACAAATAATATGTAATAATAAATAATGAGTTTTACTAAAATATTTTTGACTTTGAACTTCCCAAGAAAATATTTGTACGTGTTTTGCACGTGTAAAAAGATAAATCTTCAGAAAAATATTTATTCAATCTCCAAAAATCATTTTAATTCATTTATTAATCTCAAAAATATTATTTAAAAATCTGGGGTATTATATCACTCTCTCCTTAGAATAGTTCTGTCCTCAGAAATACTACTAAGACCATCTCCAACCATGCTAGCTATCTTTCAATTTTAGCCAAAATAGCTAATATAAAGATAAAAATATGCTCCAACCAGACTAGCCAAACCATTCGCCAAAATAGATTTCAAATATTCACTCGCCAGATCTGACGAGTATGTACCGCTCGCTAAACTTCTCTCAACAAAAAAAAAATAAAAAATCTGAAATCGCGACAGATCTGAAACCCTTTTCCCTCTGCTTCGAGTCCGCCTCCGTGCTGGCTGCGGCGACTGCGGAAGAGGAGAAGAGAAGGAGGGGGTTGTTGAGCGACGTTGGCATCGCGACAGGGTGCGGGGCGCTGCAGGAGGGTCGCGAGGTGTTGGTCGCTAGCCTGCAGTCGGGAGGAAGCGACAAGGGCCTGCAGGTGAGAACGGAAGCCGGGAGTTTGGGAGGGATGAGGACGGGAGAGAGGGGCACACAGGGTAGAGGTCGGGAGGTTGAAGAAGTATGGTTTCGAAAGGCAGAGGAGGGGAAAGATGATAGGCGGCTGTGGGTTTAGATGAAGAGGAGATGAACGGGGATATTGGGGTATAAATATAATAGGGTTACTCTTCGTCAGCCTCCTCCACCCCGCTGCTCCCTCGACTTCGCCACCTATGCCACCGCCAGCCCTGTCCCCGAGCGCCTTCATTCAAGTAGAAAGGACTGTCGATTTTCTGAATAGAAATTAAAGAAAGCAGATTGGATAGAATACCAAGTAGCTAGATGTTGCAACCACATACTGTAAAGCACAAACTATATCAGTTTAAAACTAAGGATTTGCAAGCTTGTAATGTTTTCCAGTAATTTTTGCAGTCTCTTACCAAAATATCAATCATATATAATTCTATGTGTTATGATAGTTCAGGGTTGTGGCTGCTCTAAATTGCGAACAATCATATTTGGATTTCATTGTTTGAGAGACAGTGGAATGGCCTCGTCATCAATCACACTTTCAGTGAGAAAATTGTCCATTTAAACAATTTTTCTCAACGATGCATAGGTAGATAAGTAACTGAATAAATTTCAGAGTCGCTATATGCAGTACTATCAGATGGAAATAGCCAAAAGAGAGGATGACTGGTGAAAACATTAAAAATTAACTGAATCCATATTCAGTTTAGTTTTGGACTTTAAATTATTAATGGTTATTCAAAATAGATAACATGATTGGAGTTGAGACTTTTTTCGCTAGCCAAATTATCTATTTGTTATCCATTTTGGCTATTTTAGTTAGCCAAAATAGCTAACGTGGTTGGAGATGTTCTAATAGGGTCCAAACAAAAATAAGCAAAGAAATTGAAATCTCATAAATAGAAACATAGTTTAAGAAATACAATTACACAAGAGAATGTAATCTAACAAAAGAAATACCACCAACTCAAAGAGCACAATCATACAAATTTTGAACTAAACTCGTCGTTCCCACCCACCATATTCCAACGGTGAGTATAAAACAACTAAACTCACTGTTGGGAACAACAAGTTTAGTTGTTGGGTCCACAAGCGCAAATACTTTGGTCATGTATGCATTTCAAAAAGTGGCCTATAAAAAAAGATTCCAAAAATTTGGACCCGTATATAAATTTAATATGATAATTAAATCTCAACCATCCATCTTCCTAATTTAATCTTTCCAGTAAAATCCCAAAATCCCAGCTGCTCTCTTTTTCTATTCAATATACGATCCCCATCTAACCCTAAAAATCCTAACAGAGAATCCCCGGCCTCCAATTCGAAAAAAAAAGAAGAGAGAAGCAGCAAACCCCCTTGGCCTCATCCCGCTGCCTTGATCCGCGCGCCGCCTCACTGCCAGCCCCCCCGATCCCGATCACCCTCGGTATCCTCCTCCTTTTTTTTTCACTGATATTGATGGGTGCATGATAACAAGCTGAACAATGAGTTGAATATGAACAAAAAGTTTTGATTTTTTTAATTCTTTATGAATAACTAGAAGTCAATTTGTGATCATATGTGGTTTGCGATGATTTAGTTTAAGTTTCTTGGCTTGATTGAATGCTTATTATGTTGGGAGTTTGACAGAATAAATGTGATAGTAGATGAATTCATGGGTTCTTTTTGTATATTCATAATGTAGGAGATGCACGTGTGCACGTGCAAGTTTAATTCAATTTTCCATGAATATATCTATGCATGTGTTTTAAAAAAAATACAATTTTTATATGTTAACGATTGAAAAGAAATATTTTTTCCAATCCAAACAGCGACTCAAAGTTTGAAAAAGACGATTTTTATGATTGAATACACATGAATTATGGATCTCTTACTTATATGTGCGTACTTGTTGTTATAACTCAAAAACCGAGGAGTCATTCTTTCAACATGTTCTTTTCAATGGATTAAGCCATGGGTGATCCTCACAAACAAAACATGCTTAGGGTACAATCTATATCGTAGATGGTGGACAAATCGTTGAAATGAGACTCGCTTCGTATTTTTGAATTAAAAAGATCCGATTTATCATTAAAAAACTTTTTACTCAAAAATAGTCAAACATTCTTAAAGAACCTAACGCTTACTAATAAAAATCATCCCTTTTTATGAATAAAATCAAACAAACAAAAACACGATCTTTTGGCAAAAAGATAAACCTTTTCCCAACATACCCTAATTAACCAATTTTTAAAAGTAACCAACTTTATTTAAAACCTTATCCTTCTTTTATAACCCACAAAAAGATTGTCTTGATTTAACAAAACCTATTCTTACAATCTCTTCTTTCACAAAAATCACTAAAAAATAAACCTATTTGAAGGATCGCCAAAGTTTGGTGAAGTATCAGGCAAGCTTGCCCTATCCTAAGCAACATATGCAATAATGGACAGGAAAACAAGCAGAAAAAATGGCAAAGAAACCAAAGAAATTTGTTTAAAACCTGACCGTACTTTGGAAAAATTAGAAATGAATTGCCTATATTAAGTAATTAATGCATCATCTTCTTCCTCTTTGCAACAACTCTCCTGCAAGAAAGTGTGTAGCACGAAACTGTCAGCTAGGGTTCATGAGGGGTGATGAGTACTAAACAGGTCAGGTAGATCTGTACAATAATTCATTATTTGTGTATTACATTGTATATTATGATTTATAGTATTTTCTATATCTGCCACCAAGTTGTCATATTTTTAAACCCGATATGTGAGGTAGATTCATTCTGATTCATGATTCAGAGGACATCCCTCTCCAGTCCGATTTCTAGCATCAACAATCTTGAAACGAAGAATAAATTTTTCAGTCTGTGGTAACTTTCTAGCAAATTTTGATCAATAACACTTCAAAACCAGGAGGGAAAAATGGAGGATTGGATAATTGAATGTTAACAAATTTAGTTCTCTTTTAGTTAGGAAAGATCATGTATGCATTGCAGTTATAATTCTTAGTGAGTCCATGATTTTTTTAGAAACTAACATACCTCAATAACATCAAAGTGTTTAAGGATTGAGTTAACAGGTTTTTGAGGTTGGCATACATGAGAAGAAACAAAATGTTTAGGAACCGGTTGGCTCAGATTAAATACTTGCTTAACATGAATTAAAATGAAATTATAATTGCCAAAACAGGTTCTCAGGGTCTATTTAATGTCTTCAAAATAGAATGCAGTAAGAACTACAACAATGGTTGAATCATTATTTTCCCTTCAGGTAGAAAATTTATATTATGACTACTAAATCCTAGGATTTTCAAACATTGAACTAAATCCCTTCTTTGTCATGTATGCAAGAATTTTCAAAAATGAGGATTCTACCATTTCTATATCATAAAGAGATCAGCTGGTCAAGAGAAACTTACATGTTTATGATGAGTGTCAATCTGACATATGTACATTATGAGTACTAAAATGGGCCAGGTAGATCTGTACAATACTTCATTATTTGTATATTACACATGTACATTATGATTTATAGGATTTTCTATATCTTGTTACACTACTGAACGTTGTCATCGTTGAACTCTTGTAGAACTACTCATGGCATGATTGATCTGCTTAATACACTTAATGATAGAAGGAATGGTGGTATGCACTCCATATTACTTCATTCTACATTTTCTGGAGTTATATTATTCATAATTGTACTGCTTGATTCTATGACGGATTGTCTCCACAAGATGTGACATTTTAAAAAATATTTAATTTGTGAATGCACAATATCAGCATGCACACCAAGCTGCGTGAACTTGGCCACGGTCAATTTCCACTGGTATATTATATATATATATATATACAGGGTTTCTTCCATTGCAAATGCAAATGTTGTGCACTTAACCCGTCATTGGCGATGACGGGTTAAGGCATACGACAAAATTTTATGTTTTGCCTTAGCCAATGACGGGTTAAGTGGTTTGCAAATTGCAAATGCTATATTTGCGTTTGCAATGGAAGAAACCTCTCTCTCTCTCTATATATATATATATAAATTTGAGTTTTGATTCTTTTGCATGCGCCGCGTGGAAAATTCATATTAAACCCGGGTTAATGATATTGTGCCACGTGACGAATCCATATTATAGACATTTCACAATTATTCTATTCTATACTCTTATTTCTCATCTTACCTATATCTACTACGAATTCTTAGTTGTTTATTTCAATCTATTGATTAGGTTAGGGGAAAAATTGCACTCAGCTATTTTTTTAATTGTATATTTAAAAAATGAAGCTTGAACATATTAATTAATGATAAGACAAATATCAAATCAATTTTTTTTCTCTCTACACTAATTGCTTTTAGCTTCAGTTTTACAACCAAATCTCTCTATATTAATCCCTTTGGGCTTATTGGAGTTATGGTTAACTGGTGAAGCTTTTTTAAAATGATATTTATGTATTTGTTGTTGTTTAAGGATATTTTAATTTTTACATTTCCTTTTGTTTTGTTGTTAAGAGGTATGTAAAAAATTACGTACATATATTAAGATTTCTAAATTACAAGTACTTCAAGTGACTCTTAAATGCATGGTAGATAGTTTTGTGTGTGATAATTTTGTACTTATTTAGTTAGTTAACGACAAAGTTTTGATTTTAGGTACAAGATAAAGATATATACAATAGTTGATTAGTTATCTCTTCTTCTTATGAATATTTAGCTGAGTGTGTTTTTAAGATCTCATTAATTTTTTTTCTTCATATTATATGCTGGAAACAAGCAACATATGATCTTTAATTTTGTTAGATTTATGTAAAACTAGCAATTGACCCGTGCTTGCTCGGGCGGGTCATAGATGGTCAAAAATCTTATATGTTTTATACACACGTAATTGTTAAACATGGTTTAATAATAAGTGCAATATAAGATTGCACCTACATGTTATGCACATAGTGTTATTGATTATGGCTTAATTTTATCTCTTATATTTTTCTAGTTTAAATATAATATGTGTACCTATCTTCTTTTTTTACGGTTTTTTTTGGGACTCAAAGATGGCAACAGCCACCACGTTTCATTAATGATAATATATTTATATGTTTCTATAATATTAGAGAAAGTATGATTTTATCTCCTATTATCTATGATTCTAAAACTTTTTTGAATTTTTTTAAATTTGAATATACAATTAGGTCTAATGCCTCAGATGGTTAAAAATCTTATTGGTTATGTACATACGATGTCATTTAACATGGGTAAATAATATGTGAAATATAAGATTACGGGTGTGTTATACATGAGTTGTCATTGATCATAACCTAATTTATCTCTTATCTTATTTAGTTTAAATAAAATATGTGTATTTATCTGTTATTATAATATTGTACGACTGAATGTGCAATTTTAATTCTAACTAATTTTATGTTATATTTTTTATTTAGTTCAAATTTACAATGTACTATTATCTGTTATTTCTACACAAAAACAAAATTAAAAAAATTGCAATGTACGATAACATGTGCTTCTTATGTATGAATTGTTATTGATCTTTGATTTAATGTTTCTTATTTTTTATTAATTTAATTTAGTTTTAAGATTTTAAATAAAAAAAAAATTAACCTGAATTTTAAATTTTAATTTTATGATAAGAATATAATTAAATTAAAATTTAACTTAAATGTCATATCTAAATAGATTCTAAATTTTCCTATTAAATTATCTATCTTGTTTAGGTTAGTTATATTTTTATACTTGTATACTTATATCTGGCTTTTGTGATTCAAAAAATTGTTTCAAAATACTGTCATATAAATTAACATGTGCACCAATTGCCTCATACCAAATTGTAGCATGTGGTTAAAAATCTTAAAAGTCCTAAACATAAAGTTTGACTTGTATAAATCTTTTATCCCCTAATTAGATATCATATTTAAATATAAACTTATTCTATCTACACGGTTTATTCTTCTTAATTAGTCCAAATTAGATATTATCTTAAATTAGAAAAAAGAAAGGCTGAATTTATCTCATTTTTAACTCAAATACAAATATTTAAATAAAAAATTCGTTTATATAAAAATAATCAATTAATTACATATTTATCCAAATATATATATGAAAAACAGGGATAGCAATTTGAACTACAATAAATGGCAACATGTATTTTTATGAATGGATTTTCATTGTTGTTGGGGTTTATTTCTATTAAATTAATTTAAATTTTAGTTGTAAAAGTTTGAATTTTTTTAATATGAGTTTTAAATTTAGTTTTATGATGAGATGATATAAATTCAATTTTTAATTTTATTCTTAAAATTTATTTGTAAAAAGATTCTAAATTTATGTACGTTATATTTTTTATGTTTATTAAAGTTAATTATATTTTCATATATCTCTTATTATCAGTGGTTCAAAACTTCATTTTTTTTTAACTCGTTA
Organism: Hemerocallis citrina; assembly: GCA_017893485.1. Classification (NCBI taxonomy): domain Eukaryota; kingdom Viridiplantae; phylum Streptophyta; class Magnoliopsida; order Asparagales; family Asphodelaceae; genus Hemerocallis; species Hemerocallis citrina. The sequence continues at coordinate 169,358,867 of CM030367.1, forward strand.
CATTGTTCACACATGCATAGATTGGTAAGTAACAAATGTCAAAAGGTGCTAAAAAATCTAATAGTTCTATGCATAAACTTTTAATTGTATAAATCTTTTCTCTTATTTAGATATCATATTTAAATTGACTCAAATTTTACTTGCTCAATTTAGTTTTCTCATTTAGTCCAAATTAGATGTTAGCATAAAATTGTACCCAAAAAAATCATCCATATTAGTAATAAATTAATTGTCAATTCCCAAATTTATTCAAAATATTAAGAAAGGGACAATAATTTTCTTCCAAAAAATTATTATTTTAAAAGTTAACAATACTTCAGATATATTTCCTTGTCACCATGCAACAAAAAGTAAAGAAACAAAAGATCAAAGAAAAAATAGAATTATGAAATAAAACAAGCGAAGATAATGAAAGATATCAGAAAATAGAGATATCAATCTCTTGAAAAGAAAGATCAAGAGATGTGCCAACAACAATCCATAATAGAATTTGCAAAAAAAATTTGTCGGATGTTTATCAATCAGTTAATTTTTTTTTTCCTTCAAGAAAATAAAAAAGGGATATCAGATTTTTAAGAGGGAAAAGAAAAGAGACTAAAATTATTCATATAATATTTTAAGCAAAAAATATATTTAAAAACTAAAAAGAATAAACAATTCAATTCTATATTTTTACTACCATCACCATCTCAACAATTCAATACTATATTTATATAATAATCATCAAATCTCAATTTTAAAAAAATACTTAAAGAGGAGTTAATCTTCATATGAGGTACGGGCACAAATCATATTAAACTAAAAAGTTAGAGAAAACACAATTAGATTGATATTCAACAAATCAAATAGTGAGTGTTAACACTAAAAAAATAAAGAAGCAAACATCATTACATAGTGGATAACTATAAACCTTATATTTTATAGACCTTATATTTTATTGAGCACATCAAATTGTATAGTAGAGATAAAGAAAATTAAAGTTACAGGAAAATAAGAGAGGGAAGTGATTCATGAGAAGGAAAAAGTCATATATATCAAAACCAGGAATTCTCAATTTTAAAAAAAGGCAATACCTAAAGAGGAGTTGATCATTGTATGAGGTACTTGCACAATTCATATTAAACAAAAAAGTTAGAAGAATAATAATTAGATTATTTTTAACAAACCAAATAGAGTGTGTCAACATAAAAAAAAAAAAAAATCAAACATCTGGACATAGTAGATTTAATTGTAAACCTTATATTCTATTAAGCACTTTAAATTGTATAGTAGAGAAAAGAAAATCAAAATTTGAGAAAAATAAGAAAAGGAAAAGGGCTTATGAGGAGAAAAAAATCGTATTTATCAATTTATTCTAAACCCATTGACTATATATAAGTCATTGTGGATTAAAAGGTGTCACATGCCGAATAATAAGAGATACATACTTTGCAGTTTTTTTGAAAAGTGTAACAGTGATATTTTAAAAATGAATATATTTTATTATTATTATTCTTTTATTATTATTATTATTATTAATTAATTAATTAATTAATTAATTAATTAAAAGGTGCCACATGGCAAGATATTAAGTGATATATACTTTGTGGGTTTTTTTAAATAAGATTTCACATAACAATTTTTTAAAGAGATACTCTTTTATTATTATATGAGTTTTTAATTAATTATAAAGTGTCACATAACAAAATTCTGGGTTCTTAGAAGATGCTACATGTCAAGATAAGAAGAGATACATATTTTTTTTTTGTTCTTATTAAAAGGTGCCATATGTCGAACTCTGGGACGCTGAACTCCATTATAATTAAATATTAGCATGTAACTTGTGCGAACCCCGAACGCGTACAATCTAAGTCTATCTTGGTTTATTACCAAGATGTAAATGCTTAACTAACCCGTGCTATACACAAGATTATGCACTGACCTCGTACTACACACTAATTATCATGAATCATACCATAATTTCATGTTATTTGCATATTTTAATCTATTTCTAGTTTAAAGTTTAGATAAGTTGATATTTGAATATAACTATGTCTACCTCTTAATTCTAACTATTTTAATCTTTTTTTTACAACATTAGATGATATTTTTAAATGATATATGAATAAAAAATTCTAAATTCTAAATATAACTGTTTTTATCTCTTAAAGTAACTATTTCTTAAAAATTTTAAATCTAACTATTTTTATCTCTTAATTACTTACACATACTATTTTAATATATTTCTAGTATAAAGTTTAGAAAAGCTGATATTTGAATCTAACTATTTTTACCTCTTAATTCTAACTATTTTTATCTTTTTATTTATGACATGAGATGGTATTTTTAAAATGGTCTATAAAAAGAAAATTCAAAAATACAGATCTTTATACTTTGTCATACGATTGTCCCTCGCCACCTGTCATCCTCTGGCTTAAAGAATTATACCACATGTCCTCTTCCGACAAAAAACTTTGCCATGTGTCGTCCTCCGGATGTAAAACTACATTATTAATAAATAAAAATAAAATAAGATAAGATATAAGATATTACATAGGCTATTGAGATATGTTGAGATCTATTTTTTTCAAATATAAATAAAATTATTTAGATGCATTTTATTGTTGAGACATATTGACAATGTGTATTGTTGTTTGGTCATTCATGCATCGAACGGGTACAATGATAGTATGAATTATATATTAGTTGTTTTGTATTGATGAGTACTTGTAATTTATAACTGTAAGGAAATTGACGGATTAGATAGAAAATTTATACATTTCAAAAATTAGGTAGTAAAATATAAGGAAATTTAACGAGAAATATATTTAATTCAAATATTTCCAATATTTTCTTATGCATATATATGCCAGATTATATACTACCTTTTCTAAAGGATACATGATATCGAATTTGTTACATTAATTCTGATTCAACTTCTTCTAATCAAATCAGGAATGTAATTTCAATTTAAATGGGTTTACCAAAATATTCAAACTTTATTTAAATTAATTGTAGACATATTTAAGTCCTATATATCTAAAGAATCCTAACTTAATTAGGAATTGTTTAATTCGAATGTTTAACCTTATCATATAACATACAGAACTTGTTTATAATCTCTTCCAATCTTAGCTTTTTTCAACCCCTTTCTCTTCAATCAATTTTCTTCAACTTCTTTGTTTCTCTTTAATTCAGATTTAGCACCCAGTTGACCAAGATGGCGAGAAGACGTCGGGGATCGTCCACCTCTGGTTCCAATGTCGACGTTAGCAATGTGGTTAGAAGAGACCAAGATTCGACCTCCAGTTCCAATGATGTCAAAGAAGATGCACTGAAGAGTACCGGCTGGGTAAACTCCCCCCTCCTTGGTATGTTTTCATTAATTTAGATATCGTCTTATTAATATAGAGGTATCTATGCATTGTTTGATTAATCTGTTTGGTTAACTTGTTGATGAAAGGGTCTATTGGGAGTTGGATGTACATGTTACTGGTGATGATGCTGATGATACTGGCTGGCTATGCGTTGTTGGCTGTTATGTTCGTGATTGCTCTTCGTGTCATAATCGCACTACAAGGAGTACTTCTGACCAGTGACCAATCGATTGATCCATCGTTCTCCTAATTGTTGGTTTGATTTAGATTCTCAAAGGAAAAACTCTGTGATGTACATCTCATCAAGTGAATATTCATGAGATTTGTTCATGCTCTGTTATATGTTGTTTGATGTTTCTATTTTAGAGCATCTTCCCACAGAACCAGTTCTTGCAAATTGAGAAAATTCTCTGTGACCACCAGGGGAAATCCATATTCGTTTCCTCCTTGAAGAAGCTGGGAAAATCCTCTTGGACCTCTAGATGGAAACATATAGTCAAATGAAGGACCTCCATATTCGTTTATATTAATAATTTCTTGTATTTTTTTGGTTGAACAGGAAGGACGTTCACTTGGATCGACGATCAATCAATAACGTTTGTCTATCCTCGCGGTCATGCTGAAGAGCTAATTGTTGGCCACATTGTTCTACTTCTTTAGCTTGCTACTCTAATTTTTTCTTTTCATTTGCAAGTTTTATCATCATTGCCCGTTCCGTTTTTTCCCTGGCAAGTTCACGTTTATCATTCATCTCTTTCATACTCCTAATAATTTCATCCTCAGAACTAGACTTTTCTCTTCGCCTTCTTTCTTTCAATAGGCCGACTAGCTGGGCTATTGGTGGGAGACTAGCCATCACTCATGTCTAGAAAACTTTCGATCTCCGTGTTGAGATCCATGATGTCCTTTGTTCCAGTAGGCCAACTTTGCATGTTCGACTCCGAACCTTCAAGACCTGAACAGATGGCGACCGATGCCGAACGATTCCAACAATTCCTTGCTCGGCATAGGAAGATCAAAGATAAGGAGGCTCATTTTCAACTTCGGAATGTGTTGATTAAACACCTGTGGCAGATGCACGACAACGAAGGAATATAATTTAAGTACTATAATATATGTTTGTAATTTCTTATGGGGCAAGTTAAATAGATCCTCATGTTTAATTTGCAAGTTTGATATTTGTTTATTTAATTAAAAAATAATTTCATATTAATACTAAAATAAATTAATCTAAGCTCTGTTTGGTTCAAAGGTGGGAAGGGGAGGAGAGGGGAGCGGAGGGAAAGGGAGGAGAGAAATTTAATGAAGACTCTATTTGGTTCAAAGGAGGGAAGGAGGGAAAATAATTATTTTCTTGTTTGGTTCACAAGAGAAGCGAATGGATTTTATAATAAAATTACTTTTATACCCGTAGCTACATGCTAGGAGGAACTTTATGATTTAAAATCTAGAGTCAATAGTTAGATGTTTCAGGCATTAGTATTTAAATATAAAGATAAAAGATAAAGCGAGTAGACTACTTTTACTCTTAAATATTTTCCCTCTTAAATATTTTCCCTCTTCAATCTTCATGCTAGTCAAGTGACTACCCAAGCGACTATGAGGAACTATGGGTTGGTCCCAGATTTGCTTCAATCCGACATGATATGAAGGATGTGTGGTATATTGCCATTGCGGCAACCACATGGGTGTTATGGCTAGATAGGAACAATTTTTATTTCTGGGCTTCATGTAATTCTATTTCTGGTAACCTTACCTTCATCATGCATCTGATTTCTTTTTGGGCCACAGCTGCTGCTACAGGGGCGAGAGGGCGGATCGCAAGGGCCTTCCAGGTGGAAGAATTTGATGACGAAGAGGTAGAGTTTGGTCCGACACTGGACTGAGGAGGGACCTCCCATGCTTTGCCGGCAGCCACCAGTGGACACTGCTACCTTTTGTATCTTGTTTCACTCTTTTGTACTTTGGGTTGTATGAGGTTTGGATGTTGTAACCCACCCCCCAGGGAGCTGTTGGGGGGCTTATGTTCTATTTCCTGCATTGTAGTGTTGTTTTCCCGGCATGCCGGGTTTGTTTATTAATTTCTGATTAATGAAACAGGGTGGCGTTATTCCACCTTTTACCTCAAAAAAAAAATCTTCATGCTAGTCAATGTGAGTTACGAACTCAATAAATTGGTTACATATAAAGGTGTTTTTGTGTTATTCTATAACTTTTACTTAGTTTAACTAATGTTAGTATGATAAAAAAAACATTTATGTGTATGGACATAGGTGAATGAGAAAGGAGTTGAGATCTTAAAATCTGTCGATATCTATATTTGATGTGTCTGCTAGCATAAAATCTGGATAAAAGAGACTTTGGTACGAGGTAGGTTATGTCCAAATCTTTATAATTTTGGTTGAGTTGGATTAATGGCTCTGGAATATAAAATTGCTAGATGTTAATTAATGTGCTCAAGCTCAATTAGGAATTAGTTTGGGCTCGGGGCGTTGTAGGTGGTATCTGAGCATAGTTGTATGATTCAGTAGACTACTCATCTTAAACAGAAACTTCCCGCGCAATATAGTAACGGAAATTTCGAGCGATCTTATCGTCTGTTTTAATAATATATACAGAAGTATATGATTCAGCAGACTATGAATTAAATTAAGCTGGCCATTCTGGAGTTTTTTTTTATAAGATACTATGAAAATTAGAAGTGCCAGAACTAGACATGATTGTTAGTTTATATAGCTGAGTAAAATAGGAGGGGAGGAGAGTGGAGATTGAAGAGGGAAAATATCAAAGAGCTAACTAAAAGAGCAATTTAGTCTAAAAGAGCAATTTAGTCCATTTATATTTAAAAATTAGACATAATTTTTCTCCCCTCCAAATTTCCTCAATATTGGAGGGGAGCCAAAATTAGCTCAGGAGGGGTGTTGCACTCCCCCATTTTCCTTCCCTCCCCTCCCCTCCTAAAAAATGAACCAAATATAAAAAGTTTTAAAAAACCCCTTTCCTCCCCCTCCATTCCCCTCCAACCAAACACTCTCTTAGTCGAATCTAGAAGGTCTTGAGGAGATCTATCCAAACATATAATTATTTTGAAAATTAGATTGATAAAATTTTAACTATATTTATTTTAAATTAATTATCTAATTTAAATTATTAATTAAGATGGCAATGTTGTAGTTTTAAAGATATTGAATAGTGTTTGGATGGTAATTTCCTAAATGTGGCATGGTGAATAGTGGTTTAGAGGCCACTCTCTAAAAAAAAAATTATGAAGACTCAAAATTTGGAGAGTTATGCATCTACAAATTGATTTTTTTCCCAAAATGACCCACTTTTTGAAAATAAATACCAAAAATGACTCACTTTTGAAACTAATTATCAAACATTCAAACTGACCCACTTGCTGTTTTAATTAGTGGGTTTTTTTTTTTTTTTTTTTTTGAGAAAGAGATGGTCACCGCCATCGTTTCATTAATGAACTATTAAGGAAACAAAGTAGGACATACATAAGCAGTTACAAAATAAAGTAACAAGATCAACAACAACAAACAACATAAACATCGAGCTAGACCTAACAATAAGCTCCCAAAACAAGACCACCGGAACACAGGTCTGAATACAAAAGCACCCCCACAATGCAGACCAGAATCTCCATCAAGCATGAAAGAGCTTGACAGTACGCTCCAAACTCCGGATGACTACTCTCCCTCCACAATCCTGATTCTCTTGTTTGCCTCCATGGCACCTGCCCAATCATGAATCAACATAAATAACTTATTCATAAAGTGAGGAAATCTGTAAAAAACATTGCGGAAAAGAAGATCGTTTCTTTGAAGCCATAAGGACCAAAGTAAAGCAGCTATCGCAATATCCCATGCCCTTCTATCATCTATTTTAATGAAACTATTTCTAAATGACCCCCAAATTTCCGTTGGTGAATTAGGACACTGGTAACACCCAAACCCTCTACTGACAACCTCCCAGGCAAGTCTAGCTCTAGGACAGTGGAAGAATATGTGGTTGACGTCTTCTTCAGACGATAAACAACTCCCGCAGATAGTATCAATATGCAACCCCCTCTTTTTAAGATTTGCTTTTGAGAGAATCGCATTTTTGTTGACTAACCAGCAAAACACTTTGACCCTAAACGGAGCTTTTGCACCCCAAATGATCGATTGTGCCTGACATCTCATCCCGCCATCGTTGATCCAATTATACATGGATGACACTGAGAACCTCTTCGATTTGTCTCTGTCCCACCACCTCTCATCTTCTGCTGAGTTGGACCCCTCTTCTGTCTGCATGATTAAAGCGTTTAAGGCCTCGAATTGCTCCACACTCTCAGGGGAGATATCCTGTGACACAACAAAGTTGAGTTTACCATTCCTTCTAACGTCTGCTACAGTGAGGTCTAAATTGATAGTAGCTTCAGCGGCCCGGGGGAATTGGTTTTGCAGGGTGGTCGATCCACACCACTTGTCTTTCCAGAACCTGGTGTTGTGCCCGTTACCTACTTTGCAGCTAGTGTTGGAATTAAACAATACTCCCTGCTTAGCTATGCCCTTCCACATTAGCGAAACTCTAGATGACGGACTTTTACCTCCGAATCGCACTTTACGTCTCTTCCTGAATTGTTCAAACGAGAAACTCCACCACCCTCTGTGCTTATTATTGATTTTCCACCACCACTTGCTTAGTAATGCTTTGTTCATGTCTTGCAAGCACATGATCCCCAAACCTCCATATTCCTTTCTTTTGCAAACTCTTCCCCAATTGACAAGATTGAGACCTTTGTTATCCTCGTCGGCACCTTTCCATAAAAATTTCCTCCTCAGCTTATCAATTCTATTGATGACCCACTTTGGCAACTCAAAGATCGACATAAGGTATAGCGGGATCGCGCTAATAACCGAGTTAAGTAGTATGATCCTTCCTCCGAGGGAAAGAAATCTACTCTGCCATCCGGATAGCTTCCTATTAATCTTATTGATAAGAGGATTCCAATCCTCTCTCAAAAGCAGCCTTGGTCTAATAGGGGTACCGAGGTATTTAATGGGATAAGCGCTAGTCTTGCATTCAAAGATATCCGCAATATCGGCAAGCAGGTTGTTCGGAAGGTCAGTCATCGGGATGATGCTAGTTTTATTCAAATTCACTTTGAGACCTGACCACCCTTGGAAACAGGCCAACACCGTCTTCATGGCCACAGCTTCTTCAACCGAGGCTTTCCCGAACAACATTGTGTCGTCTGCATATTGAAGAATCGTCATTGGAGCCGGGATTCCCTTGATCTGAATCCCCTTGATCGTACTGTTATCCATAGCCCTTTTAATCATTTCTGCCAGTCCGTCTGCTACAATAGCGAAAAGCAGAGGCAAAAGAGGGTCCCCCTGTCGCAGTCCTCTCCTACAGAAGATCATTTTACCTTGCCATCCATTGACCATGATGTTCGATTTGCCTCCTCTGATGCACTTACTCATCCATGATCGCCATTTAGGACCAAAGCCTTTAAGCGCAAGGACTTCCTCCACACAGTCCCACTCTATTGAGTCGTAAGCCTTTTGGAAATCAAGATTAAGAATGAAGCCTTCCGCTTTGGTATTGTGACCTCTATAAACAATCTCGTGGGCTGACGCGATGCTATCCATAATGTCCCTACCTCTAATGAACCCACTTTGTGATTGGGCTATAATCTCACTTAGATTCGGTGCCAGCCGTTGTGCCAAGACTTTCGTGATAATTTTGAACGATCCGTTCAGCAGGCTAATGGGTCTGAGATCTTCTTGTGATCTAACTTCACTTTTCTTCGGTACAAGAACGATGGAGGCGTAATTTAATCTATCCAAGTTTGCCGTACCCTCAAAAACCTCGTGAAAGATGCTCATTAGATCCTTCTTGATTATATTCCAGTAAGAAAGGTAGAAGAAAATCGGCAATCCATCCGGTCCCAGAGCTTTGTCCTGTCCTAAGCTTTTGATAGCATCTAAGACCTCTTTTTCCTCGAAGCACTTTTCAATGTCATTGCTCCCATCCAATCTGGAATGACTCCACATATCCTACGCTAAAGAGCATCTAGCCTCCTGCTTACGCCCAAGCAAAGCGTGATAGACGTCATCCAGATGCTCCTTGACTTGTTCTTCGTCTTCGGACCAGCGTTCGTTAATTGATATGCCTGTAATGTGATTGTGTCTACGCCTACCGCTGGCCATCTTGTGAAAATATTTTGTGTTAGCGTCTCCTTCCCTCAACCATTGAATCCTCGCTCTTTGTTGCCAATAGACTTCCTCCATCTTTGCTATATGTTGCAACTCTAGCCTTTTATTTGCTAGCTCATCCTTCTCTGACTCCTGAAGGTCTGTAATCTCTAGATTGGCTTCTAGGCTAGCGATCCTGATTGCTAACTCATCCCTACGTGAGTTGATGTTCCGCGCTTTATCTCTAGCCCAAGATTTAAGGGATCTTCTTAGACGTCTAGTCTTTTCTACCCAAATACCCACTGCCGATGACTGAGTAGTACTTGCGCTCCAAGAATCCGCGATCAGTTGGCGAGAATCCTCACACAAAGTCCAAGCTTTCTCGAATTTGAATCCTGTAAATTTTTTCTTTTTGATGTCTCCACCATCAATAACCAGGGGCAGATGGTCTGAGGTGTATCTAATAGACGTATTGACCTTAGCTCTTGGATGAACATTCTCCCAATCAAGAGAGACCAATACTCGATCCAACTTTGCCAAAATCGGGTTCCGCTGCATGTTCGTCCAAGTGAATTTCCTGTCGGACATCTCTAGCTCCAATAATTCTAGATCGTCTATCGTCTCATTGAATAAGTCTTGCTCTGACTGACTGTGCCCTCTACCTCTATGCTCATCCCGAAATCTGGTAATATTAAAGTCGCCCCCCACAATCAGGGCCCTTCCCATTTATTTCTGATAAGTCTAAGTTCCGCCCAGAAATCATTGCGCAATCTACTGTCATACGGACCGTAGACGCTTGTAACAGTCTGTGTCCAACAGTCGCATCTTCGTCTAATTCTAATCGACACCGAATAGTTTCCGATTAGGTGGTCAACAATCTCGAAGGTTGTCGCACTAGCTCCTACCGCTATCCCCCCCGAAAAACCTCTAGCCGACTTAAATCTCCATTGGAAGTCTGCCATTCCCTTAAGAGAAGTGAAGTCATCATCCGTTGGGGTTTCGATCCTAGTTTCTTGAATACCACAAATATCTGGGCGAATTTTGTTTAGCGTAATGCCAATAGCTCTCTTTTTCAGCTTTTGACGCATCCCTCTAACGTTCCAGAAGATGTATACCATTAAACCACAATAACGACGTCTAATACCGTACCCCCCACGCTACTGCTACCTAGTAGCTACAAACTAGTGATTCTGGTCTCTTCTCTAATGATAGCTAAATTAGCAAGTTGAATGTCCCTAGTGGTACCCATAGCTAACCCATACAAGCTAGCAAAGTAAATTAATAACTCGTCTGATAAAGAATTAAGCACAGAATAATTATGATTTGAAGTACCTTCTGCTGTCGTGGTCTCCTCCTGTTGCTTATTTCCTCTAATGGCCCAACCACCAAGTTCCCTATTCTGACTCTCTGAGCTGATCATCTGTCTTTTTCCTTTCCTCTGATATTCTGTGATTTTTTTGGTTGAAGTACTACCTACGCTGCCTCTGACATCCCTCTCTTCGCCTTCCGTATCCGCCGCAGAGACCATATTATCCTCACGAATCCCATCTAAAGCTCCAATAATGTCGTTCCCTGATGCTTGACCCGATGAGAGAGGATTGTTGTCTGCCTGACTCTGCTGATAGATAGGGTCAATCCCCGTATGCACCTCCACTGGCTTGATACTGCCAACCGGGTTAACAGGACTGCAATGCTGCGCATCTGTAAGGCCGTTAAGCTCAGGCCCACTTACTGTAGCGACCTTGGATTGAAGCAAGGCTGTGACAGCGTTTTTAACAGATAATTCAATATCTGCCTTAGAGAAACCCATCCAAGGCTCAGATAAAAAGCCCATAGTCTTAGCGAAGTCAGGGCCCATTGCTGATGGCGATTTCAAAATCCCAATATTCCCGTGCCCCTTCACGTGAGACAGACCAGCTGTCTTAGGAGGAAAGTCTCTTATCCCTGTCACATCGCCGAACTCATTCACGTCATGAACAGTGGAGGAGCCAAATCCCACTGTCAAGCTCTTTTCCCTGTGTAGCTGATGTGATGTTGGTGGGTCCCTACGCCAACTGTTAGGCACCCCATATGGACCGGTCTCTAGCTTGGACGGATGGGATCTAAGCTTGGAGTTTGAATTTTGACCCTGTCTCTCATCATCTACCGGTCTAAGCATACTGCCATCTTTCCCCTGCACAGATCCCGAGCCTAGCACATTTCTTCTATCCCACGGTTGAGCTTCACCGTTCTCCTCTGTCTTGCATTTTCCACCATTGAAACTATTCTCCACAGCCGGCGCAAGCTCTCGAAATGAAACATTTTTTTGTACTTCGACGATAACTCTAACTTCGTAGATGATGTTGTCGAACTCAACGAGTATTTTAGATGGGATATCAGATTTGTTCACCACCCCGACTTTCAATCTAGCGAATTTTCTTGCCGATAAAGTAAGCGTCTGGCGGTCGATATCAATCAACATCCCGAACGGCCGTACAACATTTTGGAAGCCCGAACGCACCCAACAGTGGAACGGTAGGTTGAAAAGACGAATCCACACCGGTGGATAATTTTCCGCTTTCAGCGCGCCGAACTCCCTACTCCACCATTTGAATGTTACAAAGAATTCTAACCCCTGAGAATCCCTCCCCTCTAACCCTTTAACCCTAACAGTCTCTTTGGCTATCTCCTCATTGTTGCAGTGGGCATAGAACACATTCGAACTGATTTCTTGAACGATCCAGATAGGGGGTGTAGCAGCGACCAATGCTGCCAACAGCAGCTCCGAAATATCACTGGATGTAGGCGAGCCCGTCTGTGCTTTGATCACAATCCCTCCATTGAACCTTCGCTCAAAGTCAGCCATCAACGGGGTTGGGACTACAGTAGCTTGAACCACTCGGCGTTCCCCAGCCACACTCTCTTGAGTCTTGCTTTCCACCGACACCACGGGGACCGCCTCCATGTGAGCTTTCGAGTTAGACGCTGAGCCTTTGGCGCGCTTAGGACACGCGGTAGAGATGTGTCCCGAGCTCCTACAGAAGTAGCAAAACCAATCGTGTGGGCACTTGCTAATCGTATGGCCGGGGCGAGCGCATTTGTGACAGTTTTGCCGTCCAACGATGCGAGAAGCTTCCGACCCAGTACTGCTCTTGCTGGATTTCCTATGCCTCCTAGACTTTACGAGTACCCACTCACCGTCTTCCTCCCCTCTGGCAACTCGTCGTGGCTCCTCTGGAGTGAGGGAACGTCGGCGAGCTCTATGCTCGTCGACGTTGGCTGCCTTACCTCTGGTCACGTCGGCGTAGGTCCAGCTTCTTTTGTTGCTCCCGTCGATGCGTGGGCTTGGGTGGTCGATCCTGATCGAACTCTTCGTTGTCGTTAGTCTGTCTTCAGCCTCGCGGTGGAACTCGCGACGTGAAGCTCTTCCCCTAACGTACTCCTCGTGCTCTTGCCTCTCTCTGCGGGGCGATGAGACCCTGCGAACCTCTCTGGTGGGTCCCTGTCGTCCGCTACGCTCGCCCTCGCGGTGGTGAGCCTCTCCTTCCTCTCGGCAACGCTTGGTCATCGTTGAGGAGTAGCGTCTATCACGGATGTTTGGTTGAGGTGAGGCTGAGGAGTGATGGGTATGTTTTGGGTTGGCAGTTCTCATCTCTGTTTAATTAGCGGGTTTAGTTCAAATAGGGTTGCTATTCGAAATAAACCAACAAAACAACTGGCCATATATATAATAAGAAGGGCAACACCAAACTCTGATTAGAGACCGAATCAGCTCTGCAAATAGAAAAAAGACCAGTAAGTATATAGCAAAATAAATTAAGAAGATGAATGTATACCTTGATGAATAAGAGTATCAACAACCCCGTTTAAGTTAGCTAGACGAAGTTTAGTGATTTTGTCTACATGCAGAGTTAATGACGGTATGATCAGATGAACCGAATGTAATCAGTTTTTTTTTTTTTTTTTTTTTGAATGTACCGAGCTACTATTGAATCAAGTGTTCAGTTTGTATGAGGGTGACAGAATCCTGCATCTCAAAGCACCAGTTCGTAGGATTTCACTATTTTCTTTCTTTATTTTTTTATTATAAAATCCACAGGTATTCTACTATGAATCAAAAGTTCTAGTCCCGATGTCTCATGTCCTCAAAATTTTCAAGGATACTGATCAGGTAAGATCCTTTAAGATGTGCTTCCTACCTAAGGCAAGGATTAACAGCCATTTGTTAAATCGCTCAATCCATGTTTTTCCCTGCATTCATTTACTATAAGATTTTCACATAATTTTTCATTAGTAATGCTTCATCCACTACCAATTTCACTACCATTTTGTTCACTACCTTATGTGGCATACTTCTATTGGAGAGTTCTCCCATCTACTCTATCTTTCCTAACCTATTGAAGTATGCCACTTAAGGTAATAAAGAGAAAGATAAACTTAGTGAAATTGGTAGTGGATGTAGCATTACTCATTTTTCATTGCAGAATACAAAACTAATCGAGTACTTTTAAGCTACTGAAAGCATCATTAATACATAAATTGTGGGCGGACTATGACACGAAGAGGCAGCTATCACCAATGGGACCATTATTAACGCAATGCCCCCAAGAAGCAGCATCATCATCACCAATAACATGTAAGCATCATCATCACCAATAACATGTAAATCCAAAGACCAACAGATCCTTCAACAAAAGTTACGTAGACTCGTGCATATGTTTCAATGTAGGTTTGAATAAGGTTTAGACTACAAATGAATTGAATACTTACCAAGCATGAGGGGAATGCGGTTGATATAATCAGGGATCCGTATGCTCGTAAGGGCATGGCTGAGCTCATCAGTGAAACGGTGGCAGTTGTTGGTGAACAAATTGTATGAAACATCAGGGGAGCGGGACTTGATATCAAGTGCTACATCAAGAACCTCATTCGGGTTCAAATGGGTGGACCCGACAATGATGGACCTGTAAAGAGGTAGGCCCTTCCACAGCTCGTTGTTGCCTTCTTCTGTAGGCCGAAACATGTGCTCCCTCCCGTGAACTACACATACATGGTAAAATAAATTACGGTAAAACCGTAGCAATCTACTATTATCTACTTCTACTACTATTAATGGGAGAGTTTGTCACTTTGTCACTTTGAGTTTGTAACCAAACAAACAATTTTTTAATATTTTTTTTGTCACAAACGAAACACATACGTTGCATGTGTAACTCTAACTCTATTTATTAACACGTGCATCGCGTGTGTAAATCAAAGTTTTTTTCCTTCACCAAACAAACAATTATTAAATTTTTTTGTCAGAAAGCAAATACGTACATCGCACGTGCAATTCCAAATCTATTTTGTAACACATGCACCACACGTACAATTCAAGATTTTTCCTTCAAAAAATTTAAAAAATTGCGTGCAGCGCCCGTTCAACTCCAAATTTTTTAAAGTTTAAGGCATTCATCACAAATGCTGATTACTATCGACTTACGTGTATCGCACGTTCAACTCTAACTTTTTATCAAAACGTGCATCGCACGTGAAAATTACTAGTATCAATAAAGAAAAAACTAATTCAGGAAGACAATTAATTATTGTTAAGATAAATTAGAGAGATGAAAACAACGCTGAATATTGAATTGAGTTCAACCAAGTACAATATCACCTATATATAGGAGGAGAACAAATATCAAAACAATTCTACAACCAATATGAGACTATAATAATATCTAACATCCCCACTCAAACTCACGATGGGTCAAACAGTGTGAGTTTGCCTACTAAGTATCGAAATCTCTGAACAGTATGAGATTTGGTGAAAAAATCTGCAGTCTGCTGGGAAGAGGTATCAGAATGGAGAGAAATGGTCCACCCACTACAAGAAAAACCCTTTTTCGCAATGCCAAATGTCGTTGCTAAAACTTGTTTGTCGTTGCGAAAAATATTTTTGGCAACGACATTTGTCGTTGCAAGGTCGTTGCGCGTCCGGGCGTCGCGAAAGATTTTGACTACGACTTGCTGTCGTTGCCAAACATAGGTTTTTTCGCAACGACATTGACGTTGCAATATATTTTGTCATTGCCATACCTAATTCCACCCGTGCTATGGTATAAAATCAATCGCAACAACCTTTGTCGTTGCCAAACATACTTCATATATTTGGCAACGACTCATGTCGTTGCTAAAGATATTTTTTTCGCAATGAATTATTGTCGTTGCCTTACATTTTCTATTTTGGCAACGACTACTGTCTTTGATAAAGCTCGACTGTTTTGCAATTATTTTTATAATTGTTTTGCATTACTTATATTTTGGTAACAACTATAGTCGTTGCTAAAGTTACCAATTGTCGTTGCAAAAGTTTAATTCTTTTCGAGACAAATTATATATTGTCGTTGCATCAGCCCTATCCAAACTAGCATACACTTCAAAAACATTTAAAACCAACATCATTCCAAAAACTATAATATTAACCTTGTCCAACATATTACATTCATGTCACATATAAGAAGCAATGCCCAAAATATTACAACCATCAACTTCTCAAAAAGATATCTAAGTATCTCATAATCATTTCCATTGTGCATAATAAGCTTAACCATGTTTTCTAATATTCTCTTGACATCTAAACATTGCAACAAAAATTGAATGCAAGATTGAAAGAACTGAATCAACTTAGAACAAAAGAACATTTTGGGATGAATATTCTCAGAAAATACAAGTAGCAAAAAATTGGGATTGATGTTGGAGAGTTAATAACCTAAACCAACAGCTAACTCATATAAGATATAACTAAATCATACACTGTCAAAATATGATACAAAAATATATGCTCCCGGACCAATGACTTCATTCCCTAATTCTCCAAATACAGTTCCTTCTCGTGGTACCTACATATTTGAAATAATGATTAGTCCAGCAGTATACAATGAAACTATGAAAGATTGCCAAAACTATTGGAACCTGTATGCACAAAACAATACAGCATAATAGTGCCACTAAAATTAATAGTACCTTGATCATTCGAGGAATTTCATGCACCTCTATTTGTAAGTTGTGCCAACAATTCTTGTTTCATTGCATCCATTGCACGCTGCAAATCTTCCTTTTGTTGTTCAATTTGTCTTGTTGTTCTTTCTTGAGTTTCTTGCAACTCCTTTATCATTTTCTGCTGCTCTTCAATCTTCTTTTGTTGCTCATTGATCAAGTTTTGTTGCTCAAGTTGCTGTCTTCCTTTACAATAACCTTTTAATGCAGTTCCCTTGCCACGAAAATATAGGTTCCTTATTAGGGCATCAAACAATATTGTAAACATGCATAGCAAAATCAAATTTAAGTGAGGTCAAAGTTTTGATTAATGGATGGATCTGTTGTGTGATTGAGGAACTGTCCCTCTTTTTTTTTCTTTTTTCTTTTTTCTTTTCTTTTCTAGACTTGGTAGCAGAAGCAGTCACATGTGTTTCTCCTACTGAAGGCTTCTTCACTTCCCTACTTGTTTCTGCTCTCTAATTTCCTTCTAGGTAACTGTTTGGTCTGTGAGACCTAGGGTTCCATTGCTTCTTCTCTCCCGAACAAATTGACCACCCCTAATCCCAAAATTTGCTAAACAAAATGTTCAGCTTATCTTTTTAGCACATATGTAATACATCTGTATATACATGGTTGTTACTGGGACGACAACAACACATGTATTTGATTACTTATACTACATAAGTGTGCAAATATTGCTCAATTTCCATATCTGCTAATTAAAACATAATTAGGCTCGGAAAGAAGACAAACATTGTCTAACCAAATTAACAAAACCAGCCACTGATTTCAACGAGAAGTGAATTCAATCTTATAAAATCTTCGATTCTATATGGATATTCTGGATGGTTTGCATTCATTCATAATCATTCAAGTCAAATCAAATTAAATTATCTTGCATTCGTTTTTATTTCTAACATATAGATCATATTTTTATAGAATCTAGACTCAAACAAATGAAGCAGATAGGCAGGGAAGATAATAAATTTCTTCCTTTAAAAAAAACAAGATGGCTATATCCAGACTTGTGAGAGAAAGAATCACTATACAGCACCAGGCGTTCTGGCTTCCTATATATGTACATGAAGAAGCACAGGTTTGAGTCTAGATTCTAATAATAGAAAAGTCTATTGGCATTTGGCACAGTTCTTAGATATATATATATATATATATATATATATATATATCTACTACTATAATGGGAGAAGGCCTTAGTGGAAAGTGACATTCCTCATTTCATAGACATGTTCACATGCTCAGCACTGCATATATATAATGCTAATAAGAACTATATATGGCATCAAGAAAATCAATCCTAAATCCTTAATTGTTGTATTCATTTGCGTTTTCATGGGACCAAACAAATCAAAATTTCTTTCTATATCCGAGAACCAATCATATATTGGACAATGAATATTAGATACTAGGGGAAAGAGGCCAAGACAGACAGACGAGGCCAGGAGCCATCTCAGTAAGAGAAGTGATTAACCAGTTAGACGTCAAACTTGAGACCTTAACAACTACTGTTAGCTACAGCTAAAACGGAGTCAACCTCTGACCTTAACAACTACTGTTAGCACATGATGCTCTGAGCTCATGATGCTCTGAGCTGAAACTTTCCTCCAGAAAGCAAAAAAATCTTTTATGTCCATCAATCAATGAAGGCAATGTACACTAACGAGATTCATTTTCATTTTACAATTCCGAATTTGTTGTATGATTTCTTTAAAATGTCCAATCTCATTGTTCTTATAGCAAAAAACACTAATAAAAGAGTCATCTCATTGACTGTCTCGTTTAAGCATATTTATACACACTTTATCCTGATTTTCATTATTGCATTATGAGTTTTGCATTTTTCTTCTCTATTGGCTATCATCTGACTTCAGATAAATTATCAACCAGTGAACCTCTTTCTTTATTCTTGTTGCAGACATTTGAAGAAGCTGATACAAAACATGATCGGAAAATTGATAAGGAAGAATGGCGCAATCTTGTCTTGCGACATCCGTCTCTTTTAAAGAACATGACTCTACAATATCTCAAGTAAAATCTATATTCTCATAGCTGATTTGGTTGTTGTCACCTTCATATTTAAATTCAAATAACTGATTAAACAAATTAAATATCATCTGCACTTACATGAAGAGATACCTGCATCAAATTAACACCCTTATAACTAAACATGATAAACTAACTTATGTAGAAATTTCGATTTATTGTACCTGACACCACCCGCTATTTCACATTCTTAACAAAACTACCATCCCATACCAGATCAAGAACCAAGAATTCAAGAAACTCACCAGAACTTGAACTCGGGAAGCCTCCGAATGAACGGCTTGAACTCATCGGACCCCCTGGTCGGCAGCGACGGCCCATCCAGTGCCTCGATCGCCGGATCCACCATCGGTGACAGAAACCCTATCAGCAAATTCAGCACGTAGATTCCCAGACCGTACGACACGATGTAGAAACCCTGAACAAGGTACACCCTCAGCACGTACACCGCCGCCACGGCCAGGGTTCCGACCCACCGTCCCATCGCGTGCAGTGTTGATCGGTCAAGGTAGTACTGGAAAGCGCGGGAAAAGTCGCTCCTCCATTTGGCCGCCGTGGCGGTGGCGGAGTCGGAGGAGGGGGTCGCTTCCATGATCAGAAGCCTACAATTAGGGTTAGGGGTAGATCTGAGATTTTGGGAGAATGGAGGAGAAAAAGGAGAGATTTTTATTACCGATTTGGGGGAGGAGAAGAGATCGAAATGTAGGGTTTGACGGATCTGAGACTTGCGCGATCTTCGATTGGAATTTGAGGAATTAGGAAAATTCCAATTTACACACAATCGATGCTAGGGCGGGATGTGGTGGCGGCGGGAATTAGGAAAGATACGATATTTGGTGTGGTGGGTATGGGGAATTAGGAAAATTTTGTGGCGGCCAGGGTTTGGGGAATTTAGTGGGGTGGGGGATATTAAGTTAATTTTTTTTAAAAATATTTTTGGCAACAATACTGTCTTTGCAGTAAATATAAGGAAATATACGCAACGACATTTATCGTTTCCAATTTACACACAATCTGGCGGCGATGTGCAAAGGCCCAGGAAAATTTTATTTTATTTTTAGCAACGACTTTCGCGTTGCCGTAACTAATTTTCACAACGACTAAAAAGTCGTTGCCAAAACCTCGTTGCGAAAAAGAGTTTTTCTTGTAGTGGCCTCAAAGCGCTCACGAACATAATGACAATCAATCTCTATATGCTTCGTTCATTCATGAAAGATCGGGTTGCTTGCAATGTGCAATGCACTCCGGTTATCACAATGAAGAGGAGTAGCTCCTGTAAGAGTGATACCCATATCTGATAACAGCCAACAAACATGAACAATCTCTCTAGTAGTAGCTGCCATTGCTCTGTACTCAGCCTCGGTGGAAGAACATGCAACGACTGCCTTTTTTTTGCTTCGCCATGAGATCAACGAATCACCAAGAAATAGACAGAAACCTGTGGTAGACCTTCTAGTAGTAGGATCACATATCCAATCTTAATCAGAATATGGACTGAGCTCTAGTTTGGATGTAGAATACATGAATAATAAGCGAGTGATAGTCCCCCGAAGATATCTAAGGACCCGAAGAAGAGCACCATAATGAACTGATGTAGGAGCGGAAACAAACTGACTGACAACACTAACTGCGTGAGCAATATCGGGTCTGGTCATGCATAAGTAGAAAAGCTGTCCAACAATCTGCCTGTATCTAATGAGATCAGGAAGGAGCTCACCATCTGTGGGACGAAGCTTCACATGAAGCTCTAAGGGTGTATCGGCTGATCGACTGTCAGAGAGACATGCAACAGAAATAATATTTGATGTGTCTTTCTGTTGAGAAATGAGTATCCCCTGAGTTCCATGAGCAATCTCTAAACTCAGAAAGTAATGTAGCTTACCAAGGTCTTTCATATGGAACTGCTGGTGAAGGTATTTCTGGGTGGATACAATATCGGCAGAGTCATCCCCAGTAATGATCATATTATCAACATATAGTAGTAGAAGTACCCTCCCCTGCGGTGATGACCACATAAACATGGAATGGTCCTGGGAACTCTGACGAAAGCCAGCCTTGGTGATAACAAGCTGAAAACACTCAAACCAGGCTCAAGGGGCCTGTTTCAGACCATATATAGCACGACGTAGTCTGCAAACATGACGAGGAGTAGTAAGATCAGGAGGAGGATGCATATAAACCACATCAGATAAGGTACCATGAAGAAAAGCATTCTTCGCGTCCAAATGGTATAGCGGCCACTGACGAACGACGGCAACAGCAAGAAGAGTGCGAACTGTAGTCATCTGAGCCACTGGGGCAAAGGTCTCATCATAATCAATGCCATGTTCCTGAGAAAATCCTCGGGCAACTAGACGAGCCTTGTGCCGCTCAATCGAGCCATCAGGACGATATAAGATCCACTTGCAGCTAACAAGCTGAACACCCACAGGCAGTGGAACAACATTCCAAGTACCAGTCTGTTTAAAGGCACTGAAGTTCTCTGCAATAGCTTTCTGCCACTCGGGGTATTGAACGGCTTCCTTATAGGTTCTAGATTCACATGTAATGTGTATAACAATGATATATGCATGGAACTGGGGTGAGTAAGAAGCTAGTGTGGAAAAGCAAAATTGGTCAGAGGGATCAGTGGCATCAGGTGTGTAATGAGGTGGTGGGATGCCCGCAGTAGAACATGTAGACTGGCGAACAGGTGGTGGAAGGGCAATATATGGAGGTGAGGTATGTGGTGTGAGTGTATGCAACTGTGGGGAAGCAAGTGGTGTGGGTGTATGAGGCGGTGGAGAAGTAAGGGGTGTCTCTGTAGGAGGAATTCTAGGGGAACTGTCTATAGCAGAAGCGAAAGGAGCCAAAGGAGTGGGATCAAATGGAATAGGTAGAGTGGAATTAGGCCCAACAGGTGAAGGATCGAGAAAACTAGCATCCTGAGGAGAGGTCAAGTAGTAGGGAGAGTCTTCTACAAAGGAGACATGTCGAGAAATACGAATACGACCTGCCATAGGATCAAAACAACGATAACCTTTATGCTCAGGACTTAGACCTAGATGAACACACTTAGCAGAACGAGCGGTGAGCTTCGTGCGCTCAGTGGGAGGGAGAAGGACATAACAGGTGCACCCAAAAATATGGAGCATGCTGTAGTCGAGTGGTGAGTGATAGAGAGGGTCATAAGGAGTGGTGCCAGAAAGGGCAGACGAAGGAGTAATGTTAATGAGACTGACAGAAGTCATGACAGCTTCAGTCCAGAAAGTGCAAGGAACAGAAGAGGAGAGTAGAAGAGCGGGTGCCGTCTTAAGGATGTGACGATGCTTGCGTTCAGCTACATCATTCTGCTCATGAGTGTGGGGGCATGATTGCTGAAAAAGAGTGCCATGAGATTGAAGAATCGATCGCATAGCAGCAGAAGTGTACTCACGAGCACTATCTGAGCGAAAAGTTTTGATATGAACCCCAAACTGAGTGTGAACCATGGTCGTAAAGAATCGATAAATTTCAGGTATCTCAGAACATTGCCGCATAAGAAATACCCATGTGTGTCTAGTGAAATCATCGATGAAACTAACAGAATAGAGATAACCTTTTTGAGAAGGTGTAGGAGATGGGCCCCATATGTCAGAGTGAATAAGTTGAAATGCATGAGTAGACTGAGAAATGATTTTATTGTTAAAAGGAAGGGCCAAGTGTTTTGCCAACTTACAACCCTGACAAACAAATAATGAAGTAAAATTAAAATGGCCAAGAGCACCACTACGAACCAAAATTTTCAAACGAGACACACTAATATGACCTAAGCATCTGTGCCACAAATCGGCATCAAAACTGACAACACCAGCAAAACTAGAAGTAGAGTCATGAGCATGAAGAAAATCTAGATGATATAGACATCCATGTCTGCTAGCGCGTCCAATCATATGACCAGTCCAAGGATCCTGTATGGTACAGTCCAAAGAAGTAAAGGTAACGGTGAGGCCACTATCACATAAAGCACTAATGGAAATAAGGTTCATAGATAAATGAGGGGCATAAAGGACAAAAGGTAATGTGAGAGTTGGAGTGTTAATAGACCCGGAGTGTGTAGTAAGAAGTAGTGAACCATCGGCAGTGTAAAGTGATGGTGCATGAGAGGTTAATGTAGTGCGAGTGGTGAGAAGAGTGTTATTGCTAGTGAGATGTTGTGAAGCACCAGAATCTAAAAGCCAGGAAGAAGACATATCAGGAGTGACAGAAAAAGCAGGACCAGAGGAACCAGCACTGATGGACTGATCCGAGTTCTGAAGATCCAGCTGAGCTAGATGGTGTTGTGGAATATCATAGAGAGTAGGAGAAGGCATGGCCAGAGCGACGGCCATCGCACCAGGTGTGCGGAGAAGAGGAAGACCATGTTGCTGTCTGCACTATTGTGCCTGAACCAGGAGCTGGGGATGCAGAATAAAGTAGTTACTATGAGTATGACCATGCCGCTGACAGTAGGTGCAATGGAGACGACGATCAGGAACACTGTGATGAGCAGAAGGAGAAGGCATAGGGCTAGGGCGAGGCTTGCGTGAGAAAGATGTACGGTGAGCAACAACAAGAACACTTTCACTAGTAGAGGATGGGTGAGAAGCAGGAGTGGGGATAGCACGTAACCGAGTTTCTTCAGCAACAAGCTCAGTAATATCAGCTTCATGACTAGGAACAAGATCTTGATGGATCAATTGACTGCATAAAGACTGATACTCTGATCGTAGACCCATCATAAAAAACATAAACTGATGACGTTCATGAGTAACATGCACATCACTGTGCTCTAGTTGCTGTAATTCGCGCTAGATATTGCGCATGACTGTGTAATGTTCCTGAATACTGCGATCACCTTGCCTATCAAGAATGGATTGAACAAGGAGCTGATACTCACGGGCTCCATTATTCTGGACATACTGAGTAACCAAATGTTGCCAAAGAGCCTTGGCAGGACGAATACGAAGAAGATCAGCACGAAGACTACGGTCGACAGAGGAGATGAGGAAAGTAATAATTCGACGATCATGATCATCCCAAGTGGTCTGAGATGTGTGAATCAATTGCTTATCGGCAGGGGAAGCGGTATCATCGGGATCTTTGGGACGAATAGTGGAACCATCAATGTGATCCCATGAAGAATGGCCGAGAAGAGTGACCTCAACAGAAGCAGACCAATCAGTCCAATCCTTAGCAGAGGAGAGAAGGAAATCAGTGGAGACTGGAAGGTACTGACAAAATTGGGGCTCCATGAAAAATCCAAGGACCTGCATTTTTTTGGAAAAAAAAAACAGATAAAAAATAAAAATAAAGAGAAATAAAAATAAATAAATAAAAAAGCAAAGAAGTCACGAACGGGGGGCAGCTAGGGTTTGGATATCTTGGACTTCGGTGGGTAGCTTGGACTTCGGAGGACGACGGTCAATGGGTTCAGTCGTCCGGGTTTTGGGTAGTTGGGATGATGATGCTCCGACGAGGGAGGACGACGATGGGTAGCCGATGGGTTTCAACGAGAGAGGACGACGGGGGAGGACCTGCGGATTGCTGACGATGGATTGCTGACGATGGATTGCTGACAATGGCGACTGTAGATCTCGATGAGAGGTTGAAGATGACTGTGGAATGGGAGGACGACTATGGATCTCGATGAGTTTTTGGGTTGCTAACGATAGCGACTGTGGATCTCGATGAGGTTGAAGATGACTGTGGATCTCGACGGGAGGACGGTTGTGGATCTCGATGAGATTTTATTATTATTATTATTATTATTATTATTATTATTATTATTATTATTATTTTATTATTATTTTTTTAGATCTAGGCTTTTGGAAAGAAATTTGTATAACTTGGCTCTGATACCATGTTAAGATAAATCAGAGAGATGAAATAATACTGAATATTGAATTGAGTTCAACCAAGTACAATACCACCTATATATAGGAGGAGAACAAATATCAAAACAACTCTACAACCAGTATGGGACTATAATAATGTTATCGCTTATTTCGGTGTGGCGGTAAACAGATGAGATTTGTGAGTTCGAGAAAACCTGAACAGCAGATCCTAGCCTTCTTGGTCCTGACGCAACCTGCAAGGAAGTGCGAAACACCGGGGTTGATTCCAGCGACGCACCCTCCGACGCTCTTGTCAGTAACCAGTGGTGTTTAAAGAAAGAGCTTAAGGTGGCAAAAGAGTGATTAACCTGGTCACAGTGGCAGAGGGGAGGTATTTATAGTCGCCTTAGGAGAGATCAGAGACTTGATTCCCTGTGTAACTGCTAGGAGAAAAATCCTCACAGTCTGTTTTAGGAAATTAACCCCTGATTCCCGGTAAGAGCAAATCAGGCCCGTTGATTTGGTCAAATCAGTGACCCTGATTTGTCTCTTTTTGGTCTGGGTTCGCCTCGGGTCGGGACTCGTACCCATTTGGTGTGAATCCGTTTGTGGGTTATTGGATCTGTGAGAAGGAGATTCAGTACCCGCTTTGGATCCGCTTGTATGTGAAATTACCATTTTACCCCTGAGCTTCAAGATTCGCGCCCAATCTGGACGGTTCCGATTTAACCCCATTTTTAGCCATATCACGAGCCCCCCACTCCTAAAGACTGAGTGTGATCAGCCTTTAAGGAGTAGTTTGACTGTTTTGGTGGCTAGTGGAGTTGTATTGGAGTCTGAATGGAGGAGTGTGAATCTCGAAGGGGGTAGCGAGGTGGTTTTTTGATGCCATGTGCTGTTCTCTAGCCATATCGAGTATTCGACGGCTTTTATTTATTTTTTCGGACTATTTATTTAATTTTGCGATGTGTTTACTAATTGTTCGGGGGCCTTAGCATTACATTCTAGGCAATAAATGTTCGTTCAGGGGCTCAAAATATACCCTCGAATTTCTAATTATTTTCTAGAATTTTTAATTAATTTTCCCGAATTTTTAGCAATTTTTTCACAATTTTTAAATAAATAAAACGATTTAAATAAATAAAAAATGATTTTTAATACCGATTTATGATGTGGCTTGATCTGAGCCGTTGATCATGGACGAGCACGAATTTCTGAGAGACCCATCGGCTGTTATCGCTCGGAAGCATTTTTCTCCGTTTGCGAGCTCGGAAAGGCACTTGCTCGGCCGCCGACCGGAGGGATAGGGGCTAGGAAGGCCGAGCGACGTGGCGCAATCTGAGCCGTCGGATGACGGTGTGAATCCCAAGAAAATGCTATCTTGTCTTTTAGCGCACGTGGCGCAATCTTGGTCGTTCATCATTAGAAGTACGAATTTCTGAGAGATCCAGCGGTAGTTATCGCTCGGTGTCTTTTTTCTCCGTTTACGGGATCGGAAAGGCACTTGCTCGGCGGCCGACCGATGGCATGGGTATTCGGCAGGCCGAGCGACGTGGCGCAATCTGATCCGTTGGATAAAGACGCGCATCTCGAGACAGGCACATTTCTCAAGAAAACACTATCTTGTCGTTTAGTGCGCTCGGCGAGATATGGGCCGTCTGATCGAGATCTTACACAAAAGTTGAGGAGAAAGTGAGTTTTCTCCGTTTGCAGGGTCGGAAAGGCACTTGTTCGGCAGCCGACCGAAGGCATGGTGCTTCGGCGGTCCGGGCGACCCAGCACAACGAGTTTCGAGGCGATCCTGTTCCCAAGGGCATTAATGGTGCCTCGGGGTTAGTGCGGCATCCCACCTTCCCTAGGTCATTAAGGATGATTCCTTCAATTAATGCGTGGCGTTTCAGCTTCCGAGGGTCATAATGGCCAGATCTTGGAGGGGAGCTTATAAGTACCCCACTTCCTTTGTCATTTCATTCGCAACAATGTAGAGTTTCAGACCTCGGAGGTATTTGCCTTGGGTAACTTCTCTTTCGAGGTCCGAAGGGGTGGTTGCTCTTTTGCCTTGTTCTTCTCCCGTTCCTGACGGCCCCAAAGTGGATATCAGGGTCGGGGGAGAATAAGGCAGCAGTGGTGACGACCGTAGTCCGGACCCGAGGGATGAGTTACTTTGGAAGGACGGGTGGTCGTTCTTCCACCATGGTCTTCTCCTGACTCTGACTGCTCCAACGCGGGTGTTAGGGTCGGGGGAGATCATGGTGGAAGAGGTGATGATCCATGTCCGAATCCGAGGGGTGAGTTACTTCGGAAGGACGGGTGGTCGTTCTTCCACCAAGATCTTCTGCCTACTCTGGCTGCTCGGCAGAGGGTGTCAGGGTCGGCGGAGATCATGGTGAAAGAGGTGATGATCCATGTCCGAATCCGAAGGGTGAGTTTGTTCGGAAGGACGGGTGGTCGCCCTTCCACCATGATCATCACCCGATTTTGACTGGCCCGATGGGGGGTGTCAAGATCGGGGGTGGTCATGGTAGAAGGGGTGATGACCCTAGTCTGGATCCGACGGAGGGGTTCATTTCGGAAGGACTGGTGGCCGTTCTTCCGTCCAAATCTTCTCCTGACTCTGACGGCTCGGGTGGAGGTGTCAGGGTCAGGGGAGGTTTGGGCCGAAGGGTAGACCGCCGAAGTCCAGATCCGAGGGGCGATGTGCCTCGGTAGGACGGGTGGTCGTTCTTTCACCATGATCTTCTCCGGATTCTGAGTGCTCCGATGTGGGTGTCAGGGTCGGGGAAGGTCATGGTAGAAGAGGTGATGATCCATGTCCGGAACCGAGGTACGATTTTTGCTTCGGGAGGACGGGTGGTCGTTCTTCCACTGTGGTCTTCTCCCGATTCTGACTGCTCCAATGCGGGTGTCAGGGTCGGGGAAGATCACAGTAGAAGAGGTGACGACCTGGGTCCGGATCCGAGAGACTGCAGCAGCTTTAGAATGATGGGTCTCCTCCCATCTCTGTCTTCCTTCCGGGCTGATGGCTTCCGATGGATGTCAACCCGGAGGAGTTAAAAATGGGGGAGTGCCGATCTGCTTTTGACCGGGCCCTGTGGGTCGGCGGAACACCGACCGAAGCCTGGGGCCTGGGGGGCTCGCCGAGGGCGGTGCCTTAAAACTTTGAATCCAAATTTTTCTTTTTGGCTCCTTCAGGTAGACTTGGGACGTCCGAAGGCTCGATTAACCGAGCGACACGGCACAGTCTGAGCCGTTAGAAGTTGTGGAGAATCTCGAGACGGGCTCAGTTCCCAAGAAAACAATATCTTGACGTTTAGCGTCGCTGGCGAGGTCTGAGCCGTCTGATCGAGGTCCTACACGAAAGTTAAGGAGAAAGTGGGTTTTCTCCATTTGCAGGCTCGGAATGGCACTTGCTCGGTCGCCGACCGGGCTTTTTGCCACTGGGGTCGGATTGCATGTGATTCGGATTCAGACCTTGCGGTGCCGAGCTTCTTGACTTGGTGGGAAGACAAAGTAGTTTTGGGCCTTCGCGACGTTTCGAGAGCGGCCCAAAAAGTCGCATTCTTTCATTTGGAAGTCCAAGGGACGTTCCTTTTTTTACTATAAATCTTCACCCCCCTAATCCAAGTCTCATTATTCACTTTTACTCTCTCTCTCCAGTTTTTACTATCACCTTCGAAGTTTTTAGCTCCTTGGTGGTGGTGCTAGCTGTCGCGGTGAGGCGGTCTCTGTCTTCGGTGACTTTTTCCG
This sequence comes from Hemerocallis citrina, assembly GCA_017893485.1. Classification (NCBI taxonomy): domain Eukaryota; kingdom Viridiplantae; phylum Streptophyta; class Magnoliopsida; order Asparagales; family Asphodelaceae; genus Hemerocallis; species Hemerocallis citrina. The sequence goes on from CM030367.1 coordinate 169,387,055, forward strand.
ACCGTAGCTATCACTTCAAGGTCAGTCTCCTTCCTTTCTCTTTTAGAAAATGGTTAAGATTACCTCCTCGGATGAGACCCCCGCCTCGGAGCAAGCCGTAGGCCGAGCGGGCAAGGGAAAGGAGGTAGTGGAGCCGACCGATCAGAGCATCGTTCGGCCGGACAGAGAGGGTGCAGTAGCCGAACAACCACAGGATGTCGGGGCGGCGTCCCATAAGGGTAAAGCCGTGGTCACTATCGTGAAAACGCCGAAGACAGCGGGAGCGTTCGGTCGGCAGCCCATTTCTCTGTCGAGTGTGGGGGGCGTACGGGACTATGCCGAGGATATCTTGGACAAGGTGACCCAAGGGACGGCCAAGTCGGTGGAGGAGAATGAACCAAGAGAGCTGTCCGAGGTGGACCATACCATCTCCTCGCTTACGGAGGCCGATCTTCATTTGATCCGAAAGGGATTCCGGATCCCCACCGAGTACGGGCTGCTACTCCCCGGGCCAGGCTTCCAAGCCAATACAAAGTCTTCGTCAGATGTGTGCGTCTTTCCGGTCGACTCCCTCATCGCCGGACTCCACTTTCCCCTCCATCCGTTCGTTGTTGATGTCTTGACATGGTATGGTTTGAGCCCCGCCCAGCTGATGCCGAACACATGGAGGCACGTCATGGCATTCGTCCTCCGGTGCCAAGAGGTTGGTGCCGAGCCGAGCATGTTTCTCTTTCGGAGTCTCTACCGACCTTGTCAGCCGAACCGAAACGAACAAAGGTTCTATCTTTCGCCACGAACGGGCGTGAAGTTGATCGAGAATCCGGACTCGATCAAACATTGGAAGGAGAAGTATTTCATCATCCGAGCCCCTGCGCCGTGGGTGATACCGATAGTTTGGGCAAAGGATGGCCTGCCCAAGCGAACCAAGAAGGAGCCGGTGCTGAGTGACGAGGAGACCGAGTTCCACAAGAAGCTCCTCGCCCTGCCAGCATTAAGCTGGAAAGATATTAACGAGGAGGATCTGTTCCGAGGGGGTCTCAGTCCGATCGACCCTAGTACGCTTCTGGTATTTATACTCTTTGTTTAAAGTCCATGAAAATTTTTCTAAGTTTTTTCATTCGGCTTGTGCAGAGACGATGAAGATGGACTACAAAGCTATGATGGCGAAGGCTAGGGCGGCGGAGCAGGAGACGAGAAAGAAGAGGCCTTCGGCGGGGCCCCAAGGCGGCCGAGCCTCGAAGATACCTTCGGTCGCGAAGGTCCCCGACCAGCCGAAGGTTGTTGTGTCGGAGGCTGGTTCTGAGCAGGGGGAGGTCATTGTCTCCAACCCTCCTGCTTCAGGCGCGCTGACACCGACCTCGAAGGGGGATGCTCCCGTTTTGTCGAGCGGTGTGTTCGGTGTGAAGGAGGTGCTGTCCCTCCAAGTTCTGCCCCTCACTGCCAAGGCGGAGAAGATTTTGACCGAGCGTCATAAGCAGATTTTCGTCCCTGACTGGCAGGTGATGAATGTCGACGACTTCCTGGGCGACGGCAACATCTGCATGGAAGCGGTGAGGCACTTGCCGACCCCAAAGGATCGAGCGACCTTAAAGGCCGGGCTTGCAGGGGACGCCGCGATGCAGATTGCTCGGAACACCATGTCGGTAAGTGGGACGAGCTCTTTCTCATCGAAACTTTTTCTGAGATTTTTCTGAGTTCTTGGGTTCGGGTTCTAATGTGCTGCTCTCTTTTCAGACCCTCTGCCACTTTAATTTCCTGCTCGAGGAGTTCGCAAGCAAGGAACAGGAGCATGAGCGGGAGAGGGTGGAGCGTGTCAAGGCCACGAAGCTGCTTGATGCCGAGCAGCTCCTCTCGGCAAAGAAGGGTGCCGAAGTGGCAGGATTGGAGAAGCAGCTGGCCGACGCCATTCAGCTGTCGAAGGATGCAGCAACCAAACTCGAGGCTTCGGAGAAAGAGGTTGCCGAGCTGAAGGAGGAGTTGGCCAATGCTCGGTCGGAAGCGGAGAGAGCTCGGAAGAGGGCCGAGAAGATCATGGCCAAACACCGGAGGAAGGTGAAGAAGGTGAAGAAGGCTGTGCAGGAGGAGGCCGCGCAACACATGCTCCAGAACATGGAGGACGCCTACGGTCGAGCCTTGCTCCACGTGGCCGCCAGGAACCCAGGCTTCGACACGTCTTCCTACCGTTTTTACGACCCCGTGGAAGGGGAGGAGGAGGTTCCCGAGGGGATGCTCGACCCCGAGGGAGAGACGGAAGGCGTCGAGGGCCCAGGAGAGACCGAGGCCGAGGGTGAAGAGGAAGACGACTCCGAGGAGGAGAGCGGGAGTGAAGATGAAGACGAGGGCGACAGCGAGGACAAGGCCGGGGGGTCGACGGACCCGAGCAACAAAAAGGTCGACCCCTGACTCGGTTGTCTCTTTTAGTCTTTCGTTGTTTTGTTTCTTTTTGTAAGCCTAACTGCGGACTGGCCACCGCTCTTGTAAACTTTCTTCTCGGTTTTGAATGAAAACAGTTTGTTTGGCCAAAATTTATCCAAGTGTTGAGTCTCGGATTTTGTATTTGATTTGGCGTAGAATTCTCCAAGTGTTGGGTCTCGGATTTATCTCTGATTTTCAGGTAAGGTTCAGTCCAATTACGGAGGTTGCACACCTTCGTAAGGAGCTGGCCAAAACGAAGGGTGAGCTCTCGAACAGCCGACAGAGGCGGTTTCTCATGCTCTTGAAGCTGGAAGAGACGAAGGCAGCTGTGCGGAAGTATTATCGCGAGTTATGGCAATTGCGGAAGCAACCCCAAGCCCCTTGTCCCAAAGGCGAGGTCGAGCGGCTCCGTAGAGAGCTTACGGCCGCCGAGCGGAAGAATGACGAGCTTTTGGCCGAGGTCCAACACATGGACTTAGCGGAGAAAGAACGCTCGGCGACGGAGGAGAAGCTAACTTCCGAGCTGGAGAAGGCGTCGACCGAGCGCAAAAGGCTGTTGGCCGAGGTCGACAGGCTCAGAAGGATCACGATAGATAGGGGGATCGAGGTCACCCACTTCCGATGGCTCGCGACTGATAGCGCCAACGTCTCGGGCTCGTCAAGGCCTTCTCGTTTGAAGAAGTTGGCGAAGGACGATGCTCTGAGAGACAGAATCATTGAACTGGAGGAAGAGGTCGCGTCACTCAAGCCTCTGCCGGAGAGGGACAACGTCCGCAGTACGTCGTGCACTCGCGAAGAGAGCAAGAGGGGGATTTCCTTTTACGAACTCGCGACACGTTTGCCTGCGGCTAGGCGGAGCCCTGCCGACGCTCAGAGTAGTGCAGCAGTTTCGTCGAGCGGTGCCTCGGTCGGTGCCACAGTCAGGGTCAGCAGCGAAGGGGGGTCACGTTTCGTTGGTTTAGGATCGGGTTCGGAGGGCAGGCCTCGTCGTCCTCGCGTTTCCCTAAACCGAAGCGTTCCCCTTCCGAAGAGGCCCTGATCATGTCGTTTTATGTTTCTTCTGATTGTTGCCCAAGTTTGTAGTAGAGTCGGTCTCGTTGTATGGGGAGCTATTATATCTGAATATGAATTTGAAAGTTTGATTGGAAAATTCTTAAAGTGTCGCGCCTCGGATATGTATTGAAATCTTGCCGTTCATTTTCCCTTCTTTTCAGCTCGGGGCGTCAGACCAATACACCGAACCCAACGGCTCGGACAATGAGGCTGATGCCGAAGTGACCTCAGGGGCGACGAAGTCGCGCTCGAAGAAGCGCCGAGATCGGCGTCGTAGAGCGGAGCTGGAGTGGCATCGAGCTGAGAGCGAGCGGGCTCACCTTCAGTCCGTCCTCGGCCAACGAGACGCCAAGATCCAACGTCTGGAGAGCAGGATCATCGAGGCGACACCCGTAGGGGAGGATGACGACTCGTAGACAGCTTTTAGCAACGCTCTTCGGGTCCAGTGTATTCGGCACAACCAGTCGAAAATAATTGCTGAGCGAGATGATTTGGTCTATGAGATCCATCATTTGCAGACCGAGGAGGCGAAGCTTCGGAAAGAGGTGGAGGAGCTTTCGGCCGAAGTGGATGGGCTGGCGACCGAAGAGACCAGCGAAGACATCTCTGTTTGAGGACCAAGTGTAATGGGTCGGCGTTGCATTTTTGTTTTGTAATATTTTGTAACTATGGAAGGACTGCTTTGTATTGTGTCCCGATTATTAATAAAATTCCTTTGTGGCTTTGCGCATTTATTTTGCTTGTGAGTGTGTTGGCCGTGCCGAGGCCTTTGAGCCGAGCACATGGTGCTGTCGGCGAGAATCTCGAGGCGAACGGGTTCCTGACGGAGCGCTACCTTGTCATTTAGCGATTCTGACAAGATCTGAACCGTCGGATGATGGCACGGATCTCGAGATGGCACAGTTCCCAAGAAAACGTTATCTTGTCGTTTAGTGCCGTTGGCAAGATTTGAGCCGTCTGATCGAGATCCTACACGAAAGTTGAGGGAAAAGCGAGTTTTCCCCGTTTGCAGGCTCGGGAAGGCACTTGCTCGGTGTCCGACCGGAGTCGGCAGAGTTCGACCTTTCCCCAACGGGTTCTCGCCTTGGCGACAAGGTGGCTCGGGCTCTGGTTCCGAACAGTGCCTCGATCTCCCTCTCTTCGCGAAGTCGAGAGGCGAGCCGAGCTCTTGCCTGTGCGAGGCTCGTCGATTGTAGCGAGTATCCGACGGTTGTGGGAGCAATTCCGAATGGTGATTTACTCCTAGCTAGCTGTAAAGCAAGCTTGGGGAGTAGAATGGAACCAAGTGCTGGACTCCGGAACCATCGGTGTAGTTCAACGGTTGTGGGAGCAATTCCGAACGGCGATCTACCTCTGGCTCGTCCGGGGGCGAGCCGAGGAGGTAAAGTCGAGCCGAGTGTTGGACTCCGAACCATCAGTGTAGTTCAACGGCTGTGGGAGCAATTCCGAACGGCGATCTACCTCTGGCTCGTCCGGGGGCGAGCCGAGGAGGTAAAGTCGAGCCGAGTATTGGACTCCAAACCATCGGTGTAGTTCAACGGCTGTGGGAGCAATTCCGAACGGTGATCTACCTCTGGCTCGTCCGGGGGCGAGCCGAGGAGGTAAAGTCGAGCCGAGTGTTGGACTCCGAACCATCGGTGTAGTTCAACGGTCGCGGGAGCAGTTTCGAACGGCGATCTACCTCTGGCTCGTCCGGGGACGAGCCGAGGAGGTAAAGTCGAGCCGGACATGGACTCCGGACCATTGGTGTAGTTCAACGGTCGCGGGAGCAGTTCCGAATGGCGATCTACCTCTGGCTCGTCCGGGGACGAGCCGAGGAGGTAAAGTCAAGCCGGACATGGACTCCGGACCATTGGTATAGTTCAACGGTCGCGGGAGCAGTTCCGAACGGCGATCTACCTCTGGCTCGTCCGGGGACGAGCCGAGGAGGTAAAGTCGAGCCGGACATGGACTCCGGACCATTGGTTGAAGTCAAAATTTAAAAGACAGATGATAGGGGCGGAGAGAGGCATGCAAATTTATAAGTGTGAAAGAGCTTTCTTTATTGATAATCGACGGCGAATCGTTTTACATATTACAACTTATGAAAATAGATTACAAATTGAAGGAGAGGAATGGCTCGATATCCCGAGATACTTAGAGTGGTGCCGGGGCGCTTTCTTGGTATTTCAGGAGGTGGTCGGCATTCCAGGTCCTCGGAATCTCTCTGCCCTCTAGATCTTCTAGTCGATATGCTCCGGGCCGAACTACCCTTGTAATCTTGTACGGCCCTCCCAGTTCGGAGCCAGCTTGCCCTTCTGAGTGGGGAAGGATATGGCCAGTTTTCTCAAGACTAAATCTCCTTGTTTAAGGTTGGTGGGTCGGACCTTCTTGTTGTAGGCCAACTCGACCCTCCTTCGGTAATTCTGCTGCCGAATCGACGCTCTTTCCCTCAGCTCATCTATCAGATCTAAGTTTGCCCTGAGATTCCTGGCATTCTGTTCCTCGTTGTAGGCTGCGAGGCGAGGCGAGGATATTCCGACCTCGAGGGGTATCACCGCCTCGAACCCATAGGTGAGGTTGAAAGGGGACTCTCCTGTGGGGGTCCGCTTGCTCGTGCGGTAATTCCATAGGACATTGGGGAGTTGGTCGACCCATAATCCTTTGGAACTTTTGTCCAGCCTTTTCTTGATGCCTGCGAGGATCTGCCGATTAGCGTTTTCTGCCTGTCCGTTCACTGAGGGTGGGAGACGGACGAGAAGCGCTGCTGGATGGCAAGGTCGTCGCACAGAGCTCGGAATGCTGCGCCAGTGAACTGAGTCCCGTTGTCCGTCACGAGGACGCGGGGGACGCCGAATCTGCAGATGATGTTCTTCCAGAAGAATTGCACCACCTTGTTCTCGGTTATAGTGGCGAGGGGCTCGGCCTCGACCCACTTCGAGAAGTAGTCGATGGCTACGACCAAGAACTTGAACTGACCCGGAGCCGGAGGGAAAGGCCCTAGTAAATCCATTCCCCACATGGCAAAGGGGATAGGACTTGATAGGGAGGCGAGGTTGGCTTGAGGGAGGCGACGGATGCTGGAGTGTCTCTGGCAAGAGCTACATTGCCGAACGTGTCGCTCGGCATCTTGAATGAGGGTCGGCCAGAAGTATCCATAATTCAGAGCTTTCCGGGCCAAGGACCTGGATCCGGAATGTGCCCCGCCGATGCCTTCGTGGAGCTCTCGTAGGGCATAGTCGGCTTGCTCTGGAGAGAGGCACCTTAGGTACGGTCGGCCGTCTATTTGAGAGAAGGAACGTTTGTACAGGATGCCCTCGATCAAGACATACCGCTCGGCCCGGGTTCTGACTGTTATGCAATCTAGTTACCTAAATAAATAGATAAAACTAGACACAAATTATAAAAACCTCGCAAGTGTACGAATCGTTTGGAGAAGCGTAGTGGCAAGCAAGGGTCGATCCCACAGAGATTGTAGATTCTAACTTACTAATCAATAAAAAGAAATAAGAATATTGAAGTGTCGTTCGAAAAGTCTAAAAGAAATGAAAAGATAAAAATCTAAATTAAATAGCATCATAAGTTGAGTCACAAATCTCTATTAAAGTAGTTGGGTATTGATTTCCACCAAATAGTCAGTAATGCTAAGTCATATACTACATCCATTACTCATGTTTGTTCTCCTTAAGGGCATGGTATCTACTCCTTAAAGTTAATGTTTCCCTAGGCCAAGAATTAGGCATGGTATCTACTCTAATTCGTTTCTTCCCTTAAGTATTTAGCATGGTATCTACTAAGTTGCACTTAAAGAAAACATAAGAACAGTGGAAACGAACAAACACTCAAGGTCCTAGAAATTGGTATCAGATCTAGATCCCTTAAGTTGATTAAACCAAGAACCCCTAAAGATTCCCTTGTTACGAGTTATGAACACGAGATACGGGTCGTCTCAATATGCTCATATAACAGATTCAGATTTATAATGCCCAAACTTGATAAACTCAGATTCCGTACGTCAGTCGACTGGCTGTCACCACAGTCGACTGCTCCTAAGAATTCTGAACAAATTTGATTATCATAAATCCATCTCAATTCAATCAGGTTCAACCAATAAGTAATAGAGAAGACTATAGCATTACACAACTACGGTTTCAATCTACCCAACTATGAAATTAGTTCCACATAATAAAACTTTTATTAATTGATAAAATAGAATTCATGACTACAATAGAAATAAAAATAGAAGAAAGAACAGAAGAACACTGATTTTTATGATGTTGACGTTGAGCCCAATCAGTAATCGTCTTGTTTCCCTTCTTGATGCTTGCTGTCGACGATAGGTTCTTGATGATGGATCCGGCCTCTTCCAGATCTTCTTTCCGCTTCTTTCTTGACTGGTATTTATAGAACAAGAGAAGAGAATTAGGGTTTGTACTTTTTGCAGAGAAGGCCTCTTCTTTTGTTATTTCTTTCCTTATCTTCATCAGCCCTTTTATTTCTTTCTCTTTTTCTTCTTTCCTTCCTTATCTGCTCACCACGTGCTTCTTGCTTTGATTGTTTGTTATTCGCAGAAAACACCTGGGTTTGGATAACTTAATTTTGATTCGGATTTGGATAAGGATGCATCTGTTCTTATCTTCTGACTCGCCGCATACCAGTCGACTGATGTTGGAGTAAGTCGACTGTGTCGAGACATCTGGAGATTCATAGTTAAGCAGTCCAGTCGACTGTCTTTGAGATAGGTCGACTGTCATGAGCAGCTCTGTGGAAATCAACTCCTCTGTCCAGTCGCCTGTTGTGGGGGAATCAGTCGACTGATGCTCTGTAATATTCTGAGTTCATCCTTAAAATCCTGAATCTGCCTCGTTTCGCTGTTATAGGCTGTTTCCTATGGAAAAAGAGAAAAGAAGCGTAAATACCACATATAGAGCATTTAAATGTCTAATTGCCCTAAGATTATTGCTCCTAAAAGTGAATAATATTTGGTTCATCAAATACCCCCAAACTTAGCTTTTTTTTGTCCTCAAGCAAACTAAAACTATGAACAAGGGGAAAATAATAGTGCTCAACCTTCATACCAAGAAATTGTCTCATTATGCAAGCATCACAATTTTTGTAATCAAAGTTCTAAACAATTTGCAAATGAAGTAAAAACAAGTATACCCACTTTCTCCAGTACAATTGTTTAGTCATAATCCCCAAACTTAATCATACTTGTCATGCAATTAATTATAGTTATAGTATGCAACTACTCAATCTGTGATTATCCCTTTTCTCTACTACAAACCGAGTAGCAAACTAGAGTTTTTTTTTTTTAATAGTCTCTTCTCTAAAGTGGTCACTTGCCTTTTTACGCGAATGCAAAACATTTGTGATGAATCCACCCGGTTACTCAGCAAGTCACAAACTTTAAAGTGCTTTGCATACTCATATTTCAAGTTGCCGTTTGACGTAAAGGTAAACATTGGTGATGAATACCCCTAGTTACTAAGCACTCAAAACATTGGAGTAGCTTGACTTTATTCAAATATATATATATATATATATATATATATATATATATATATATATATATATATATTTTATCACTCTATTTACTTAAACTCAATTTAGGACTAGATCTAAAGGGAATAATCACTAGAAAAAGCATCACAATTGTTTCTTATGTATAATCGCATGACTCCTACAATTTTGTAGGGAATTATGAAACTCAACAATCCTAAAGTAAATAAGTATTCTTAGTCTTACTTTATAAGAAATTGTTTATCTTAAAAAAATCAAAAGACTCCAAATAACTAAATACCCCCAAACTTAGATGGAACATTGACCTCAATGTTCGCACAAAAATTTAAAATAAATAGGCATGTGTTACCACCTAGTTTGAAGAAAATGAAATAAAGAAATAAAGAAATGACTAAAGAAACGAATAAAGGAAGAGAGTGTAAATACTCCCCTGAAAAATTGGGTTGCCTCCCAATAAGCGCTGTGTTTCCTGTCTTCAGCTAGACTTGATGAGTTTGTGCAATGTATTGAATGGCTTGCGGCTCAAAACTCATCTCATTATAAGGTTTCCCCCTCTGCCCATTCATCTTGAACGTTTGTTTTTTTTTTTTTTTTCTCGAACGCTCTATGTGGGGAAACCTCTTGCAACAATTTATGGACCGTACCATCTTGACATCAGTTTATCAGCAATGGTCCATCTTAATGCACCATTGTGCTCTTGCAAGACTCCCTGCAGCCTTCCTTCTTCATGCATCCTGAATTTTGCAGCAACTGTCACAGGTAATGTCTGATTGTCCCCCAAATATTCATGCGTCAAAAGTTCAGGCATCGGCTTCAGCTTCACGTCTGGGGTCCTGGTGGCAGTCGACTTATTCCATTCACCAGTCGACTTGTCCTCTTCATCAGTCGACTCATCCTGGAAAACACAAGTGTTATCAGATAACAAATTTTTAAATGCAGGTGCAAGCTTACCTGAATATGACTCTGGAGTTTCAAGGTGATGTACTGTCTCTGCAATCCTCAGATCATCATATTCCTGTTCAACATGAGATAATGTTAGAGGGTGTGTAATTGTTTCTTGTACTAGATCAACACTATTTTCCTGAAATGTTTGGTCACAAATTTCCTGAACCACATCAACATTATAACATTCATGATCATCGTGTGGAAATTGTGGTGCATCAAACGTTTTAAACTCAATCTCTTCCTCTAGTGTTGTCCTTGATTGGAGCTGTTCTTGTCCTCTAGGGTTAGGTATGGTTTGTGATGGGAATTCTCCTGCCTTTCTTTCACTTAACTCCGTAGCAATTTGACCAATTTGAAATTCCAATTTTTGAATGACCTGTCCTTGTTGATCGCTTGTTTGCTGTTGCTGTTGGAGTAGGTGAAGAATGGTGGTTTCGAAATCCAACTTATTCTTTTCTTGTTCTGGCCTATCATACCCATTCCCACCCTGGAATTGCTGTGTATGCCCTGGTGTGAATTGATTGCCGTGATGGTGTTGCCACCCTGGGTTATATGTATTTGAAAAAAAATTGTTCTGGGGCGGGTACACTCCCTGTTCTTCGTGGTTTGTGTGCTCCTGATCTGCGAAAGAAAACATGGGACATGAATTAGTTGTATGGTTAGATTGAAAACAATTTGCACAAATTTCTTTTGGTTGGTTTTTTACGCCACCCAACGTTGAATTCACAAGCATATCAATCTTTTTGTTCATGGTTTCCATTTCTAATTGCATGTTATTATTATGAGAAATTTCGTATACTCCCTGTTTTTTCGAAAGACCCCTCCTTGTGGAGAATTGTTGTGAGTTCTCGCTGAGTTCTTCAAATAACTCTATGGCCTCCTCAGCACTCTTCCTCATCAACATTCCATTACAACCTGCATCTACAATTGCTTTGTTAGCGTCATTTAAACCCTCATAAAATGATTGTACCTGGTCATCCTTAGGTATGTTATGCGTAGGACACTTGAAAAGCTTGTTTTTGAAGTCCTTCCACGCCTCGAAAAACAAGTCATCATCCTTTTGTTGGAAGAGTAGAATCTCCCTTTTTAGTTTTCTGGTTTTCTGGGCTGGAAAGTACTCTTTCAAGAATTTTGTCGCCAATTGCTCCCATGAATTAATTGATCCTGGTTCCAAAGAATTATACCACAACTTAGCATTAAGTTTTAAAGAAAAAGGAAACAAGATTAACCTGATTTGTTCAGAGGTAAGCCCTTGGATGCTTTGTGTCCTGCAAAGATCAAAGAAGTCTTGTAGATGTAAGTGCGGATCTTCATCTAGTCTACCATTGAAGTGGGGAACCATGCTAAGTAATTGAGGTGATAGATGCATATTTCCTGTGACTTTGGGTTGAAAAGCTATGCAAGACGGTTGCTCAATATTCTCTGGAATGAATTTGTCTTGCATTGGTACTCGATTTAATATTCTTTCACCCATTGTTGCTTTTGGAATTCTTCGCTGTGCAGTCGACTGGTCTTTGGAGACAGTCGACTGGTCTGACCCTGTTTGTGCAGAAAGTAAACTAAAAGAAAATGTTAGAAAAGAAAAAGAAGAAATAAAATAAAATAAACAGAAAAAGATTTCACAGATTTGTAAGTTAAAATACTAAACAATTCCCGGCAACGGCGCCAAAAACTTGTTGTGCAATCTAGTTACCTAAATAAATAGATAAAACTAGACACAAATTATAAAAACCTCGCAAGTGTACGAATTATTTGGAGAAGCGTAGTGGCAAGCAAGGGTCGATCCCACAGAGATTGTAGATTCTAACTTACTAATCAATAAAAAGAAATAAGAATATTGAAGTGTCGTTCGAAAAGTCTAAAAGAAATGAAAAGATAAAAATCTAAATTAAATAGCATCATAAGTTGAGTCACAAATCTCTATTAAAGTAGTTGGGTATTGATTTCCACCAATAGTCAGTAATGCTAAGTCATATACTACATCCATTACTCATGTTTGTTCTCCTTAAGGGCATGGTATCTACTCCTTAAAGTTAATGTTTCCCTAGGCCAAGAATTAGGCATGGTATCTACTCTAATTCGTTTCTTCCCTTAAGTATTTAGCATGGTATCTACTAAGTTGCACTTAAAGAAAACATAAGAACAGTGGAAACGAACAAACACTCAAGGTCCTAGAAATTGGTATCAGATCTAGATCCCTTAAGTTGATTAAACCAAGAACCCCTAAAGATTCCCTTGTTACGAGTTATGAACACGAGATACGGGTCGTCTCAATATACTCATATAACAGATTCAGATTTATAATGCCCAAACTTGATAAACTCAGATTCCGTACGTCAGTCGACTAGCTGTCACCACAGTCGACTGCTCCTAAGAATTCTGAAAAAATTTGATTATCATAAATCCATCTCAATTCAATCAGGTTCAACCAATAAGTAATAGAGAAGACTATAGCATTACACAACTACGGTTTCAATCTACCCAACTATGAAATTAGTTCCACATAATAAAACTTTTATTAATTGATAAAATAGAATTCATGACTACAATAGAAATAAAAATAGAAGAAAGAACAGAAGAACACTGATTTTTATGATGTTGACGTTGAGCCCAATCAGTAATCGTCTTGTTCCCCTTCTTGATGCTTGCTGTCGACGATAGGTTCTTGATGATGGATCCGGCCTCTTCCAGATCTTCTTTCCGCTTCTTTCTTGACTGGTATTTATAGAACAAGAGAAGAGAATTAGGGTTTGTACTTTTTGCAGAGAAGTCCTCTTCTTTTGTTATTTCTTTCCTTATCTTCATCAGCCCTTTTATTTCTTTCTCTTTTTCTTCTTTCCTTCCTTATCTGCTCACCACGTGCTTCTTGCTTTGATTGTTTGTTATTCGCAGAAAACACCTGGGTTTGGATAACTTAATTTTGATTCGGATTTGGATAAGGATGCATCTGTTCTTATCTTCTGACTCGCCGCATACCAGTCGACTGATGTTGGAGTAAGTCGACTGTGTCGAGACATCTGGAGATTCATAGTTAAGCAGTCCAGTCGACTGTCTTTGAGATAGGTCGACTGTCATGAGCAGCTCTGTGGAAATCAACTCCTCTGTCCAGTCGCCTGTTGTGGGGGAATCAGTCGACTGATGCTCTGTAATATTCTGAGTTCATCCTTAAAATCCTGAATCTGCCTCGTTTCGCTGTTATAGGCTGTTTCCTATGGAAAAAGAGAAAAGAAGCGTAAATACCACATATAGAGCATTTAAATGTCTAATTGCCCTAAGATTATTGCTCCTAAAAGTGAATAATATTTGGTTCATCACTGACTCGACGCGCTTCTTTGGGATCTTCGGGCAGGAGCCCGTCCCTTAAGAATTCCACCAACGGCTTCATCCAATTATCTTGCAGCATGACCGGCAGCGACTCCACCGAGCCGGATGCCTCGTCTTCTATGCTCGGCTTAGAGAGGACCTCGATCAGAACGGTCTGTTCAAGACCTTGTAGGGATGACGAGGCCAACTTGGAGAGGGCATCGGCCTGCGAATTCTCCTTACGAGGGACCCGTTGGATGAGCGCTTCTTCGAACCGGCTCATGAGGGCCCGGACCTTAGCGAGGTACTTAGCCATTCGCTCATCTCGGGCCTCGTACTCGCCCAAGACTTGGTTCACGACAAGCTGGGAATCGCTGTGGATTCGGAGGTGCTGCGCCCCAGCACTACGTGCAAGTTCGAGACCGGCAATGAGGGCCTCGTACTCCGCCTCATTGTTCGAAGCCTTGAAGTTCATACGGATCGCATACTGGAGGACGAAGTCGTCAGGGCCGTTCAGGATAATACCGGCGCCGCTTCCTTCGTTGCAGGAGGAGCCGTCCATGAAGACTGTCCAAATGGGGGGTCCATTCGGGACGTGGCTGACCTCAGGAATGGAAGACTCAACGATGAAGTCGGCGAGGGCCTGTGCCTTGATTGCGGTTCGAGGTTGGTACGAGATGTCATGTTGGCTCAACTCTATGGACCACTTCATTAGCCGGCCCGAGGTCTCGGGCTTATGGAGGATCTGCTTTAGAGGTTGGTCGGTGAGGACAACGACCGAGTGGGATTGAAAGTACGGTCGGAGCTTCCTGGCCGCCATGACTAGGGCGTAGGCCATCTTCTCTATCTTCGGGTAGCGGAGCTCAGCATCCCGAAGCACTTTGCTTACATAGTAGATGGGCCTCTGGGCCCGGTCTTCTTCCCTCACCAGTACGGCACTTAGGGTCTGCTCGGAAGCAGCCAAGTAGATGAAGAGGGTTTCCCCCGAAACAGGTTTGCTGAGCAGAGGGGGGTTCACCAGGTAGGCCTTCAGCTGGTCGAACGACTCCTGTTGTGGTTGGCCCCACTCAAAACCCTTAGCCCCCCTGAGTGCCTTGAAGAAGGGGAGGCACTTTTCTCCAGATTTCGAGAGGAATTGGCCAATTGCGGCGAGCCGACCAGTCAGCTTCTGCACCTCCTTGACGTTCCGGGGCGGGGCCATGTCTAGGATGGCCTTGATCTTCTCGGAATTTGCTTCGATCCCTCGTTGGCTTACCATGAAGCCGAGGAACTTTCCTGATGAGACCCCGAACGCACACTTGTTCGGGTTCAGCTGCATGTTGTGCTTCCTTAATACGCCGAACGCCTCCTGGAGATCGGCAACATGGTCAGTGCCTCGGATGCTTTTGACGAGCATGTCATCGACGTACACCTCCATGTTGCGGCCTATTTGGTTCTGGAAGACCTTGTTGACAAGGCGCTGGTAGGTGGCGCCGGCGTTCTTCAACCCGAATGGCATGACCCTGTAGCAGTAGAGGCCCTGATCGGTGATGAAGGAGGTCTTCGGAATGTCCGGGGGGAACATTCGGATCTGATTATAGCCGGAGAAGGCATCCATGAAGCTGAGGAGTTCATGGCCCGAGGTGGCGTCAATGAGCGTGTCGATGTTTGGCAGAGGGAACAGATCCTTCGGACACGCCTTGTTTAGGTCAGTGAAGTCGATGCATATCCTCCAAGAGCCATTTGACTTCTTGACCATTACAACGTTGGAGAGCCACTCAAGGTAGTTTACTTCTTGCATGAACTTAGCTTTCAAGAGTTTATCCACCTCCTCCTTGATGGCCTGCTGTCGCTCGGGAGCGAATTTCCGCCTCTTCTGCTGAACCGGTTTGCACCCCGGTTCGACACTTAGGCAGTGGACGAGCAGGTCATCTGAAATCCCAGGCATATCCGCGGCTGACCAAGCAAACAAGTCGCGATTATCCCGGATGCACTGCACTAAGTCGGAACAGAGTGCGGTCGGCAAGGATTTGCTGATGAGGAACTTTCGACTCGGGTCCTCGTCCGAGAAGAGCACTTCTTCCAACTCGTCCGCTGGTTCGGACGTGGGTCGGACATTTGGCTCGGGGATCTCCAGGGTCTCTAGGGAGAGCACCGGACCCCCCGTGGAAGTCATGTAGCACTTCCGAGCTGTCTCCTGACTACCCCTGACCTCTCCCACTCCCGACCGAGTGGGGAATTTCATCTTGAGATGGTATGCTGAGGGAACAGCTTCCAGGGCAGCTAGGCCGGGCCGACCCAGGATGACATTGTATGCAGCCAGGACGTCGACGACCATGAAGTCCATCGGCTCGGTACGGGTAGTAGGGGCCTTCCCAGCGGTCACGTCTAGGGTTATCACCCCCTCGACAGTCACTGGCACCCCCGTGAACCCGTGGAGCGTGTAACCGGCCGGCTTGAGACGGTCCCGCGACAGCTGCAGCCCTTGGAAGGCCGAGAGGAAGAGGATGTTGACCGAGCTCCCATTGTCTACCAAAATCCTCTGCACTTTGAAGTTGGCCATGCGGAGGTCGATGACCAGTGCGTCGCAGTGGGGGGTCCGGACCCCTTCGAGGTCTTCATCCGAGAAGGTCACCGGGACGTCGAGACCTTTGGGGGGAGGAGCGCTGTGGACTGAATTGACCTCTCGGACGAAGGCCTTCCGGGACGAATTGGAGGAGCCCCTCATAGGGACTCCGTGGATGAGGTGCAGGACCCGCTCTTCTTCAAACTCGGGGGTTTCATCTCGCCGCTCGGAGCGCTTGTTAGCCCCCCGAGGCAGAGGAGTAGTGCGGTCCGCCCGGTCACTCGCTTTCACAAATTTGGCCAGCTGCCCCCTCTGGATGAGGGCCTCTATCTCATTTTTTAAGGCTCGGCAGTCGTTGGTCTCGTGGCCGTGGTCCCGGTGATAACGGCACCATTTCTCTTTGTTTCTCCTCTTGGCCGGGGTGTTTATCCTCGGAGCCGGTGGTAGCAGGCCCTCCTTCTCTACTTCCATCAAGATAGTGGAGACACTGGTGGTGAGGGGAGTGAACTTCTCGAACCTAGGGGGAGGACGGCGCTGACCGCCGTTGTCCTTCTGCGTCTTCTTCGATCCCCCCTCCTCGGTCGCCTTCCTCTTCGATCCGGAGGCCGATCCTCCGAAGTTCGGGAGGCACTCGGCCTCTTCCGCTCGGATGTACTTCTCGCATCTTAGGAGAAGGTCAGCGAAGTTGTGCGGAGGCTTCTTGGCAAGGGACGACCGGAGGTTGGAGTTGAGGACGTTCGACTGGAACGCAACCGTCGCCACTGACTAGTCTAAGGAGGCGATAGACCTGACTTCTGCGGTGAATCTCTTCACGTAGTCCCTCAGCTTCTCTCCCCTTTCCTGCCGCAGGTTGAGCAGGGAGAGGCTCGTCTTCTCGGCTCGCCTGCTACTCACAAAGTGAGTAATGAACAGCTTTTCGAACTGCTCGAACGAGAAGATGGAAGAGGGGGCGAGCCTGGAGTACCACTCCCGAGCCGACTCCCAGAGGGTGGCGGGAAAGGTCTTGCAGAGCATAGCGTCGGAAGCTTGATGGATCAGCATTAATGTCTTGAAGCTTTCGACGTGATCAACTGGGTCGGACTCCCCTGAGTACGTTTCAAACTGCGGAGGTTTGAAACCCCTCGGTATGGGGGCCTCCATGATCGTCC
Source organism: Hemerocallis citrina (assembly GCA_017893485.1). Classification (NCBI taxonomy): domain Eukaryota; kingdom Viridiplantae; phylum Streptophyta; class Magnoliopsida; order Asparagales; family Asphodelaceae; genus Hemerocallis; species Hemerocallis citrina. The sequence continues at coordinate 169,403,945 of CM030367.1, forward strand.
GAGAGAAAAGGGGTCTGCTGGGCCGGACGGTTCCTGCTCTGGACTCCTCCTCTCTGTCCATGCGACCAATGCGCCTCTCCACCTCATGGAGACGGCAGTTGAGGGCATCGTCCCTCCGCTGGTAATCATACGATCCCCCGGACTCTTCTTCATATGAAGGGGAGCGGGGACTGCGGCGCCGGTAGTCCTGGGATCGGCGGGGACTATACTGCTGCTGCTGGCGACTGGGAGCCGGGATAGGACTTCTGGATCGGCGACGAGGACTGGGAACCCTCGGGGGCGTTGGATCCCTCTGGGCATTTTGGTTGTTCTGCCGAAGGTTGAGGGCCTGCAGCACGGTGTCTTGAAATTGTAGGAACTCGGCACGAGTGATAGGTGCCTCATTGTTCCTCCGATGATGCCGATCTGTGGGGGAATGCGGCCTCCTCCTTCGGTGCTCGGGAGATGTCGCTCGGCCCCTGTGGTCTGGAGACCTTCTTCCGTTTCGGCGATGAGGGGACCGCTCACCCTGGTGCTGGCGGGAGGCTCCCTCTCGGGCCCGCCTCTCATCAAGGTGGGTGCGGAGGTCCTCATCTTTTTGGCGGTTTAGGATTGTGTTGCGGAGGTCGGGGTGATGGGAAGCCATTGAATCCGAGGATTCATTATGAATCGAGACATGGTCCAGGTTGAGGGGCTGCTTCTGCTTCCGACCGTTATGACCGGAAGGGCCGTTGTTGGGTTGCTGTTTGGGAGGAGGAGGTTGGCCCTGCTGGGTCGGAGGAGGAAGTTCGGGCTGTGGAATAGGATTGACAGGGGCTTCCTCTGTAGGATCGGCGGGATTGGGCCCGCGGTTGGACCCTCTAGATCTGACCTTCTTCGGAGGCATGGTTGCAGAAGACGACGAGGAAGAGGCTGAGGCTGTTGTGTGGAGCTTCCCACAGACGGCACCAATCTGTTACTGCTTATTTCGGTGTGGGGGTAAACAGATGAGATTTATGAGTTCGAGAAAACCTGAACAGCAGATCCTAGCCTTCTTGGTCCTGACGCAACCTGCAAGGAAGTGCGAAACACCGGGGTTGATTCCGGCGACGCACCCTCCGACGCTCTTGTCAGTAACCAGTGGTGTTTAAAGAAAGAGCTTAAGGTGGCAAAAGAGTGATTAACCTGGTCACAGTGGCAGAGGGGAGGTATTTATAGTCGCCTTAGGAGAGATCAGAGGCTTGATTCCCTGTGTAACTACTAGGAGAAAAATCCTCACAGTCTGTTTTAGGAAATTAACCCCTGATTCCCGGTGAGAGCAAATCAGGCCCGTTGATTTGGTCAAATCAGTGACCCTGATTTGTCTCTTGTTGGTCTGGGTTCGCCTCGGGTCGGGACCCGTACCCAATTGGTGTGGATCCGTTTGTGGGTTATTGGATCTGTGAGAAGGAGATTCAGTACCCGCTTTGAATCCGCTTGTATGTGAAATTACCATTTTACCCCTGAGCTTCAAGATTCGCGCCCAATCTGAACGGTTCCGATTTAACCCCATTTTTAGCCATATCAAATAATATCTAACAATTAACTAGCTAAAGATCCCTTCTTATGTTCCTTTCCTGAACTCAACATATTAGGCTATTAGCTCTTGCAATGTCACCGATCTATACAATTTAGTTTTACAGTTTTTCCCTCACTAATTTGTTTAGTTTAATTGCGGAATAACTCAATCTAAGATGCTAACAGAAGAAACTAATCAAAAAAGAGAACAAACATATCAACTAAGCACACAAGAACACACAAGATTTTTTCGAGGTTCACCCCAATGCAATGACTACTTTCCCGTGCATAGGCATTCCTGTGATTTCCACTAAAATAATGAAGATAATAAGTTACAATCACTCTCGATCTCATCACAAATGTGTAGGGTTTTATCTTTTTTTTTCCTCTGAAGAACGACGGCTAGATCTCACTTTCTCCCTTGGAATTATCACTCATTAACTTAATGATCGTACCCCATACATGTATATAGAATTACAAAGGTTACATCTCAACCACTGTTCAAATAGCATTGTGTGGCACACTTGGACGGTTGACTGTCTCCTAGACCCGAGCGAACATAGGGCTTGACAATCGACTGCGCAGTCGACTGTCATGCTCTCTGGATGAGAACTTGACAATGTCGGTCAACTACAACATTGTAGTCGGCTGTACTTGGTTTCTGCAGCTGCTATGCATGATCTTTGCTGTTGCGAAGCTGCTGCTGCTTGCTGCCACTTCGACACTTCTTATTCGACCCATTATATCGTATATTTGGATCCAACAATCCTAACTATCTCCACTTGGAGACATATACACGAAGTCTCTACCCTGTTCTTCATTTATCTATTGGCCTATTCAAGGTTTGTGCCTCTGCGAATCTCCTCAACAATTAATCCGGAGACAATCCAATAGCAGTATAGCAAAATTGTAGCTTCTTACCATCCAGTACCTTTGTAAGCATATCCGCCAGATTCTTAGTTCCAGGAACCTTCGATAGCTTCAATTACTTCTTTTCAACTGCCATCCTGATAAAATAATACCTCATCTGAATGTGCCGAGTCTTAGCATGATACACCGAGTTCTTCTCCAAGAATACTGCACTCTGAATGTCATAACATATATCCTCTGTTAATTGCTTCCTATGCAATTGATCCATGGGTCCTGAAATTCACAACATGTCCTTCGCAGTAGTCAACGATTAAAAGCAAAGTTCAAGTTTTAAGGAAGAAGTAACATTCACTTATGTTTACAAGGTCAGTTGCAATAAGGTAGTATTCCAAGCTTACACCAAACCTAAGCAAAGATGATGAATGAGATGGTAGCATAAAAGTTAAAAGGGTAAAAGGGATATTAGCAACTTGCTCATTTAGTAAATGAGCAATTGATTATGTGGCATGCATGTGATACATTAGACAACTAACCCTTTTAAAGATTTTTCAATCACATGTATGCCACATCATCAATTGCTTATTTACTAAATGAGCAAGTTGCTCATACCCTTTTTTCCCAAGTTAAAATTATATATTCAAGGTTCAAGGAAGAAGTAACATTCACTTATGTTTACAAGGTCAGTTGCAATAAGGTAGTATTACAAGCTTACACCAAACCTAAGCAAAGATGACGAATGAGATGGCAGCATAAAAGTTAAAATTATATATTCAAGGGTCAAGGAAGAAGTAACATTCACTTATGTTTACAAGGTCGGTTGCAATAAGGTAGTATTCCAAGCTTACACCAAACCTAAGCAAAGATGACGAATGAGATGGCAGCATAAAGTTAAAATTATATATTCAAGTTTCAAGGAAGAAGTAACATTCACTTATGTTTACAAGGTCAGTTGCAATATAGTAGTACTAGATTTGCCCATGGCCACGTGCCTACGGCACGTCTTCAGAACGATATAACATATGAAAAGCCTTGTAAACAGTAAATCAACAATTATGTAGCTGAAGTTTGAATAATATGATAATAATTAGTTGTAAATAAAAGTCCATGTTTCCATTAGTATATGGTGAAAAATAATTATAAATTGGGATATAAAAGTTCATGTTTCCATATATATATATATACGGAAGACCTCTCTTGATTTTGGGGGGATTGAAGGAGAGCCACTTGATAGCTTTCTTTGTGTTTTATTATATAGATTCCAAACTTACACCAAACCTAAGCAAAGATGACAAATGACATTTTAGCATAAAAGTCAAATATATATATATATATATATATATATATATATATATATATATATATATATATGGAAAACCTTTCGTTGTGCACTACCCTTCCGTGTGCACTCGTGTGCATTCGGCCTTCCCACCTTCGTATCGACGATCCGAACCGTTCACATTGATCTACACATCTAAATTAGTCTAAATATGTAAAGTCAAATCATTTGAAATTTATTTGCCCATCCATCATGTGACTATAAAAACAATGATTTTCAGCCATACAATTTTGTAACACTTCAATGGATGGGTAAATGAATTTCAAACAATCTGATTTTACATATTTAGACTAATTCAGATGTATAGATCAATGTGAACGGTTCGGATCGTCGATATGAATGCCCGAAGGCCGAGTGCACACGCCGTGTGCACTATAGGTGGTGCACAACGGAAGGGCTCCCTATATATATATATATATATATATATACGCACACACACACACACACACACACACACACACACACACACATTAGATTTGCCCGTGGGCACGTGCCTACGGCACGTCTTCAGAACGATACAACATACGAAAAGTCTTGTAAACAGTAAAACAACAATTATGTAACTCAAGTTTGAATAATATGAATTAGTTGTAAATAAAAGTCTATGTTTCTATTATATATGTTGAAAAATAATTATAATTGGGGGTGTAAAATTCAACTTTTTAGAACTTTGAGGGTGAAAAAATGATGAAATTTAACTGTTGAGAAGATATTTGCTATTTTCAATGTAACATGAGCAATAAAAAAACATTAAAAAATTGAAATTTACAAACCTGAATGAAAATCTAAATTTCTGAGTAATAGAGAGAGAATGAAAGGAAGAGAGGGAGAGAGAGAAGGAGAGAAATAAGGAAAAGTGAAGAGAGTAGAGAGAGATAGTAATAAAGTAATGAGTTTTTTAGTTTTGGGGGGGAAAATTTGGTTTTCAGGGAAAACTTTTTGGAGGAAAAATATGTTTGGGGAGGGTGAATCTGAGCCGTTGATTTAAGGGAGCCACTTGATAGCTTTTCTCTGTGATTTATTATATATATATATATATATATATATATATATATATATATATAAGAAAATCTCATTATTTTAAAAAAACTAGTATAATGTAAGTGCGATGCACGTCTAAAAAAAGTAAAGTCATCAAATTAAATGAATATATATTGAATAAGAAAAAAATAGTTTATACTTGAATGTTTTAATTTGGGCTACATGTGCAGTGCACATTTATAATGTTAAATATAGTTTGGACGTGTATTATACGTGTTTATATAGTTATAAAGTTAGAGTTTGTTTGTTACAAACCCCAACTCTCCTATTAAAATAGTAGAGGTATATGGTGAAAGCTTCTAACTCGTTAATGAGCAAATATTACACTGAGGGGATGTCAAAAACATAATTTAGAATTCAAAGTGCTGAGTAGCATTTGAATGCTTGGTCTAAACCAATGAATTATCGCTCACGTGGTAAAGGATTTGGGATGTGTAGTCTCAAGTTCGAGATTACGCCTATTCATGCGTGACAATCTAAAGTATTATTTTTGTGGAACACCCTACCAGTAGACCATACCTGGAATTATACGCAAGAATTTTTTATTTAATCCACATCTAAAACTGTCCTTTCAATAATATATATATATATGAGAAATGCTCCATTGAAAACGGGTTTGTTTTCACGGGTTGGAAAACACCAATCTGAGCTGTTAGATCACTTTTGATCGTGATCAGCAGCTCAGATCGCCTCCGCCCATCACCCAAGATCACTTAAGTGGCGGAGGGTTATTTTGGGAATTTTGTCCCAAATAACTCTTTGCCTGATTCGCTCTGAAAAAATAAATATAACCTAGGCCGTTGTTGGGAACAACGGCCTAGGTTATAAAAATTTAGAACAAGGCCGTTATTCCAAACAACGACCTATAATTCAATTTTTTATAACCTAGGCCATTGTTCCCAACAACGGCCTAGGTTATATCAATTTTTTTAGAATCTGTTCAGCGAAGAGTTATTTGGGACGAAATTTTCAAAATAACCCTCCGCTGTTCAATTGAAACGGGTTTTGGGGAGCTCGATTTGAGCCGCTGATCACAATCATGAGTGATCCAACAGCTCAGATTGGTGTTTTCCAACCCGTGAAAACTAGACCCATTTTCAATGGAGCATTTTCCTATATATATATATATATATATATATATATATATATATATATATATATATATATATATATATATATATATAGGGAGCCCTTCGGTTGAGAATTAATTTTGGTGAGAACTTCGTGAGAACTCAAGGAGTAGATCCCCCATGAAAAATCCGAACTTGCCATCTCGTTCTGCACGCCATAAATAGCATAACATAAAGAATTCGAATAATTTGAAGTTCATTTGCCCATCCATCAAATGGAGTAGAATTTTCAGCCATACAATTTTGAGATGATGTAAATCATGGGAAAACAAACATCAAATTACGTTATTTCTTTATGTTATGCTATCTAAGGCGTGTAAAACGAGATGGCCGGTTCGGATTTTTCATGGGGGGTCTACTCCTTGAGTTCTCACGGAGTTCTCACCTAATTAGTTCTCAACCGAAGGCCTCCCTATATATATATATATATATATATATATAAGTCAAAAAAATATTATATGCATAAAATGAAGAGTACAAATATACAATATGCATAGCTCAGTTTACATGAAGTAAAACCGAAAAAGGTATAATATAAGAAAGAAATCGAAAGGCATCCCATCTACCGAGGAAATCGCAGAAGAACTTGGAAATGGCTGGTAATCATTAATCAACTTCAAGTAAAGGGGACACAACAGATGAAGAAAACGTCACCACATGAACAAGCATACTCGAGCAAATTAGGACGAAATCAAGTAGAAGAAGGGCTCAGAGAAGACCGAACTGCATCAGCCATAAATAGGCTCAAAAACTAGTTAGGCCTAGACAAAACCACAACCAGCCAACGAGAAGCAGTAGCAACCGAACCATGACGTGAGCGAACTAGCACCCGCAACTACCACTAGCATACTCAAGCAAAAGGACACTAGCTCAGCGCTCGGCATAAACTTCGAGCCTGGTCCTAGTTTTAACACAAGTCCACGGAGCTCGACGCTCGGCAGAAATCTCAGCCAGCTACCAGCTTCCTCGTGAAACTCGACGCTCGGCAGCAACTTCAAGCCAGCTGCTAGCTTTCACACAAGCTCATAGGGCTCGGCAACAATCTTAGCGAGCAAGCTACTTCCTTTCTCACAAAGCTTGTCGCTCGGCAGAAACCTCAAGCCAGCTCCTAGCTTGAACACAAGTCCACAGGTCTCGACGCTTGGCAACAATCTTAGCCAGCTACCAGCTTCAGTGCTCGGTAGCAACTTCGAGCCAGCTGCTAGCTTTCACACAAGCTCACAAGGCTCGGTGCTCGGTAGAAATCTCAACAAGCAAACCACTTGCTTTCTCACAGAGCTCGATGCTCGGCAGAAACTTCAAGCCAGCTCCTATCTTTAACACAAGTCCACGGAGCTCAGCGCTCGGCAGCAATCTCGGCCAGTTACTTGCTTTCTCACAAAGTTCGTCGCTTTGCAGAAACCTCAAGCCAACTCCTAGCTTTAAAACAAGTCCACGGGACTCAGCACTCAACAGCAATCTCAGCGAGCAAGCTACTTGCTTTCTCACAAAGCTCGACGCTCGGCAGAAACCTCAAGCTAGCTCCTAGCTTGAACACAAGTCCATGGGTCTCGGCACTCGGCAACAATCTTAGCCAGCTACCAGCTTCAGTGCTTGGCAGCAACTTCGAGCCAGCTGCTAGCTTTCACACAAGCTCATAAGGCTCGGTGCTCGGCAGAAATCTCAACAAGCAAACCACTTGCTTTCTCACAAAGCTCGATGCTCGGCAGAAACTTCAAGCCAGCTCCTAGCTTTAACACAAGTCCACAGAGCTCGGCGCTCGGCAGCAATCTCAGCCAGTTACTTGCTTTCTCACAAAGTTCGTCGCTTTGTAGAAACTTCAAGCCAACTCCTAGCTTTAAAACAAGTCCATGGGGCTCAGCGCTCAACAGCAATCTCAGCGAGCAAGCTACTTGCTTTCTCACAAAGCTCGATGCTCGGCATAAACCTCGAGGCAGCTTCTAACTTAAACACAAGTACAAGGGGCTCGGCGCTCGGAAGCAATCTTAGTGAGCAAGTTACTTGCTTTCTTACAAAGCTCGGAGCTCGGCAGCAATCTCTGCTAGATATCAGCTTCCTCGCGAAGCTCAGTGCTCGTAAGCAACTTTGAGTCAGCTCCTAGCTTTAACACAAGTTCACGAGGCTCGGCGCTCGACAACAATCTAAGCCAGCTACCAGCTTCCTCGCGAAGCTCGACGCTTGGTAGCAACTTTGAGCCAGCTGCTAGCTTTTATACAAGCTCCCAGGGCTCGGAGCTCGACACTTACTTCGACCAAACAACTAGTTTCTATCCTTAACTAACGCTCGGAGGTCGGAGCTCTGTCGTCACGAAGGTCAGTCCTGACTGCATGTCACTCTTCGGGGATCTTCCGTTCTACCCCTATGCACACTGTTGACTGATCTTCTCACATGATTGGGCTACTCCTCGACGGCTGATACATCCAACCCTCCAGGAGTTGGGGGCCTATGATATGGGTTAATAATCCATCTTAATCTGAGTCTTATGATCCCTCAGGATCCGTAAATCCCTATAAATCATGCTTGTAGACCCTATGAGCCGTTTGCCAATCAGGCCCATAGAAGAAGGCCAACCCGGCCCATTGGGGCTCCCTCTCTCTGCCTATAAGTACCAGGCAACCACTCCCATTGCAGGGTAATGAAATTTTATCCAATCAAACTCTAACTCTATATTTTTCAGTGACTGACTAGATCGTCGGAGGGCCTGTCGCCGGGATCTCTCCCGGTGTTTCTAGGCATTTTGCAGGTGTTCGGGGCGGTAGCTATCAGCAGCACCACCTCTCCGCCTCCTCATGAAATTCCCATCTCAGATCCAGATCTGTGTCTAAGATCTGTCCGAGATCTGTCTCTCCCTCTACAAATAACAAGAACTCACATCTGTTGCTCCCACCACTAAATTAGCAGCATCAATATATACACACACACTTATGGCTGGAGCTTTTGCTCCATCCTTGTCGTAAAAAAAACATAGTGTCATTTTCTTTTCATGAACTTTTTATTTGAATTATGGACACGAATTTACACATGTAGTACTGTGTGGGAACCAATAGATGATGTAAATTCTTTTTAGAAACAATAAAATATCTGATGTTTTAGTTATCGCCGATGTTGACTACTACAAACTGATCTTGACATTGAAATCTGACTCGTGTGAACGATTGGATCTGATCTGAATGGTTGTGATCGCTCCTGATTGACCAGCAAAAGTCTGAAACACCACGGTTCGGCGACAGACCCTCCGACGCTTAACTTTGAAAACTCATAAATATATGAGAGTTTTTAGTAACCAAATACTGGTTACCTGGTTTCTGTGGAGGTCATGGGGTATTTATAGTTTATTTGGCGACCAGTTTCAAGCTATTGATTTATCTATACTTTCCGGTGTTTTGATAGAGTTGGTTATTCTCTTCTTTATGAAGAGATATGGTCGGTTACCTTCTCTTGATAAAGAGATATGGTTAGTTGACTTTATTCTTCACGAAGGGACAGTAGTTGTGGAGATAGAGTTAGAACTCTTCTCTTGTAAAAAGATAAGGTTTTTAAACCATCTCTTATGGCTAATGATAAGTTTAAAATGATATTTTAGATAATCATGAACTCCTTCATACTGGGCCGATATGGCAACCCAGTATGACAAATCTGTTTTCGGTTGCTGGACTTAAAAGGGGCCTAATTTCCTTTTACAAATTCGTTCTTGGTGAAATTTACCGTTTTACCCTTCAGAACTTGAAGATTTGTGACCGATTTGAAGAGTTCCGATTTGGTGTTATTTTTACCCATAACAAGTAGAATCTTATCCAGTGGATGGGGACGATGCGAATCTCACAGTCATCCTTGTGCCATCTAACGAGAAAGAACCACATATGGACCGACTAACTAAACTAACAAACAATCCTAGTGATACTATACATCAATCCTACTCCCTATAAAAGGATCTCAACACGTACATGATGACCAAAAGTGATTAAAGAAAAGCGCGCTCAAAAGGCATACCAATCACAGGTGTTCAATCATTAGCAGTTCTTTCGTCTTCTACCTCTTTCTTTCTTTTTTCCCATTAATCTCAAGAAATTTCATCAATCACAGATTATACAATCAATTCGACGATATGGAAATAGAACCTTCTGAAGCATCAAGCACTCCTACTGCCTCTGATACCGATAGTGTTGATGAAGAGCTCGCCACCATTACTACCACAGCCACCGCTGCCACTAACCCTTTCGAGGTGTACCTGAAAGTGTATGATGCCAGCTCAGCAACCCCCTTCCTCCGTTTGTTTGGCATCGGCTTGTACCGTTCCTCTGTTCTCGGTAACAAACCCATAACTACCCACTTCTTGCATTTTCTGATATCACAATTTTTTTTTTTTTTTTTTTTTTTTTTTTTTTTTTTTTTTTTTGGAGAACCATTTAGGTAGGTTACATTGTATTGGATAGTATCCCCTGTTCTTGTTGAACTCAATTTACTTCACTTAATCGTCTTCTTCTTACTGTTGTCATATATATATATTACTTCACTTAATAATCTTCTTCTTAATGGTATTAAAGAAAAAATAGGTTTCAAGACTGCGAGATTTTATTCAAGAAAAGGGTAAATTGCAGGAGAAACTTGAGCATATGAAGATTTTGCCAAAACTAGTGTTGGTAGTTTTGTGTTAAATTTGGTTATGTTCATCACATTCTTAATCTCATGTTAATCATCTTTAATTGCATTCTGAATTCTATCTGATTCATTATAGTTAACTGGTTGTAATTTGTGAATGATGCATAGATACTTTTTTTATTTCTTCCCCCTTTTTCTTTCTTGGGCTCTGATGAATTTCTTGAGTTCATTTTATTACATGCATTCTGGTTTAATCTTTTCTCAAACTATTTTTGGGCATGTTCCAAATGCAGTGCATGGGAGGGAGTACTCGTTCAGACCCGAATCCAAGAACGGGCCTCGCGAGTATGGCATTGTGACCGCTACCGAGAACCAGCTCCGTTGGTGCCAGGGCTTGAGGTTGAGAGCAACAATCCAAATCGGGCCGACCCAATTGGACCAGGTTGGGGTATCAGGTGTGATGTTCCGACTGCAGAACGAGTACAACATGGTAACCTACCACCCCCTCACCAAGAACTCCCACCACTTTGCTGACCGAGTTTGCCGTGAGCTGACTGGTTCTGCAACTCCTAGATGGGTCAATCGGGTCACAGTTATGTGTATGTACACTACTTAATCTGACATCTAACATAAAATTTGATTTAGTTCTATTTGAATTCGATCTTGTTTTGTTTCAGTTTGCTGAGTGTTTCAATGTCTTGGTTGTTTCAGGGCCTCTTTGCAAATGTTTTCTACCACCAGACCCTGCGGAGGTGACCAAGTTGGATAGGAGGATTCTAGATTTGGGACTGAAACTGCAAGGTGCAAACTGAATCTTTTGAAACGAAAAGGACTCAGGATTCTTGTTTTTTGAATTTACAGACATTCTTTCTGAAGATTCTACTAGTAGGCAGTAGTTAGATCTTGTAGATAATGAAATCGACGTGATTGTATGGAATGTAATGGCAATGAAACATTATACTGTCAGTTAATCAGTGCATAGTATGATAGAAAAAAATGAATGCACTTTTCTTCTCCTTCAAATATGATAGATATTTTCTTTTGATGTGTAACTTAAATGATAATCGATAACTTAAATAGTATTAAGAAATTAGTACAAGATTTCAAATTAGTTGTCTTTATGGAATCAAGTGCAAGCTTAGATCAATTCGGCTTCAAAATAAATCCCACAAATCACAGCTGAAATTCCTATATGGTCGACGCAACATTTAGGAAAGATCCATCTTTTATTCGAAAAAGAAACGTTTAAGGAAAGGCAAGTACTCCCATTGACTTCAAAAGAGCAAGAACTAGATCGATAAGTGATGACGATGATGATAAAAGGCCTTCAATAGATTTAGAGCCCCCAAGTGTTTGTTTGTCAATTAGAGCTCCCAACTTACGAACATGGCCTTGGAGCAGCCTCTGGCATCGTGAAGAGCACAACCGCAGTTTTTGTGATACTCTCTCTGCTCCGCTCGCCATTTATCTGAGTGTGCAAATGTTTTTTTTTTTGAAAATAAAAGTGACCGAGGTCACTGGTTTCATTAATGATTGATTAACGAAACATAAGAATCCCACCAATACAAAATAGCCTTAGTCCAATCTATTACAAAAGAGAGTTCCACATGAAGTAAAAGAAGATACAACGACGAATACATATAAATATCCCAAAATAACCGAGCAAACAGTCTTGATTTCCCCCCTACAAAGCTGATAGTCTTCCGGCCCTGAACCTCGATGATCTACTGAGCTCCCTCCAGCCTTAGCTTCTTCCATGTACCTGCTTGACCTGTCCAAACCTCTATTAGAACTAGCATTTTATGGATTAACATATGAAATGAACATCAAGTATTACGGAAGCATAATTCATTCCTATCTAGCCATAAGCTCCACACAATAGCCCCAACCGTAATGTCCCAAAGGTCCCTATATTCTATTTTGATGTTCGTAGTTCTCCACCCCCCACAGATGATCGATGCAATTCGGAATTGCGGTGGTGTGAAAACCCAGTCCCATAATCTTCCAAACTAACCTAGCTCTAGGGCAACCAAAAAAGATGTGAGTGATATCCTCATCCCCTATGTTACACCGTTGGCACGTAGCGTCGAGAGTGTGCAAATGTTAGATTCTTAATGAGGTTATGTCTTGAATAGAATAGTTTACTTTTCGTGAATCATTCACGTTTAGTTAACCAGTCTTATGGCAATCTCCAATTTTCAATCAGAGTGAGTATATCTATTTTTAAAAAGCCTGGTTTCAAAAGGCGGGTAGAAGATGGGTTTTTCCCACGCTGGAGTTAACAAAAAAGATCGAAGCTAGACTGTTGGTATTATTTTGACTTACCTATCACCATCATGAGTAGTACGTAGTTAGTTTTGGATATATATACTGGAATGCAGAGTATGTAGTAAGTTAGCAGCATATGAAATGTGTACTGGTATGATAACGATACAGAAGACTCGGTAGGGTGGATTGAGATAAAATACATGGCTACAATGAAAATACCAACAACTTACTGGTATGGAATGTCACAAAGCATACCAATAAGGTTTGGATTAGGCTAGCAAAAACTTTAAGATGCACGCTAAGCATGTGGGTGCTGATTAGGACGGCATCTGGTGGTGTACAAATTTGATAGTGTACAGTATTATAGGTGTAACAGTACTATTATAAAATCTAAAAAGAGGGAAGTAGAAAGTTTGACTGGGCTGCATTAACGAATAAGGCCCTCTTTGATTATAAGAAAGTGAAACTATAAAACCCAAGAAAATTCAAATTTTATTTCATAAAATTTCTTATTTGGCTAATGAAACTCTACAAAATTTGAGTTTCACAAAGTTTTCGAAATGGTGTACTCCATGTGTGGTTTTGTGAAATGAGTTTTGTTGCCGCTGATTTCGGTGTGGGGGCAATCAGATGAATTTGTGGGTTCGTGAGGAATCGAAGAGGTCAAACCTAACCACTTCCATTGTAGATAGGCTGGCTCCTTGGTGCTGCCGCTGACCTGCACAAAGTACGAAACATCGGGATGGATCCCGGCGACGCACCCTCTAACGCTCTTGTCAATACTCAGAAAAGAATATGAAAAAGGTTTAGGTAGGCAAAAAGTGATCACCTTGTAACGGTAGGAGGTAGGGGATTTTTATAGTCGTCGAGGGGATCTTCTTCGAGATTAGAACGAATCTCAACTCCTCGGTGTGGCTGGATAGAAGTGGTTAGAACCACCTCCTATGGATAAGGACGGATCAGGATTTCTCCATATCTTCCTGAACTGTCTCTCAACGGGTTGGGACCCGTTCTCAGTTGAACAGATCCGTTCAAGGGTTATTGGGCCCTAGAGAAGAGACTCAGTTCCCATTTCGGACCCATCTGTAGGTGAGATTACCGTTTTGCCCCTGTGAACTTTAAGATTCGTGCCCAATTTGAACGGTTCCGATTTAATTCCATTTTTAGCCATATCACGAGCCCCCCACTCATAAAGACTGTTTGCTACGGCCTTTGGGGAGTAGTTTTGCTGTTTCAAAAGCGTACGGGATTTTATTGGTGTTCTTAAAGGGGGTTCGAATCTTGTTCGGGAGGTTACAGTGTTTTTCTGAGCTGGTAACACGCCCAAGATTGTTCTTAGGCTCTTCTGGGTTTTTGGAGATTTTTTCTCAATTTTTATATTATTTTTTCGAACTATTTATTCAATTTTGCAAAGCGATGATTTATTTTCCAAGAACACTAATTAATTGTTCTAACCAATAATTATTTACCCAGGGACTCAAAAATATTTTTCCGAATTTATAATTATTTTTTAGAATTTTTAATTAACTTTCCTAAATTTTTAATCATTTTTTTGCAATTTTTAAATATGCGGCGAGCTTGGTGAGCGAAGAGTCGAGCTTGGAAGAACGTTGACTGGTCAACGCAATTTTGGCTATTTTCAGCTCAAAAACACGTCTGTTCGACATCTGCGGCGAGCTTGGCGAGCGAAGAGTTGAGCTTGGAAGGGGGATTCTCCCGTCGGAGTTCTCTTCGTGGTGCGGTAACTCCATAGCACGTTGGGCAGCTATTCGACCCATAATCCCTTGGTGGATTTATCGAACCTCTTCTTCAGGCCGAAGAGTATTTGTTGATTGGCGTTCTCTGCTTGGCCATTGGACTGAGGATGGGATATTGAGGAGAACCGCTGCTGGATGCTGAAGTCGGCGCAGAAGTTGCAGAAGGTTGCCCCTGAACTGGGTTCCGTTGTCGGTTACGAGGATACGGGGTACACCGAACCAACAAATAATGTTCTTCCAAAAGAACTTCCGAACCTTGTTCTCAGTAATCGTTGTAAGGGGTTCGGCCTCAATCCACTTGGAGAAGTAATCTATCACCACGACTAGAAACTTCAGCTGGCCTGGCGCTGGAGGGAATGTTCCGAGCAAGTCCATCCCCCACATTACGAAAGAGATTGGACTTTCTAAGGTGGAGAACTGGGCTTGTGGTAGGTGATGGATCGGAGAGAATCTCTGGCAGGAGCCGCATTGGCGGACGTACTCTTCGGAGTCATTAAGTAGTGTGGGCCAAAAGTAGCCGTAATTTAAGAGTTTACGGGCGAGGGATCTCGCTCCCAAGTGTGCACCATACATACCGTCATGGGCTTCCTTCAGAGCATAGAGTGCTTCTTCAGGGGAGAGACACCTCAGGTAGGGTCTGCTGTCAATCTGAATGTAGGAGCGTTTGTACATGACTCCATCGAGAAGTGTGTACCGCTCGGCTCTGGTCCTGACCCTTCTTGCCTCTCTTGGGTCTGCTGGAAGAACTCTGTCTCTAAGGTACTCGAGTAGGGGCTTCATCCAATTCTCCCCAAGTGTGAGGGGCATAGTCTTCATCGACTCCAAGTTGTCTTCCTCAATACTTGGTCTCAGGAGGACCTCTATCAATACGGTTTGCTACAAACCCTGAAGGGAAGAGGAGGCGAGCCTTAAGATGGCATCCGCCTGTGCATTTTCCTTTCGGGGAACCCGCTGGAGTCGAGCATCTTCAAATAAGATCAGTAGTCCCTTTACCTTCGCCAAGTATTTGGCCATGCGCTCATCTCTTGCTGCGTACTCCTCGGACACTTGGTTCACGGCCTGCTGTGAATCACTGAAGACCTGGATACGTTTGGCCCCTGCTTTGTGGGCCATACAGAGCCCGCTATAAGGGCCTCGTATTCGGTTTCGTTGTTCACCGCACGGAAGTTTCTGCAGAGAGAGTATTGCAGAATAAAACCATCTGGGCCGATCAAGATGACGCCTGCCCCACTTTCGTCGGCACACGAGGACCCGTCAACATACACTATCCAGACCAGGGGTTCGGCAGCCGACTCGCAGGGGTCGGGAATAGTGCTCTCAACAATGAATTCTGCTAGGCCTTGTACCTTGATAGCGATTCGAGGTTGGTAGCTGATTCGTGCTGGCTCAGCTCTATGGACCATTTCATCAAGCACCCCGACGTCTCGGACTTGTGAAGAACTTGCTTCAGCGGATGGTCGGTAAGAACGACCACCGAATGAGACTGGAAGTAAGGGCGGAGCTTTCGGGCTGCCATATCCACGGTGAAGGCTATCTTCTCTAACTTCGGGTAACGGAGTTCAGCGTCCCGGAGGACCTTACTCACGTAGTAGATGGGCCTCTGCATCTTGTCTTCTTCTTTTACCAAGACAGCGCTGAGGGTCTGCTCCGAAGCGGCGAGGTACAGGTAGAGGACCTCCCCAGGCCTTGGCTTACTCAAGAGCAGGGGGTTGGCTAAGTATGCCTTGAGCTGGTCGAAGGACTCTTGTTGCTGTTTCCCCTATTCAAATCCTTTATCCCCCCTGAGGGCTTTGAAGAATGGGAGGCACTTCTCCCCAGATTTGGAAAGGAAATGCCCAATCGCCGCAAGGCGTCCGGTGAGCTTCTGCACTCTTTTACACTGGAGGGGGCAGCCATGTTGAGTATGGCCTGGAACTTCTCGGGGTTGGCTTCTATACCCCTCAGGCTGACCATGAACCCCAAGAACTTGCCGGATGCGACTCCGAAACCACACTTGCTCGGGTTCAATCTCATATTGTGCCTCCTCAACACCCCGAAGGCTTCTTGGAGGTCAAGGACATGCTCCTGCCCGCGGACGCTCTTGACCAACATGTCATCCACATAGATTTTCATGTTACGGCCAATCTGGTCTCGGAAGACCTTGTTGACTAGGCGCTGGTATGTAGCTTCCGTGTTCTTCAGTCTGAATGGCATGACCCGGTAGCAGTACATGCATTGGTCAGTCACGAACAAGGTCTTCGGGATGTCGAAAGGGAACATCTGGATCTGGTTATACCTCGAGAAGGCATCCATGAAGCTGAGGAGCTCATGGCCGGAGGTCGCATCGATCAGAGCATCGATGCTCGGAAGGGGGAATGGATCCTTTGGGCACGCCTTGTTGAGGTCCGTAAAATCGATGCATATCCTCCAGCTCCCGTTGGCTTTATTAACCATCACCATATTGGATAGCCATTCGGGGTAGTTCACCACATTGGATAGTCATCAGTTGGTAGAAGTTCCTGAAGGCCTACAGGTGAACTTGAGTTACAATGAGCAGCCTGCAGAGATTGTTGATCGTAGGGAGAAGGTTCTAAGAAGTAAGGTGATACCTATGGTCAAGGTGTTGTGGAGGAACCAGTTGAAACACCCTAGATTTTATTTACGAAGATTTTGTGATTTTGCGTGTTTTGCACGTATAATTTCATTTGTATTCCTTTTATAAAAAAATTTCTTATATAGTATTTGTTCTCTTTATTTTCCAAAAATTATTTCCTTTAAAAGCCTAATTGTCTTTTAAGCCCACTCTTAATTAATTAATTAATTTAATTATTAGAGCCCATCGATAAATTGGCCTATTAGTGAGCCCATTTAACTTATTTCTCTTTTAAAATAATCCAACTTGTAATGTAGACTCTTTTCATGAACAATTAATTTTTAATTCACATGAACAACTTATAAGGCGGGGGTACTAGTTGGCACGTGCATGAACTAGAGTGTGCATTGCACACTTTTCCCTTGGCCAGAGTGTAGATGGGGGAGTGGGAGAGATGGAAGTGGTGGAGAGGTGGTTGTTCATCATGGGTAGTTTTTATAACTCCCTAGTTCATCTAGACCATTGATCTCTAACCATTTGATCACATCCTAGCCCTACATTCACCCTAAAAATTTGTATAAATACCCCTCCCTACACTCTTCATTCTCCCACTTGAAAATTTTGAAAGAAAAGAATAGAAAGAGAAGAAAGAGATGCAATTTTAGTGAGACAAAAGATTGAGGAGTTGAAAAGATTGTGTGCTATTGTGTTTCTACAACCAAGGAGAGGAGGCCGGACTACACTAGGGGACAAGAAGGGAGGCTCGAGTTGCTTGCATCACAGGAGGAGAAGCCAATTTGGTGGCTCGATCTAGGAGGAGATGGCTTCGCTCGTTCGTTGTAGGAGATCTCTAGGAGTTTATTTATTTTTCTCTCCATCAAAGGTGGGTGATTCTCTTACACTTCTAATTAGATTTCATGCTAGAGTATGGTTGATGAAATTGAAAAGAAACATAGCTATTTTTAGCCATGTGTTATGAGAATGAAACAAATTAGAATGGTTGATTGTGCGTGAAATGAATGATAATTAGTTGCAAATTATGATAGTTAGTTTGACCATGCTACCATGCTTTAATTGATGAATTGTGTTATACTAAGGAGACATGATTGTATGCTTAAATTGACCGAAATAATAACCATGTCTAATGGTGATTTTTGCTAATTCACTTGTTAATAATGTGGAAAAGAGAGAATTGTTACTGAAATGATTAATTAATAATAATAAAAATAATAAGAGAGAGATATGAGAAGTTTGAATGCAAACTTGTAAAAGAAAATGCTTTGTATGTGTTTATTGAAATTATAAGACATAATCGTTTTTAGAGGAAAAATCACATTTTTATGTCAAAAATTAAGTTTTCAGTTACTGATATTTTAGAAATACACAAAAATTAGATTTTGGAAATTTTGAATGAAATTGGAGAAGAAACGAAGTGGAAATTACTTTTTTATAAAAATCGAATAAACGAAATTCGGATCAAAACTCTTAAAACCTAAACCAAATCAGATTAGTCACTTGGATTATTTGGCTAGTAGGTGCGGTTAGGTGCGCTTACTGTAGTGTGTGTCTGGTCTTGGGTCTTGGGTTCGAAACCTGGCCTTGGCTTTTGTTTTTTTTTTTTTAGTTTTTTGGGTAAAAACTGAGTGCGGGAAATGAGTTCATTTGGATTCGATCTCTCTCTGTGACGCGGTTGCGCCCTGTCCTTTCTGGTTAGCTCATGCACCACAGTGCGTTGCACTGTAGCGCTGGCTTGGCTTTGGTTGCTGGTTCGATTCCTGAGCTTGGCATGATTAAACCCCTTTTTCGACTTTTAGTGTTTTTTTTGGTGATTTTTTACTTTAAAAATTCGGGGAAAAAATCTGATAATTGTTATAAAAATATATAGATTTCATGAAAAATATTTGTATACTATTTTGACTTAAATTAAATAGTGTGAGAAGAAAATTTTAGTAGAACTCTGTAAATCGATATTTGCATAAGTATAAAAACAAAAGTGATTTTTGAGTTATACTAAACTTATAAAAGAGAACTTTGTATAAAAAGAACTTGTAGCGCTTTCAATTATGGATTTTCATTTTTGGGAGAGAAAGGAATTATATGAAATTAGTGAGACTTATTTTACTTGAATGAGAATGTTATGAATTGAAACTGAACTCATGTATGGAATTGGATTATGGAAAAGAGATGGAAATTTATTTGAACTATGAAAAGACTATATGAGTATGAAAACTCAATTTTTTGGTATTATGAAGTGAAATTGAGAACTAGAGTGTAGCTAAGCCTCATACCAGCATCGAAAAGAAATATGTTGAAATGAAATTTGAAATGAAAAGACCAAGATTGGGTCATGTTGTATAAATGGTTTAGACTAGAATAGTGGAAAGGCTAGCTCTAGAGAATTGATTTTTGTTCATGATTCAAATAACTAAGGACTAGATACATAGTGAAGGTGTGATGCAAATAAGAGAAAAACACGAGTATGAGGGCCTCGGAGCTACGGTGTGAGAATATTCACAGGCTGTCTTCATGATCGTCATGACATGACGTGGGTATGTCTCCAAGATTCCGTACCGCAGACGATGCTCGTGGGGAATTTGGTGACTGCGGGTGGTGTCATGTCCCATGACGGAGGCTGAATTGTCCATAGGTTCTTCACGATGCGTCGTGACATAACGTGGGATTCCCCTCCAGGCTGTCTGGATATGAGCTCGTACTCATAGAACATCTAAGATACTTATCGTAGTTACAGTAGTAGTTTAAGGCATGACGAGGGATTGAACCCTACAAGATGAAGAACGGTTAAGGGCTTGCCCTCAGACCTATGTAGTATGGGATGCATAGAATCTGAATAAGTGCGCATTAGTGTCATGTAATATACATAACTGCATTAAGGACTAAGTGCACCGCACAACACGACATCTATAGGATAGTCCCTTGTAGTTCTGTTTGTGATCAAGTTTATGGTTTGTTTAAGTATTTGAGAATCGTTATACTGTTCCAGCATAGAGAGGATAGCCGTGTATTTTTGTTGGTTGTAAGAAACTAACGTGCCCACAGCTTCTATGCAGGATAAAGTGATTAACAAGACTAAAGGATGCATGCTGATTAAAGAATGATTCAAGTGTTGTACATTTCAATTCATGTAAATTGTTGTAAATTACTTCCGTTATAAATATGTAATGTAAATGTAAACTTTGATGTAAAGTAAAGTTTTAATTATGTTATAAAATTGTACGAAGAGAAGTGTAAAGATCCTGTGGAACTTCGAATTCAGTCTGTTTTGGAATTCGGGGTGTTACACCAGTAGTTCGAGGAGGCTACTTGGGAGCCGGAGGATCGCATGCAGAAGGATTTTCCTTAGCTTTTTGTATGATTGTATTCTTTGTATGAATGTACTCTTTGAGTTGAGTTGTATTTCCTTTGTTAGAGTATATTCTCTTGTGTACTTGTATTTCTTAAACTATGTTTCCATTTATGAGATTTCAATTCCGCTTGCTCATTTTGTTTGGACCCTATTAGTGGTAGTTCTGTGGACAGAACTATTCTAAGGAGGAAGTGATGTAATACCCCAGATTTTTAAATAATGCTTTTAAGATTAATAATTGAATTAAAATGATTTTTTGTGTTTTAATAAATATTTTCCAGAAAATTTACCTTTTTACACGTGCAAATATTTTCTTGGGAAGTTCAAAATCAAAAATTATTTTGGGGAAACTCAATATTTATTATTAGATATTATTTTTGAAATTTTTGGATTATTCTGATAAGTATTTGACCTATTTGCAAATATTACAAAAAGAAGGACTTTTGTGCAAAATTACCACTTGGAGTAAAAACTCCAGATTTTCGAATTTTTGGGCTGGGCATGATGCCTAGTCAACTCAGAGATAAAGATTTTACTTTTTTTTTAATAAATTTGGTTTATTTTGCAAATTTTGATCAAGAATGGTCTTTTTGCAAATTTGCCACTTAGGGGCAAAAATGCAATTTTGTTTTTCTGGGTTTTCAAACAGTGCCGGCTGATACAGGAGGGACTATTTTTATTTTTAAAACTCAACTAAGTTGTTTTTATTCAATTTCCAAGTATAAGGATTTATATATGTAAAGGTATATTTAAAAGAGATATTTAGCAAATCTATTCAAAAACCCTAGATACATCAAATCCCGGCCTATATAAGGTGAGGTGCAGCCATCTCTTTGCTGCACAACACAAACGGATTTCTTATTATTATTTTCTTGGATTTTTTAAAGCGGAGACCTTGGTTTTCTTGCGAGAGGAGGGATTTTCCTTATTCTTTATTATCTACGGTTGATTCTTCAATAAAATGAGTGACTTGTGTTTGTTCTCTTATTATTCTAAGCATGTTGCATGTGTTGATCTATCTATTAGTAAGCATGTTAGATGATGATGTGAAGATATAATGAATTTCGATGAGTAGATGAATTAAAAGTTGAATCTTTTCTTGAAACTATACTATTGATGACCAAAACCCTAATAGATGACTTGTGATTGTTAAAGAACCTAATAGAGATCATGACTAGGATGTTTTCAATCATTTTGTTGCTAATTTGAATGTATATAATGGGTTGTGTGATGTTATTGCATGAAAATAGACAAGTTTGAACAAGGATGGGATCTGTTACTGTTGATATGAATATATACACACTGTTGATGCATAAAACTTGTTGATTAGTCGTTATAATTGCTTATATTCGTGGATAAACTGATGTAGATGATTGGGGTATGTATATAACAAGTTATTGAACTAAAAGAAACAAGTTTTGAAGTGAAAGAAGAGTTATTGCATTTTGGGTCTGTGATGTGCACGTTTTTGATGGTTTTGGCAAATTTGAGGACTGAGATGATGGAACTACTTGTGTATGAATTTTGAAAATCACACATAATGAAACTTTGAGAGGAAATTAGGTTTCAAAGAAGAATTTTTCATTACTTCCATGTGCAGGTTGAGTTTTTTCAAAACTAATAATTGAGTAAAAGTTCTCGTAAGGTGGATTTTTGGTTGAAGCTTGAACTAGCAAGACTGGGTATGGTTTGTTCATTGTATTATTTGATCTAGTGTGTATTTATGTACTGCTTTCATCATGAAGAGGAATCTTAGACTCAATATAGGGTATGCCGAATTAGCAGGTTATTGTTCATACCTGTGTAGATATATACACATATAGAATTATCATACTAGAGTATGTATACTGATCCTCTGAAAGTCCTAATTTTACTTTATCAACCATCAAGTAAACTAGTTCTCTACCTTTAGTTAATTAGTAAGTATCAGTTTCTTTTTTTTAAACTACAGATTGCTGCTTCTGCTGCACTGCTGTGCATGTGCACACACAAACAAAACTCATCATTACACACACAACCTGTATCTTGTCTAAGTAGTAGTCATAGGTATTGTGTTTGGTAGTTATATTTGTGTTTGCATTGAAGATCATCTTCTATAACCTGCATATGGTTCATCTTCTATATAAGCTGCATATGGTTAATCTCGATAGACATGGCTTCTCCTATATCCTGTGAATGCTTCAACTCAGTAAAGAGATATTTTTTTTCTATACAGATATATATACACACGTATGCTCCATCACAGTAAAGAGGATTTATATACACATTTGTGCACAATTCCATTTCAGTAAAAGGGATTTTTCTATATCTTCTATATCCTGCATATGCTTCAATTCAGTGAAAAAGGATCTTTCTATATCTTATGTATACACACATATGCTCCATTTCAAAACAGTTTTCTTCTACATCCTGTGTATGTTCACTTCAGTAAAAGGTTTTCTTTATATATCATATATATATACACAGATACTTCATTTCAACAAAAGGGATTCCTCTATATCAGGTCTGTACACATATGTTTCGTTGCAATTAAAGACTATCTTCTATGTATTCTGCATATGCTTCATTGCAATTAAAGACCATCTTCTATGTACTCTACATATACTTCAACTCAGTAAAGAGAGATTTTTCTATATATCATATATACATACATATATACTTCACTTCAGTAAAAGGTTTTTTCTATGTATCAGATATATATACATATACTTCATATCAGTGGAAGGGATTTCTTTCTATATCAAGTTATATACACATATACTTCATTTCAGTACAAAGAGTTTTTCTATATATGTTATATATACACACAAACTGCATTTCAGTAAAGGGATTTATATACACATTGTGCACACTTCAATTCAGTAAAGAGGATCTTCTATACATATATACATACTCATATACAAACAATATGAATGAATGAATTTTTGTGAGTAAGTTAACATTGATATAAAGTGACTAAAATGAAAGATTTATTTTATATTGATGGTTGGGTTGTGAGTCTCTAGAGGGTGTGTGGGACCCTATATACCAACAGTTGAGATTGTGTGGTTTGACCAGTTGTGGCTTTGTTGTTGATCAGTTGAGTTAAGTTCGGTAGGGTACACTAACTCTAGGAGATTCCAAATTACTTAATTAACTTGACAAGATAAGGACAGGCACTAGATGATGATATGATGAAATGAGTACAAACGTAAGTTATGGACTCCAGGATGATCCAAGGAGTGAGATATTCCCTAGTATTCCGGGACGATGGACGTATGGGCCACAGAGTGATCTGCGGATTGGGATTGATCTCCAGTATTCCGAGGACGAGAGTGACGCTCATGGGATATTTGTGCAATGAGGGTTCCAGGATGACCTGCGAAGTGAGGCAATCTCCATTTCCGGGACGATGGACGTAAGGGCCATAGAATGATCTGCGGAATGGGAATGGCCTCCAGTATTCCGAGGGCGAGAACCAATACTTGCAGAATGTCTAAATCTCATAGTATTCATCGTAGTAGGATTAGTTGCATAGCGAGGGATTAAACCTTATCATGTGGAGAACGTTAAGGGCTTGCACCGGACCTATGTAGAGTGGGATGCATAGAATCCGACAAGTATGCATTAGAGAGTTAGCATATAGCATTGGTGTTTTTTTGACTTGGTTTTGATGCATGTTATTTTCTATTTTTCTACACTCACTACAAGAAATTTGATATATAGTGACAGCAAAAATCCGTAGGTAAAAGGCGAAAAACCGTAGGTATAGCCCGTAAAACCTATACCAACGGACATATTTTTCCGTCGTTTTTAATTAGCTATACCCACGGCAAAATGCCGTCACTATAGCCTATAGCGACGGTTTTTTCACCCGTTGGACAAAACCTCAGTGTTATACCCACGGTTTCGTATCCGTTGGTATAGGTTTTAAAGACACCTTTTGCTTTCCTATACCCACGGTTAAAACTCCATTGCTATATGTTTTAGCGATGGTTTTCGCATCCAATTATTTGAATATATACCCACCATGTTTATTCCATTCGTATAATTCTTTTTGTGTATTTTAGGCTGATTGAGATGTTCCAGCCTCATTATTGTGTTTGTTTAGTTCTTCATCATCAGATATAATCATTACAAGAGATCAATATCGATCATGTTAATCACAGATTCATAACCATTACAGTAATCAACTCAGAATTGGAAATATTGGGATATTATTTCATACAGTTAATCAAATTTACAGCTTGTTACATTCTGATACTGATCGATCAACTAAAACTTTGACACAAACAAAGAATGCCAAATTTACAGCTTGTTACATCTTCTCATCCCTTCCTATCAGGACAGTAATGTATTTAGTCACACACAAAAAACATGAATCAGTCAGACTCTAATCTCAAAGCAGAGTAGTGCATCCTTGATTATCACTGTTCATTGTCCTGCAAATTAAAGACATCACATTACTAATCAAGAAAACTTACTGAAAGTATGTGAGCTGGAAGAAACTACTAAAAAAGTAAGTCCTTACTGCCATGTGAATATGACCATAGTTTGTCATCCAACAAATTTTGCTAAATCAAGTTTAATTAATCAACTGAGCAAAGTTGGAGTAGTAATCAAAAGTATCAAATAGTACTCAAAAGTTGTACTGGAAATATTTAATGACCATGAAGTATAAGAAAGTGGGAACCTTTATTTTTAGATAAGTGTTGTTGCTTTCTGGGCTCAGCCAAGTGATTGCAGATGCAATCAGCAAGGTGGAGGGACTTGCTTGAAGATTAGCAGGATAGATTGTAGCACCACCTGAGTCCTTGAAAAAATGCTGCATCCAGTAGCTGGGAGTTCCGTAAGTCTGCCATGAGTTGAACACTATGGCATCAGGGTTAAACCTGAATCACAAAAACAACTATCAAATGCCAAAACCTGAAGAATTGTGGTCCATTCTCCTCGTCAATACCCAATATCATGGCAGCTGCAATCAGAAAGAAGGGGAAAGAGAAATATTATAGGAAAAAGTTAAGCACAACCTGAAGAATGTATCTTTAAAAAACAAAGAGTGGAATATAGTTAGAATTGCCCAGCAGGGCATGCAAGCAACTGGCCTACTCCTAGAGGTCTCATGTAGGCATGCTTAGTGTATATCTGTGATTTGTCTGCTACCTCACATCTTCAACCACATGCATGTCTAGATTTGTATTTTTAAAGATCAAATGAGGCATATCCTTAATTCTCAATTTTATGAATTACATCATCATGTAAAAACCTCAACAAGAAAAAACCACAAAACAAAAAACATAAGTTTTATGCTAATTACCTCTCAAGATACGAATGTAGCAACGATATAACTAGGCTAATACGACAAATATCTCAAAAGAAAACCCTAGTATACCAATAATTTTTTCATGCCTACTGCCCGTCTAGGACAGTCATTTGCTATAAAAAAAACTGCTGGAACAAATTCGACTAGTTGTGGCTAACAACAAGTTGCAATTACTAATGGAAAATCCCTCCATTATTAAAAAATCTCAGATATCATACAGCGAGGAGGAGCACCTAGTATGTACTTCTTAAACAATCTCCAAATTTGTCAAAGGCCATCATCATTTCACAATTTTACCAGCCTATACAAGAAATGTATCCTGTAATCATCATTCTCTAGACTAATACACTAATTAAGGCATCATCACTCCCTACACATTAATTTTCAAGATTATCATAAACCAGTACTAGCAATCTAAAAATTGTAAAACAGCGAAGAACTGTCAAAGACTTACTGCATGATACATATACGGAGGTTTCCTTTGCCGTTCGAAATGCTTTGCCATTATCGAGAACTCAACTGGCCCCCAGTCTTCTTCCTCAAAACAGTTCCCCAGCGCCGCTTTATACAGCTTCGCAGTGTCGGTCAGGAGCTCGGTCCCGGCCGGATACGCAGCGTAGAACTGGTCGCCCCTCGACATTCCCTGCCCTAGTCGTGTTGCTGAGAAAAAGGACCAATCAGAAATTCCTATACTTCTATCAGATTAACATATTGACAACAAAAATTTTCTGATCACCAGAAACAAAAAGCCGTGTAATTTAGATCTTTGAGATTGGTTAAGTGAATCATCATTATTCAGCTCCACTAGGGGCCATCTTGCATATTAAATAAACTGCTACCTGATTTACTTCTGCAAAATACCTTTGTTACTTATCTTATCAATCCCTGTTTCCTTATCAACTACAATAAACCCATCATTCCTAATTGGTACACTCATGTTACCTCTTTTCACGCCCTTCTTTTTGCTTCATCTTCATGCATCTCAGTGATTACCTGCTTACTGTAATAGAGAATGACAACAGGTTAGTTATTTGTAATTATGTGAACAAAGTAAAGCAAAGAAACAGGCTTATCAACAAAATCATATTTCCTGCTTACCTCTTCCTCTTCTCTGCTTCATGTATTTGCTCTCTGAATTTGCCCAATTTAGGTAGAACTCAACAAACATGAGAATAATGAACAAGTCGAGGTCAACAAACAGAATTACCATCACATTGAAGGACTAAGTTGATACCTTCAGGCTACTTACATCTGGGTCAATTGCAGGGACCACATGATATCAACTTTAGTACTGCAACCTCTGTAATGTATCTGCTGAGTACAGATAGGAGAGAATCTGGGTAAGTGTGAAGAAAGTAAAACAAACTTACAAATAGAATTAACAAATGTTCACATTCCCTCTTAACTTTGCCACACTTCTTCTTTCCTTTATCTTGCCTTCTAAAACTATCAGCAGAGTATATATAGAAGAGAGAAAGTGTAAGTGTGTGAAGTAAGTAAAACAAACAAAGTTATCAATAATACCTCTTACTTTTCCAGCATTTCTTCTTTCCTTCATTGCTTTGCCTTCAAAATCCCAATTTCCACCATCGCTTCTGAAATCAAACCTCTTGGATTTGGGACTAGATTGAGGAATGCCAGCTTACAAGTTCTGTGTTTTAGCAAAAGACTAGTTGAACTCTCTTAGTGAAGTTGTAGAATAGTAAGTAAATGAAATGCTCAGAGTATCTGATTAATTAATACTGTACTTGTTGAAACCATTCCCCAAGTATTTTATCCTACATGCATGGAATTGAATCGTCTGTTATATGATTAATTTATAACGGATTCAGTCTTTTTAACCCAAAATTCATTGTCAACAAATATTCAATTTAAGACAAGAAAGAGTAGAGCAAGCAGTAATATAAGAAGCATGTAAAAAATTCAGACATGTGAGGCAACAAGAAGTTATCAATGACACCAATGCATTGATCCTTATCATTGATTACACTTTTTCTTTCTAATTTCCCATGCTGCAAGTTGGAAACTTTGGGTGGGTAATCTATCTCTCAGTAGACATATGACTCTCAGTCAAGAGCCTTAGTTTAAGCTTGTCAATTTCCAAAAAGTTGTCATCTCTACTAGTGATTTGAACGAAACATTATTTGCTTATGAAGTAAAAGAAAGATGCTCCTAAAGAAAAATTTGCAACGATTCCTAAAGAAAAATTTGCAAGGATGAAGAGTAAGAAACATTTATCTTCTTAAGAACTGAGTTGGCACCTGGGCTAATATTTGCAGGGGCCACATGATATTCGACTGCCTCCTTTCCAACTCACTGAGTGTAAACTGAACAAGCTTATCAATAAAATTAATAAACATCCACACTACCTCTTTTCACCGTCTTTCCCGTACGTCTTCTTTGCTTCATGTGCATGAATCTGAGCCAACCGCCATCTTACTGTAAACAAATGAGAAAGACAATCAGTTAGTATTTGTAACTGTGTGAAGAAAGCAAAACAAACAAACTAATCAACAAATGAACACATTTCCCCATTACCTCTTATTCTGTTCTGCTTCATCCATTTGCTCTCTGAAATTCCTCAATCTTCGGATTAGGTAGTTGACTATAAATAGAGGAAAAAGAGTAGTCAAGAGAAATAATGAACAAATAGAAATCAACAACATAACTACACCATCAAATTGAAGAACTAAATAAATATCTTCAGGTTACTTACATCTGTGCCAGTGACAAGTACCACATGGCAAGGTATCAGCCCAACTAAACATTAAAATTAATAAACACTTATGATAAACAACAACAAAGTTAGCAAAAAGAGAAAAATATTTTGTGGAGAAAAATAATTTGTAATTATAGCAATCCACGTAATGCATAACTTGTTTCTCAAATGAAAGATTCAGGAAAAAAGTAAATTTGACCAGATGTATCACACTCTCAATACCTTTATTAGCTCCACAATCATGATAGTTTTGTTAATGGCTCTTCCCATGGCTTTAAAGACGATCTCATTTGAACCTTTTTTCCTTTATGAAAAAAATAAAACAAATTTAAGGGAAATTAAGAAATTATAATATGGAATGTTCCATTTGAGATATGTTGTGCGGAATACGAATCAAACAACCAATCAAACGAGAGAAACAGTGAGAAAACACAGAAAAACAAGCAAACACAAGGACACACAGATTTAATGTGGTTCGGCAAACAAGTGCCTACATCCACGGGGCGGTTGGGGTTCTCTTCTTCTTCAATTAATCACCAATGGGCGAAAACAAACCCTTACAAAAGATGACGGCTACAAAACCGAATAGGGGTCTCTAATTTTCGTCACACATCACAAAACCCTAACGGGTTGTATTTATAGGAAACTATTGGGCCCTTTCGAAATGGGCCTATTCTGGATTAAAAACCCGCCTACAGTCGACTGATCATCTTACCAGTCGACTGACAAATACTTCGGGACAGTCGACTGAACCCACATGCAGTCGACTGACTACTGCTGTATCCTTAGCCTTTGAAAACTCCTCTCTGGACAGTCGCCTGATCCTCCAACCCAGTCGACTGATGTACTGGAACTTTCGATCGTTGTAGATACAAACCAGAATCGAGCCATTATCCTACAATCTCCACCTTGGCGAGATCTTCCAAGTATCCAACAATCTCCACCTTGGCGAGGTCTTCCATGTAGCCCGAGCAATCTCCAATAAATACTCCAAAACAAATGCTCATCACCCAATGTAACAAAATTCCAAACTCCACCTTAGTATGATATCACATACTAGGCAAACAAATAGCGAAGCACCATTCCAACCGCCCATGCCAAATTATCAAACATGCAAAATATTTGCCAGGTTCATGCAATGCTTGAACTTGGCTGCCCCAACAACTTTGGTCAACATATCAGCAGGATTATCAGCTGTTCCAATCTTCACCAGAAGAATATCACCATCCTTTATCAAATCACGCACAAAGTGATAACGAACATCAATATGTTTGGTCCTCGAATGATGAACTTGGTTCTTCGCTAAATGGATAGCACTTTGACTGTCACAGTGTACCTTCACCTTCTCCCGATGAATTCCCAAGCTCTTCAAAAGTCCATGAATCCAAATAGCTTCCTTCATGGCCTCAGCAACTGCCATGTATTCAGCCTCAGTAGTAGACAACGCTACCGTGGACTGCAAATTGGACCTCCAACTTATAGGTGCTCTAGCCATAGTAAACAAATAGCCTGTAGTAGACCGCCTCTTATCTAGATCACCTGCATAGTCAGAATCAACATAACCCACCAATAACCTGCTAATATTGTCATCCCTTTCAAACTTCAAACCCACATCTGTGGTGCCACTTATGTACCTCAAAATCCATTTAGCTGCTTGCCAATGCTCTTTGCCTGGATCATGCATATATCGACTAACCATGCTCACCGCCTAAGAGATGTCTGGTCGAGTACAAACCATGGCATACATCAAACAGCCAACCACACTAGTGTAAGGTACATTAGCCATATACTGTCTCTCTTTATCTGTACTTGGAGACTGAGAAGCACTAATTCTGAAATGAGTAGCTAAGGGTGTACTGACTGGTTTAGTTTTCTCATCTATACCAAACCGTTTCAGCACCTTCAAAAGATATTGCTTCTGTGTCAAACTCACTATGCCCTTTGCTCTGTCTCTAGCTATCTCCATCCCAAGTATCTTCTTGGCTTCACCAAGATCCTTCATCTCGAATTCAGAACTCAGCTGATTCTTCAAATTTTGAATCTCCTTAGCATTTCTAGAGGCAATCAACATGTCATCCACATATAATAACAGATATATGAAAGAACCATCCTGCAATTTTCTGAAATAGACACAATGATCATACTCACTTCTGGAATATCCCTGCACTTTCATAAACTGATCAAACCTCAAATACCACTGCCTTGGAGATTGCTTCAACCCATAGAGGGACTTCTTCAACCTGCAAACACAATTTTCCTTCCCAGCTGTCTTAAACCCATCTGGCTGCAACATATAAATTTCTTCATCTAGATCCCCATGTAAGAACGCAGTCTTCACATCCATCTGTGTCAATTCAAGATCAAACTGTGCTACCAATGCCAACAAAATCCGAATAGAAGGATGCTTCACAACTGGAGAGAACACTTCATTATAGTCAATACCTTCCTGTTGAGCATACCCCTTTGCAACGAGTCTAGCCTTGAACCGAACACTGCCTTTTGGACCTTCTTTCTTCGTATACACCCACTTGCAACCGATAGCTTTCTTCCCTTTTGGCAATTGCACTAGATCCCAAGTCTTGTTCTTATGAAGAGAGTTCATCTCTTCATCCATAGCAACTTTCCAATCTGCATTTTCAGAACTTCTAGTAGCTTCTTTGAAGTTGGAGGGAACTTCATCATCCACAATGGGAAGAGCAAATGCAACTGTATCTGTAAAACGAGATGGTCGTTTGATATCTCGTCTTTGCCTTCTTGCTGCAATTGATTCTTCGTGCTGGGGAAGGTTAGGAACTTCTTCCTCATCCTCAGTATCAACCACATCATCATCATTTTGGGCAGGATTTTCAACTGAAAGCTTTTCTAACTCCACCTGTTGGAGAACTCTCCCATTCTTCTGCTGCTGTAGATCACCAGTCGACTGATCATTTACACCAGTCGACTGTCCCGAGCTTCTGCTGTTCACCTGTTGGAGAACTGTCCCACTCTTCTGCTGCTCACCAGTCGACTGTTCTCATCCACCAGTCGACTGTCCCGAGCTGATCATGCTGGTCTCATCAAAGGTGACATCCCTGCTGATTACTAATTTTTTCTGTTCTGGACACCACAACCTGTAACCTTTGACACCAGTACTAAAACCAACAAATATAGCCTTTTTGGCTCTTGCATCAAGTTTAGTTTCAGTTACATAAAAATAAGCAGGACAACCAAATATATGGAAAAAACTATAATCAGATGCAGGTTTACCACTCCATACCTCAATAGGTGTTTTGCCTTCAAGTGTTGCTGATGGTAAACGGTTGACAATGTGGCTTGCATATACAACAGCTTCTGCCCAAAATGTCTTCTTCAATCCAGACTGTGCTAGCATACATCTCACCTTCTCAAGTAAGGTTCTGTTCATCCTTTCTGCAACCCCATTTTGCTGTGGAGTCTTCCTAACTGTGAAGTGCCTCTGGATCCCTTCATCTTCACACAATTTCAGAAACGGATCGTTCTTGTATTCCCCTCCATTATCTGACCTCAGAACCTTAATCTTCCTACCAGTCTGATTTTCAACTTTCTTCTTCCAACTTGTGAACAATGTCAAAACTTCATCTTTGTGCTTCATGGTATATACCCAAACTCGTCTGGAGTAATCATCCACAAATGTAACAAACCAGTGTCTACCACTCATCGAAGGTGTCTGAGTAGGGCCCCAAACATCCGTGTGCACATAATCGAGGATACCCTTTGTCTGATGTACAGTTGTACCAAATTTCACCCTAGTTTGCTTACCCAAAACACAATGTTCACAAAATTCCAACTTGCACCCTTTAGCATCCTTAAGCAACCCTTGCTTCACAAGCCCCTGCAAGGCCTTTTCTCCTGCATGCCCGAGTCGCATATGCCACATCTTAGTAGAGTCGGGAACAACCTGTTTAGGCCTTTCAGTTACACTGGCAGCCTGACCCAAATATGTTTTTCCCTGCAAGAAAAACAAGTTCCTTTTCCTTTGCCCTTTCATCACCACAAGTGATCCGCTAGTCACCTTCAGAATGCCACCTTCACTAGCAAATTTCAATCCACTGGCCTCCAAAGCACCAAGTGAAATCAAATTCTTTTTCAAATCTGGAACATACCATACATCTGAAAGCTCCCTAATAAGACCATCGTGCATTAGCAATTCAATCTTTCCGATTCCTACCTTCTTACAAGGTGCATCATTTCCCATCAAAACTACCCCACCATCCATATACTCTAAAGAAGTAAACCACTCCTTTCTCCAAGACATATGATAGGATGCTGCTGTATCAAGAAACCATACCTCTTGATAAAGTGAGGGACTAGTTGCAAGTGCATAAGAAAAAACATCATCACTATCTACATTATCAACAATCACATTTGCAGTCGAATTTCTCTTATTTCGTAGCTTAGGACAATCCTTTTTCCAATGCCCCCTTTCATGACAAAAAGCACATTCATCTTTGGCTGGTATCTTTCTGTCCTTTGAAACTCCTCTCGATTTGGAACGAGATTTGTTTCCCTTTTTCCCAGATTTGGTCTCAGATTTGGTCTCAGTTCTGCCCCTTACAATCAATGCCTCAGAAGTTTCTCTATCAACCATATTATCCCTTCTCCTAGTTTCATTATTCAACAGAGCATTTGCAACATCTTCATATTTCACAGTATCTTTTCCATATATTAACGTTGTTGCTAAATGATCATAACTTTCAGGTAATAAATTCAACAGAATTAGGGCTTTATCTTCATCTTTAATTTGCTCATCCAAATTTAACAAATCAGCCAATAATTTATTAAATGATTCAACATGAGCGTTCATAGACATACCTTCAGTATAGGTGAAGCGAAAAAGTCTCTTCTTCAAATACAGCCGATTCTCCAAACTTTTCCTCATGTATTTGTCTTCGAGTTTCTTCCACAACACCGCAGCAACGGTATCCCTCATCAAATCATACTTCTGAGCCTTCGCAATAAAGAGCCGAATAGTCCCACACGCAACTCGATTCAACTTCTTCCAATCTACATCGGACATATTCTTTGGTTTTTCTACCTCCAAAGCAACATCTTGTTCTTCTTGAACAAGAACATCCAACACCTCACACTGCCACATCCCGAAATTGTTTGTTCCATCAAATTTTTCAACTTCAAATTTTGCATTGTGAATCGTTGTTCTGGACGAACTTGATCCCACAACATCCTTGATTGCATCTGCATCACTCGCCATCTCCCTCTAGGTCGAACCGAAAGCTCTGATACCACTTGTTGTGCGGAATACGAATCAAACAACCAATCAAACGAGAGAAACAGCGAGAAAACACAGAAAAACAAGCAAACCAAGGACACACAGATTTAATGTGGTTCGGCAAACAAGTGCCTACATCCACGGGGCGGTTGGGGTTCTCTTCTTCTTCAATTAATCACCAATGGGCGAAAACAAATCCTTACAAAAGATGACCGCTACAAAATCGAATAGGGGTCTCTAATTTTCGTCACACATCACAAAACCCTAACGGGTTGTATTTATAGGAAACTATTGGGCCCTTTCGAAATGGGCCTATTCTGGATTAAAAACCCGCCTACAGTCGACTGATCATCTTACCAGTCGACTGACAAATACTTCGGGACAGTCGACTAAACCCACATGCAGTCGACTGACTACTGCTGTATCCTTAGCCTTTGAAAACTCCTCTCTGGACAGTCGCCTGATCCTCCAACCCAGTCGACTGATGTACTGGAACTTTCGATCGCTGTAGATACAAACCAGAATCGAGCCATTATCCTACAAGATATCCAAATGACTTATGGGTCTATTATAGTAAAAGAGAAAACATAGTTTACCGGCATATGTTGTACACTGTCAAATACTTGACAGAGCACCTTAGGATGAAACACCTAGCCATTGGGCACTTCATCAGTGTACTAGATGGATAATGCAAAAATGAGTTTATATCTCAAGAAGGTTATATGCTCATACTCATCAATCATGAAACCTCTTTCTCTAGCATAGAAAATTCTTACATTGACAGCATAAAATTCTCTCTTTCTTGAAAATTGGATATAGATGCTATCTAGAAATCAAGATAAAAGACCTGTAGTAACTACAATTTTTCAACTTTGTTGGTTGATCACTTGAGTTGCATTATTCCAATAGTTCATATAACTAAAAACAAACCACAAAAAGCAATCCTTGATATTGAATTTATTCTTTAAGAAATGGAGAAGTGTGAAACTGATTCGACTGGATAGGCAAGGAAATCATACCTCTGAACAAGGTTTAAAATCACTTGCAAAATCATTGGTCTCCCTTTTAACAATTTCGGTGGTTTTTCAGATTCAAATTGAGATTTTATTATAGAACCGTAATTTTTTCAATCTCTTCCATCTCCATCCCTCTTTACGATGACTGATTCATGACAATTTTGTTTTTTTTCTTATAACCCACACACAGCACCAACAACGCAATGAACAAGTAAACAAAATGAATCATTCAAAAAAAGACCTGAAGTAGGGTAGTGGCGTAAGTGATGTAGCTCCGCATTCTCCCCTGAGCTGTAATCCGGATCTCATTCTCGTTGATATGTGACTCCTCCCTCGGCTTCTCCACTCTCTGATACCGATCCATCTCCTCTTCTCTTCTTCTACACCAAACCCTAATTTTTCAGCAATTAAGAGAAGAATCCAAATAAAAAACTGTCCGATGCCTACCCTGCTTCCTACTTGCCCCCACCCTAACCAAACACATGGTTTCTAATCAATTGAATCACGAGTGAAATGATCATGCTAGGGTTTGAAGAAGAAGAAAAAGAAGAAAAAGAGAGAACTTACAGATAGTGTTAGGGTTCGGGGACGTGATACCCGCCGCCTTGACGGATTTGAAAGCGTACCCTGTTCAAATCAAAGCCAAAATCGATGCATCAACAAACTAGAAGCCAAGATCTTTCTAGAAACCCTAGGCAGCGATGCTTACCAACTTGGAAGAGGCGGCCTTCTGGCGAGAAGATGGTGATGTGACGATCGTATCCGGCTCCACTTCCTCGACTCATGGCGCGATTTTGTCCACGACTGAGTTTCGATCGATCGTTTGATTTCTACGGTTTTGAGAGATCTACGGCAGCGGGGGGGAGGGGGCGACGACAGCAGGAATTGGAGAATTTAGAGATTAGGTTTAGGGAGAGAGAGATTTAGAACTTTTAGAGGTATAAATGAAATATATTTTTTTGGAGGGGGAGGGAAAATGAAAAAATTGGGGGGAAAATAAATTATGGACTATACCCACAGTGTTTAAAAGCTCTAAAGCTATAGGATACCTATACCCACAGTTTGCTACACGTCTGTAGGTATATGATGCCTATACCCACAGTTTTAGAGATCCGTCACTATAGGTATCCGTTGGTATATGGCAAATTCCTTGTAGTGACTTGAAACTTAGTCTAGTTTCAGTTGATGTTTTCATGTTTTATCTATTGTTATTTCTTACTTCATTTTATTTCTTGCTGTTAATACATGTTTATGATTCTATATCTTATGTTTTATTTATGTTGTATTTATTTTATGTCACTCACACCGTTATAGCTGACCCTTGTAGTTTTGGGAGTTAGGATTATCTCTAACCTCATGTTTTACAGGTAAGTGCTTATAGCTTGGGATTTGGATGCTTGTGCTAGATTAATGTTATGGCTTATGTAAACTGTAAAAGAAAGAATTTGTAATTCAAGGTGTTTGTTTTCCGCTATGTTTTGTAAAGAATTAATGTAATAAAAGAATAAAAAATTTATTTGTATTTTTGGCTATGTTTACTATTACAATTGAATTTGATGCTGGGAATTGTGCCACGTATTTCTGAGATATCATATTAGAAATTCGGGGCGCTACAAAACATGAGTTATGGACCTCAGTATGATCTGCGGAGTGAGATAATCTCCAGAATTATCGAGGTGTGAGTGAAATAGACTCTGGAATTACTTGCAGTGTGGGATTGATCTCCGGAATTATCGAGGTCGAGCTCGAGGCGACGTTATGGGGTATTCGTGTGATGAGGCGCCATAGCTTGCAGTGTGGGTATTCTCGAAATTCCTTGGTGTGAGTGAAATAGTCTCCGAAATTATCTGTGGAGAGAGATTGACCTCCGGAATTATCGGGGCATGGGCTAGATACTCACGGTTTATCAAAATCTCGTAAGTAGTCATCGTAGTAGAATTAGTTGTATAACGAAAGATTTAACCCTACAAAGTGGAGAACGATAAGGGCTTGCACCGGACCTATGTGTTGTGGGATGCATAGTATCCGACAAGTATGCAATAGGGAGTCATCATACTGCATTTGTGTTTTCTTGACTGGTATTATACATGATGTTTTCTATTTTTCCTACACTTGACACTTAGCTCAGTTTCACTTAATGTTTTATGCTTTATTCATCGTCATTGCATATTTTATTGTTATTACTGTGGGAATATGTTGATTATGAAATTATTCTTAATGCTTCATTTAAATCGTATTTTCTTTTAATGTCATTCATACCGTTATGGCTGACCCCTGTAGTTTTGGGAGTTAGGGTTATCTCTAGCCTCATGTTTTACAGGTAAGTACTGTTAGCTTGGAATTTGGATGCATGTGGTAGAATGACAATATGACTTATGCAAATTGTAAAAGAATGAATTTTAAAAGAAAGAAAATGTAATTCAAGGTGTTAATTTTCCGTTATGCTATGTAAAGAATTGATGTAATAAAGTTGAAAAATTTTATGTGTGTTGCTATGTAAATAATTGATGTAATTAAAGTTGAATTTTTTTTTGTGTGATACCATTATTGCTTTTGTAATTTGATCTTGATTCATATTTCTTGATGAACCTTGTTCCCTTACTCTCTGCTTTTCACTACTTGCTGTCCGTACTTACTCTAAGGACAAATTGTTTTTTTTCTTTTTAGATGAACAAGTACAGGTGCATAAGAAGAATTACCAGAAGGCACTGGTAAGTAGTTCTTCTACGATTGGAGCAGGAGCTTACCAGAAGGTATATGTTGTTTATTTCCAGTTGTTGGTTATTAAACTGGACTACTGCATGTTTAGTCAAAGTATTTGTTTATGTGATTATGTATCTATGCGTGGTTGTGATTATTTCCTTGTCATGTTGTTGAGTTAAGACTGGTACAGCTTATGGATGATATGAGTTGGCGTACTTATATCATTCGCTGGGCCTCAATTACGTGCATGTGTTCCCGTATTTTGGAAAGCGGGGCGTGAGATTTTTAGTGGCTATTACATTGAGATAGATGCTGGGAATTGTGCCACGTATTTCTGAATTTATTAGAAATTCGGGACACTACAACAGCAATCCAAGATTGAGAAACAATCCCAAGGAAGTTGGGCTTTTGCAACCAAGCTTTTTCCACACGAAATTGCCTCGTTCTTCAACGGGTCTTTCCTCCAGAGGAAAGAATAAGCAGCACATTATTGGAGGTGATTCTAAAGGCAGTCCTAACATAGGCTAGGGGAAAACGAGCCTCCCAAGCGTCTGAAACGAAAATACAATCGAGCTGCGCAAGAATAGGGTTATCATGCATGTTGGACCAAGTAAATTTATGATCTGAAAAGTGGAATTCCCTGAAATCCAGTTGATCGACAACCCTATTGAATCCGGTTCTCTCATTAAGACTACACCCCATCCCCAAATGTTCTTCCGAATAGTGCGTAATGTTAAAATCCCCTCTGACGACCCACGCCCCATCCCACATCAGACGAATGGAAAACAACTCATCCCAAGAAGGGACGCTCTAAAGCAATATTAGGGCCATAAACTATCGACACAATCTGACACAAATTCACTTTATTATCTCTAAGTTTCACGGATACCGAGAAATCTCCATGTAGACGCAGGGCCGGCCCTACCCTAGAGACAGGTAAGGCGGCCGCCTTAGGCCCCAAGAGATTTCGTGATTTTAGGGGCCCCAAATTTGAACTTCCCTTGTAAATATAGGCACGTATTTTGCGCGTAAGAAAATATATATGCTATTAGGGGCCCCCATTTCGGAGGTTCGCCTAGGGCCCCCGGCAACTCAGGACCGGCCCTGTGTAGACGTCCATACATTGGAAGAGATCCTCGTTGAAACCAACAATAATACCTCCCGACATACCGACCGAAGGTTTGATACACCACTCCCACACCGTATCAAGAACAAGTTTGTTAAGGATGGTGGAATGTTAGGATTCCATTTCTATTTATTTGAAGCGCATTGGTGCATCAAGATGCGTGCAGTGTAGTAGTGCATAGAGAAGAATCTCATCGATTGGATGGAAAGCATGCGCATCTCAAAGTCATCCTTGTGCCATCCAATGTGAAGGAACCCCAGGTGGGACCCACTTACTCTGTCACACATGGCAATCAAAGTAGTCTGCTACATAACTAATAACAAACCAAGTTAACAACTTCCCGGTGCTTGATACTACTGTACATGAATCCTACTCTCCTATTGAAGGATCACAACACAAGTGACCAAAAGTGACTAAAGAAAAGCGCGCGCGGGCCCAAAAGAGAAACTAATTAGAGGTTGTTCAACCATTAGCAATTCTTTCATCTTGGAGTTTTTTTGCCACAGGCCACTTTTTGAAAATATTTGTATTTTAGGATCAGTTTCTCAGCTATTAGTGTTTTGAGGCTACTTTGTACCACGTCAGCAGCGGCCGCTATTTCCAATAGCGGCATCTTCATTTTCGAGATCGCTAATGGGAATGATTACCTATGTTTTAAATATTTTTGGATTTTTTTTTTGTTGTCGCAATTCCCACTAACGACCTTAGTATATATGAGGTCGCTAATGGGATTAACGAACTTTAATAAGCATTATTCTAACACATAGCAAAATTTAGAGAGTTTTTGCTCTCTGAAAAATGACAATCAATTTATTTTTAAAACTAAGATCGCTATTCGGAATAAAGGCATTTATTGTACTAAGGTCGCTATTCCGAATAGAGACCTTAGTTGTATGACTATTTTGCAAATTTTATAAAGAATAAGGAGATTGTGTTTCCTACTGAGGTCGCTATTTGGAATAGCAATCTTTGTATACTAAGCTCGCTATTCCTAATAGCGACCTCTGTTTTAAATTTTTGAGGAAAGCTCTTTAGGAATCACCAGGTGTCTCGATACATTCATTCGAGGTCACTAATCCCATCAGCGACCTCATATATACTAAGGTCGCTAGTAGGAATAGCGACGGCAAACAAAAAAATAAAAATATTTAAAACATAGGCCGCTATTTCCATTAGCGACATTCAAAATGAATAGATCGCTAATGAGAATAGCGGCCGCTGCTAACGTAGCACAAGTTAGCCCACGAGCGCTAATAGTTTCGAAACTGATCCATAATCGCAAATATTTTCAAAAATCGGCCTATGACGGCAAAAAATTCTTCATCTTCGCCCTCTTTTTTTCTTTTTCTCATTAAATCTCAATAAATTTCTTCAATCAATTCCACGATATGGAAATAGAACCTTCTGAAGCATCCTACTGCCTCTGATCCCGATTGTGTTGATGAAGAGCTCGCCACCTCCACCACCACCACCACCACCACCACCACAGCCACTGCCACCACCAACCCCTTCGATGTGTACCTGAAAGTGTATGGTGCCAGCTCAGCAACCCCCTTCCTCCGCTTTTTTGGGATCGGCTTGTACCGCTCCTCTGTTCTTGGTAACAAACCCTCACTACCCACTTCTTGCATCTTCTGATTTCACCAAGTTTCTTGGAAGAATTGTTTCTTTACCACTCTTTTCAGTACGTCATTTTTTTTAATAACCATTTAGATTGGATACATTGTATTGGTATAGAATCCCCTCTTCTTGTTAAACTTGAATTGCTTCACTAAATCTTTGTCTTAATGTTGTCATAACAAGGTTTTTGTGTACGGATAGGATGATGATAAAAGGGTATTGAAGAAAATTAGGTTTCAAGACTGCGGGATTTTATTCAAGAAAAGCGTAAATTGCACACGAAACAACTTGAGCATATGAGGATTTTGCAAAAAACTAGTGTTGGTAGTTCTGTATTGAATTTGGTTATGTTCATCACATTCTTAATGTCATGTTAATCATCTTTAGTTGCATTCTGAATCCTATCTGATTCATTGTAAGTTTAGTAATATGATTGTTACAGTAAATGAATCATGTTCTTTTATATAATTGTTACAGTATAGTATACTGATTGTAATTTGTTAATGATGCCTAGATTATTTTTTTAATGTTTTGCCCCTTTTTTCTTTCTTATGCTGTCATGAATTTCTTGAGTTCATTATATTACATGCATTCTGGTTTAGTCTTTTCTCAAACTATTTTTGGGCATGTTCCTAATGCAAGTGCATGGACAGGGCCGGCCCCCACCTTGAGGCCGGTGAGGCGGCCGCCTCAGGCCCCCGATTTTTTTGTACTTTTAGAGGCCCCAAATTTTTGTTCCCCTTGTAAATTTAGACATGTAAAAATAATTATTTGGGTTTTTGCCTTGGGCCCCCGGGAACTCAGGGCCGGCCCTGTGCAAGGGAGGGGGGAGTACTCGTTCAGACCCGAATCCAAGAGTGGGCCTCGTGAGTATGGCATTGTGACCGCCACCCAGAACCAGCTCTGTTGGTGCCAGGACTTGAGGTTGCGAGCAACTATCCCAATCGGGCCGACCCAATTGGACCCGGTTGGGGTCTCGGTTGTGATGTTCCGACTGCAGAACGAGTACAACATGGTAACCTACCACCCCCTCACCAAGAACTCCCAACACTTTGCTGACCGAGTTTGCCGTGAGCTGACTGGTTCTGCAACTCCTAGATGGGTCAATCGGGTCACCCTTATGTGTATGTACACTTCTTAATCTGACATCTAACTTAAAATTTGATCTAGTTCTGTTTGAATGCGATCTTGTTTTGTTTCAGTTTGCTGAGTGTTTCAATGTATTGGTTGTTTCAGGGCCTCTTTGATAATGTTTTCTGCCACCAGACCCGGAGGAGGTGAACACGTTGAATAGAAGGATTCTGGATTTGGGACTGTAACTGCAAGGTGCAAACTGAATCTTTTGAAACCAAACAATTCAGAATCTGAAACTGAAACCACTTCTATACTGTACCTAGATCTGAAACTGATAGTACTTCTATATTTCTTGTTTTTTTTTTGAATTTACGGATAATCTTTCTGAAGATTCTACTAGTAGTAGATAATGAAATCGCGTGACTGTATGGAATGTAACGGCAATGAAACATAATACTGTCAGTGAATCAGTGCATAGTATGCTAGAAATAATTCAATGCGCACTTTTCTTCTCCTTCAAAGTTCAAATTGTATGATAGATATGTTACGTTCTTTACTCTTTTGCTAGATATGTTTTTTTGCTCGGTCTTTTACAACAATCGTATGATAATTGATAACTTAAAATAGTATTGAAAAGAAATTAGTACAAGATTTCAGGTTATCTGTATGGAATCAAGTACAGACGACTGAATCACACCAATCATAGGCCAAATTCCTATATGGTCGACGACGCAACATTTAGGAAAGATCCATCTTTTATTCGAAAAAGAAACATTTAAGGAAAGGCAAGTACTCCCCTTGACTTCAAAAGAGCAAGAACTAGATCGATAAATGATGACGATGATGATAAAAGGCCTTCAACAGATTTAGAGCCCCCAAGTGTTTGTTTTGCAATTAGAGCTCCCAACTTACGAACATGGAAGGGGTACGAGACCCTATCGAGGCAAATGGACTTGGAGCAGACTCTGGCATCGTGAAGAGCACATCCGCAGTGTTTGTGATACGGCCTCTTCCTGATCTCGAAGCTGGTTGTTATAGCTCCAGCGAAGATGCCTCGGAGCAAACCCTCTGCTTCGGTAGTCATTTATCGAGTGTGCAACTGTTAGATTCTTAATGTGGTTACTTTTATATAGAAAAGACATGGCCGCATTTCTTGAATTAAATAGGTTACTTGTCGTGAATCATTCACGTTTAGTTAACTAGTCTTATGGCAATCGCCAATTTTGAATCCGAGTGAGTATATTTGTTTTTAAAAACCCTGGTTTCAAAGGGTGGGTGGAAAATGAGTTTTCCCACGTTGGAGTTAACTCAGTGGAGCAAAAAATAACAAAGATTGAAGCTAGACTGCTAATATATTGTTGACTTCAGGGCCGGCCCAAGGGTAAAGCAACTAAAGATAGGGCTTTAGGCCTCCAAAAAAAATTATCAAAAGAACAAAGGTCTCCTCACATACCAAAAAGTCAGAAATTAATTACAATAATATAATAATAAAGGCCTCACATACCAAGAGGCCGAAATAGGCCTCCTCGCATACAAAAAGGCCCAAAATTAATTACAATAATATAATAAATGATTTTCCATCTCAAAAAGTCCGAAAGATAATATTTAAATAAAAATATATTAATTTTAACAAAATATTATTATAAGCTTTTAAAAGGCCTCATTTCGGAGTTTGCTTTAGGCCTCAATAAGTGTTGGGCCGGCCCTGGTTGACTTAGCTATCACCATCACTTATGGTAGTTAAATTTTGATACTGGAATGCAGAGTATGTAGCAAGTTAGCAGCCCAGGAAATGTGTAGAATTTTTTCCCAAACTAACCCACTTATTTGAAACTATTTCTCCAACTAACTCACTTTCCAAACTAATTTCCGGGATAAATCAATATTGGCCACATCGGTATAAGCCACAGTTGAGAATTACAACAACAGTACAATTGAAGCAGCAGTTTTCAACTACGGCCTCTTCTTTGAATTTTTTTTGCATCGCTGCATTTGTCAACTACGACAATAGTATAAATTGAGGCTGCAGTTGGCAATAGTGAGCCAAAAATTCTTAATTTATGGTTCATGCAACGCCGTTGTTGGGAACTGTGGCATCCCTTGTGCGGCCTCAAGAGGGAACCACTTAATTTATTAGGTTCCTTCACTTCACCTCTCTCAACTCTCTCTTCCACTCCCGACCCCAACTTCCTAAATCCTAAATTCCAAATCGCTCCAACTACGGTGATTCCTTTACCTATGTTAAATCTCTTCCAATCATTCCTCGAAATTTTCCCTCTCTCCCTCCACTTTCTATCTCGTTTCCTCAACTTGGATCTCTCTAATCTCGAAGGCCTAATTTCTTGACATTTCTCGCAATTTCACATCTTTCTGTCTAAATCAAAATCCAATTTCCAAATCTCGTAGCGTCTTTAGCATCCTCCCCGCTCATCTATGACATCATCTATGTCATCATATTCCTCCGTCAACCTCCCTAATTTTTCAAGGTAATTATAAAACCCTAAATTATAATTTTTTATACACAGTCAAATTGGTTTATTATACTTGTGATTAGATAATGACGCGCAAATTTGAGATTTTTGTATACGTATGAATTAACTAGGTATGCATGTGTGCCCGTGCCTACGGCGCATATTCGGAACGATACAATATATGAAAAATCATGTAAACAGTAAGGGATGATTTATATAGATGTTTATTTGCTAGTAGACGTTGATTTATTGATGTACTCTGAAGTAGGATTATAGAGTGAACTTGATGTTTGTTGGTTTGTATATTGGAGGATCATTTGTCAGCAGCTCGGGATTCAAAACTAGTACTGCGAATCTACAAAAGTAGTGGATCGGATATTCCTTGCTGTGTGGACTTGAGCGAAAAATTATGTAAACAGTAAGGGATGATTTATTAGATGTTTATTTTCTATTAGATGTTGATGTATTGATGTACTATGAAGTAGGATTACGTAGTGACCATGATATTTATTGGTTTGTATATTGCAGGATCATTTGTCAATAGCTCAGAATTCAAAAATAGTACTGTGAATCTACAAAAGTAGTGGATCGAAAATTCCTTGCTCTGTGTGACTTGAGCATAAGAGAATTCTTTTTTGATTTAGAGTCTGACATAAGTAGCAATTCATTTTCTAATACGGTTAACGCCTCAAACTGCATGAGTTAGTTCCCCCTTATTTGTTTTTTATGTAGTTAACCATGTATGAATTTAAAAGAGAAAATTTGTTGTGATGTATATGTGAAGTGAAATTGCAGCAAAGCAAATCAAGATACAATTTTGCAGCTACTAAAACCCGAAATATAGGGATTAAGCATGGATTTGTCCATAAAAATACGATCTTTAAAAGCAACAAATGCCCAAATATTAAAAAAAAACATAATCCGAAATTGCATAATAATAAAAAAAAACATTCTAATCAAAATTAACTCAGTGAAACATTCTAGTCTAAAACAATTTCTAAGTGAAGTATTCTACAATCAGATCAAATATGGTAATTCAAAAACAATTAAATGGAAGTGAATGTTATTGAGTTACGAAAGCCTAATCCGAAGAAAAAAGCATAATTAAAATTTTGAAATAATAAAAAACAAAGTATAATCCGAAATTGCATAACCAAAATAAACATTCATTGTTTTTTTTTTTT
Organism: Hemerocallis citrina; assembly: GCA_017893485.1. NCBI lineage: Eukaryota > Viridiplantae > Streptophyta > Magnoliopsida > Asparagales > Asphodelaceae > Hemerocallis > Hemerocallis citrina. The sequence goes on from CM030367.1 coordinate 169,448,857, forward strand.
TTTTTTTTTTTTTTTGACAAGGTAAAAAAAAAGTGAGAGAGAGAGAGAATTATGAAAAAGAGAAAAGAGGTGGAAGAAAGAGAGAGCGAGAGAGTAATTAATGAATGAGTTGTTTTGTTTTTGTGTGTGTGTGTGTGTGTGGGGGGGGGGGGGGGGGGGGGGGGGGGGGGGGGGGGGGGGGGGGGGGGATGTCTTTTGTGAGGTTAGATCTGGACCATTGATTTACTTCCAAATAAATGAGAGCCACTTGATAGCTTTTTTTGTGTTTTATTATATAGATGAGTAGTGTATTGAGATGTTGTGAAGACACAATTCAGTTTGGTTAATATGAGTAGTATATAAACATAATTTTTGCAACTAGAGATTGACCCGCAAATTTTAGAATTGTTGTATACATATGAATTGATATGAGTAGTGTTCTGAGATGTTGTGAATGCATAATTCGGTTGGATTAATATAGTAGTGTATGTATGATTGGATTAATATGAGTAGTGTATTAAGAATTGTATGCTGCCATATTTCACAATAAATGACTAATATTTGTAATACTACAACGCAATGTCATCTTCGCACTAATGAAAAATCTCGCACGGTACTGCAAGACCGTTGAGTAGTGCTAGTAGGCCCTGTGTGAGTAATATATTTTGGATGTTTGAATAATACGTTTATTATCATGTAATTACCAAAAAGTACTATTTTTTGTAGGACGATACATATGATGATGCTGGTACAAGTAGTTGATGACCCTAGACTAGTACCGGTGAACCATTTACTAGCAGTGGTCGAGAACGCGGACGAGCACCTACACATGTAAGCTTACTATGATTACTTAGCACGGTTTTGATATAATGTTGTAACTAGTTAAACTAATTTCTCATGTTTGTGTATGTTGTTGGCCAATTATCCACTTCCATCGATGTTCGTCAGGCATCTTCGTCGTCCGATGCACCTGGAGGTTCAGGACCCAGAGACCCTACACTCCTGACGTTACAACAAAACCACATGTCTCAGTCGGTGTGGAATGGCTCAGCAAAGGAATGCACATTCCATATGCACACGATGTTGCCCATGCATCCATGTACACACGGCTTGTTTGTCGATGTGGGATTCTATAGATTAGGATTGATGGGAACAATAAAGTTAGATCATGCGCTGCTTGCGGCTCTTCTTATGAGATGGCGGAAACAGACATATAGATTACATCTTCCCAAAGGTAAGATGATCGTGACACTCCAAGATATTGCAGTCATTTCAGGACTTCTTATCGATAGGATGACCATGACCGGGAATATGGTCGTTGATAGAAAGGAGTTGGTTAGAGAGTTTCTCGGTGTTGAGCCAGGTGAGATGACATGTGTGGGTCAATCGATACGACTTTCATGGCTTAAGTCAATGTTCGACGGGTTCTTGAACGACGACTCATCCGAATTCCATGTTAAGTGCTACACCCAAGCTTATCTGCTGACATTTTTTGGAGTCATCTTTCCAAACTCCTTGGGTGAAACCATGTCGTTGATGTATCTATCATTGATGGCAGATCTTAGGATAGCTGGCCATTGGGGTAGTGCAGCATTAGCATCTCTGTACCAGAGTTTTTGTGTGTGTGTGGGGGGGGGGGTGAATTCAGTGCAGATGATAGGGCGGATGGCGATAATACATGTATGGAATTGGGAGTGTATATATGTCAGTCGACCCAGAATAAGAAAGCAATCGCTGTGGTGGTTGGAACACGCGGAGAATAAGGTGATGTTGGCTCCGCTAGGTGTGTACTGGACTGGGGGACACCCGTGGAAAGATAACCCACGTGGTGTGTTGACCTACTACAGAAATGAGCTTGACTAGCTACGAGAGGAGTACGTCATGTGGGAGCTGCACACAACCGACAGATTGAGAGCACCACTCATTAACTTTGGTGTAGTAGAGTTTTACTTCCCCGACTGATCGTACAACATTACTCTGCCTAGTGTAAAAGGAATGGGTTGCTTACTTGATCACGATTAGGAAAAACATTTTGATGTCTATGTTGACCCACGGAACGACCAGTGGTTTGAGGCGATCGTACAGGGTATTCTTCCTTATGATGGCTCATTGCACAGTGCCTACATATCTTTGTAATGGAGGGTCACACGACTATATATTGCTCCTCCAACTACTGCACTAGCAGAGATCCATACTTCATTTTCGAGGAGAGAGATGGAACCAGTACCCGGGTACTCCACTATTCAACCCATGTATCAACCAAGGGCATCATTTTCTCGATCAATCGTAAGATATATATAAAAAATGGTTTATTTCATATATTTAACTTCAACAAAATTTCCCATTTGAATCATTATAATTTATAGATGATACATTCTAATTTGTTACAGATTGAAAATGCATGGATTATTGCGCGGAAATGCACTCAGGCATTGACGAGTAATTTTGTCGACGGCATCAATAAGTTCGCACGAGAAATTCTTAAACTGTGCCGATCGCAACTCGATGAGGTGGGAAAGGGAGCTTGCTGCTATGTTGACAGATCTATTTCCTCCTGCATATAGACGTAAGAAGGTGGTAAGACATCCCAGGTGGCAGGCACAACGAGATGAGCTACCACAAGAAGATGTGCCACAAAAAATAGAGCAACTTAACGAACATATCCTCATCTCACAGCTCACACAATTATGTGGAAGTCCGCCAAGGGACCGCCGGAAGAGAAGGAAGCCCACAATATATACTCCGAGTTAGATTTGTGGAGAACTTTTTATATAATTGCGAAATTTTAAACTTATGACTTTTTATATAATTGTGTTATTTTTTATAATTGTGATTTCTTCTATAATTGGCTCAATAGTGAAATTTTGTGATCTATTGCATGATATGTTGATATTTTGGTGTCGATTATGAATTTGTAATATTGAGTTATTGAGTTGATATTGTGATATTGTGAGAATAACTTGAAAGTAGTGATAGTTTCATCCTGTTTCTCAAATGACACTTTCTTGTTCTTTTAATATCAGTGTTTCCATTATTTCTTTTGTGTGGAAACACCTCTTCAAAGAATATGACATCTCTTAACTCAATGATTGTATTTACACTGATGTCACATACTTCAGACTTGAAGACTAAGAATTTGTACGCACTACTATTTTCGGCATGGCCTAGAAAATAACAATTTACAGTTTTTTGTCCAAGTTTGTTTCTCTTGGGAAGAGGAACTGAGACCTTAGCCAAACACCCCCACACTTTAGGGTATTTGTAATTAGGCATATGTCATTTCCATAACTCATATGGAACGAAATTAGTTTTCTTGTGCGGGACTCTATTTAATATGTGATTCGACATATATAAGGCTTCCCCCCACAAGTTTGTTGGTAGACCAAAAATTATAGGCATGACATTAATCATATATTTTAACGTTCTATTCTTTCTTTCTACAATTCCATTTTGCTGAGGTGAATATGAGGGCAGTTGTTTGGTGGATAATTCCATACTCTTCACACAATTGTGCAAATGGAGACTCATATTCTCCATCTCGATCAGACCACAATACTTTGATCTTTTTGTTAAGCTGATTTTCTACTTCAGCCTTGTATTTTGTGAATGCTGCAATTGCTTCGTATTTACTATTTAGTAAATAGACATAGCAATGCCAAGTGCTATCATCGATAAATGTGATAAAATACTTTTTCCCACCTCTCGTGGGTAAGGATTTGAAATCACATAAATCAGTATGAATTAAGCATAACGACTCAGTACTCCTGTTCACCGTGTTGAATGGTTTCTTAACCGTTTTTCCTTCTACACAAATCTCACACTTGTGTTTTTTATCAAATTTAAATTTTGGAATCAAACTTGAATTTGCAAGTTTTTTTTCATTTTTTAAAAATTTGTGCCATAATCTATCATACCATAAAAGAATTCCAGACTCGAGCAAATAAGAAATTGAACTTTTATTAATCATAGAATCATAGTACATTGGATTTTTCCGATTACGGCTACATTGGCTTTGAATAATCCAAGACAAAGATATCCCCTCCCAACATAAACCCCAGCCTTGGTCAGCACCAACTTGTCTGACTCAATCACAATCTGAAAGCCTTTCTTGGAGAGCACAGATCCAGAAATAAGGTTCTTGTGGATGTCTGGCACGTGAAGCACATCGTTCAGCGTGACGTTCTTTCCAGACGTGAACTTAAGGATGACCTGTCCACAGTCTTCAACCATTGACACAGCAGAATTTCCTCTTCGTGATCCAGTTTCTGATAAGTCGAGAACAATGACTTATCGAATCATATGTGCCGAGTAGCACCTGTGTCTACCCACCATTGTCCGAGATGTTGGACAAGGTTACATTCAGAAACAACAGCTGACAAGTTCAGGTCATCGATGCTTGAAATGATATTCTTAGTGACATTTGCTTCTGAAGTGCCGTCAATTTTCTTGAAACGGCAATCTCTGGCAGAGTGACCAGGCTTCCCACAAATTTAACAGTTTCCACTGAACTTCTTGTTGGGGCTTCTTGTCTCTGGATCCTTTGATCAGAAGCTTTCCTCTTCTTGGAATTCTTCTTCTTGTTGTTGGAGTTGCCCTTCCGGTTGTTGGAGCTTCCACAACGTGTACTTTAGCCTCCTCGCTTTTGAACTTGATTGTTCCTCGGTTGTCTGCTTCAATCTTCAACCTAACGACAAGATCTTCCAAGGATATTTCCTTCTTCTTGTGCTTGAGGTAGTACTTAAAGTCTTTCCAAGATGGTGGCAACTTTCCAATGATTGCTTCCATTAGAAAGGATTCGCCAACCTTATGGCCTTCGGCTTCAATCTCATGAATAATGATCTGAAGCTCCTACATCTGGATAGTGATGGACTTAGAGTCCACCATTTTGTAGTCCATAAATTTATCCACGGTAAATTTCTTCAAGCTGGCATTCTCAGACTTGTATTTGTTGGCCAGAGAGTTCCATAAAGTCTTTGCAGTAGTAAGCGGACAATATATTTTGTATAGAACTTAATCCAAGCAATTCAGGAGGTAGTTCCAGCAAAGAAAGTCTGAATGCCTTCATGCATCAATGGCTGCAAACGTCTCCTTATGGCTTTCAAGAGTTTGCCCCTCAGCGGGCTTAGGTTCCTCCTCTTCGAGGAACCTATCCAGCCCGAGGATTGTGAGATAGAAGAGTATTTTGCTCTGCCAAGTCTTGAAATCAGCCCCTTGAAATTCTTGGGCTTGTTGTGCATACTATTGACCATTTTCGAGAGTTCTGTTTTTGTAGTCATATTGTTGTCTACAAAAGAGAAAAAGAAAATAATAGGAAACGTCTTAAGTTGTTATACCTTAAGTAGACAAAATTAATTTTTTACTGAAAAATTAATAAAAAAAACCAATTAAATTCCTACTCGAATTTAATTACAATTATACTGTTACAACAACAGTAAAATTCACTATCAACAAAGAACAAATATCTTCAATTCGAACCTTGATTATTGTGAATTAAGGAACTGTTTCGCAAACAGCGTATATCATTGTACACAAAGCACAGAAAGAAGATAAGTTATCTTCAATTCCGACCTTGAATATGATGAAGAAAAATAGACAAACTGGGGCTTGTTGAAATAATGTCCTTAAAACGTTTATTCTGCCACTGCACAGGTTATTCGGCAGTTGTCTCCCAAGATACAACAGTCAGAACTCCACTAACTTACACTAGAATAATGGAGACTCGGGCGAGAATAAATTTGACAGCATTTTGTGATATGTCGGCATGTTTGGTTTCTCTTTTTTCATGCACAAATTGAAATTTGGTAAAATGTTTCATCCTTAAGAGAGTTAACATTTCCCTCTGCTTCCAATTGATAGCAAGAACCATAAGAAGAAAACATCGAAACTGCACAGTTGAATCTAGCTTAAAAGAATTTGTCGCAAAAGAGGGAGTCAATCACAGGATAGTCACATAATACTTTTAATTCAGAAGAAAATTTTTTTAAAAAAAAAACACATTACTTTTGGAAGGAAAAAAAAAACATCTATCATATATTTTTATAGTGAATTCAACGACCAGTTCCTATAAAAGGAAAGATGAAAGTCTTAAATCTCAAAAGAATCGACTAAAATGAAATAAGATCTCTGGTTAATCGAAAGCTAAATTACACCCTCTTTCTGACAACAAAATTACCCTCTCCAACTTCTTCAAATTAAATTACCTGCGGCTTCTCATATGTACATTTTGTGCTTATTTGTAAAAACACAGAAACACAGGACATTATCTTGATCTTTTTCTTTGTTTCCGTCAGTCCAAATTTTCTGACAGTGGTTCATTGAGGTCAGGAACCAGAAACTGCGCAAGAGAACTCGGAGAAGCCGAAGATGAACTGGTTTTTGATTCTTTGGTTGAACTCATAGTTGACTGCCTATGGAGCTGCAATAGACAAGCAGACAGTTGCAATTAGAAGAGCAAATTTTCAAAAATTGTAATATTTACCTCGTTTAAGTCTAAAAAACAGAGCATAAAAGTGGATTGAAATTTTGCGTACTGTGTATCTGCATTACAAGATCTATGGTTTAAAATACACGTGAACGGTCAAGTTTAGAGACAAAGAATTGAGACATACAACCTATTATTGTATTACTTGTAATCTCATAACTCTGATATTTGGATGACCCGAGAATTGAAGTCAACATAGACATCTTTTATTCTTGTTCTTCTAGTAAGATAATAAACTAAAGCAAGCAGAAACGTTGACAAAATGTAATGATGTTGTCAAGGTGTTTTAGGAAGCAAAAGAAATATATGTTATTAACTATTATCTTTTAACACATTAAACAACAGTTTAATTGAATATGCCAGTCAATAACAATGACAGCGAGAAATAGGAACAAGAATGTAGATTTTACTTGGTACATGAGTACATCTTGATGCAAGAAAGTGCTGTTGGGTTCATGTCTTCCATAATTAAGGGAATAATTCAGTGGGAGGACTCAAGTGAATGTTGGAGTCAAAAGGAGGGGCAGAGTAAAATATTCCAAGAAGAAGAGCGAAGGTAGCTTCGGGTGATTGGGGTTCTCGGGATTCGGAATTAAATAATATTATGGAGATTATTTAATTCTCTAATTGATTGGAAATTTTAGTCACTGTCCATGTTTGGCTTTTATATTTCTTGGGATTCAAGTTTAGCCTTTGAAGTATCAGAGCATCCGTAGTCGTTTTGTTAAAAAATGGATATATAAATAATATAGAAATAGCGAATAGGGGGTAGCATTGCAGTCGTGAATACTCATACAATGGCTTTTTTAAATCAAACGGAACATGATATATCGTCTGAACATTTGTTGTTGTAGAAAGTGGGAAAAAAAATTTGAAAGACGGCAGAACATCTACCGTCTGATGAAAAATTTTATATAAAAAAAAAATTTGTGAAGGACGGGAGATCATCTCTCTCCCGTCCGACACAATAATTTTTTTTCCCCTCAAATGGCATATCATTTGCCGTCTAACATTTTTTTGTTTTTTTTTTAATTTTTTTTTTCCAAACGGCATATCATTTGCAGGAGACGGAAGATCATCTTCTAATTTTTTTTTTAATTCAAACGGCAGATCATATGCCGTCCCAAAGCTTCGCAATTAAAAAAATTGTGTCAGACGACAAATCATATACCGTCCGACACTAAGACGGTAAATCATCTTCCGATTTTTAAAATATGCATAATGTCATTTCCGCTGCCAAATATAGCCATCTCCTTTTCATTCGAAACCCAAAAAATGGGTATATAGACGACGACTACAGAGGGTTTTCTTTCAAAATATCCATTTTTTGGATATATAGCCAACGGCTACAGATGCTCTTAGGAAGCAAATATTAAGAGTACACCCTAGAATTTCTAGATCTCTTTAAAATAAAATTATAACGTCCTTCATAAGAGGTAGTGCTGTATATGAGAGTTTTTAATTATAAACAATTGCAATTCTTATGTCGTCTCTAATTGAATAATATATAGGTTATTTCTCCTTTGGATTAAGTTCACCGAACCAGAATAAATTTTGTGTGCTTTTGTGTTTGGCATGGTCTATGTTGCTTGATTGTTCATTGTGATCAATTTTCACCTCTTGCTCTAACTTCCACTACGCCAAAATTTCCTAACAAGGATCTCTAAGGAGATATTTGAGCCGAATGTGACAAATATATAAGCAGAAGCCAGCTGAAATTTTCATTGGTTCAGTTGTTCAGAGTTAGGATATCAAATATATGGATAGGTATATTGCATTTATCTAAGCAGGAGACCAAGCCTTGAACTTGAAAAGGCAGAAGGGTTTAGGTTTTAGGTGTTAGACTTCAAGGGTCACATACAGACTCAAGTCTTGGTGTCTGTTACACTTGCATCAATTTATGAATGAATAGTGCAACTGATAATATTGACTAAACTGCAGTTGGAGGATTAATTTGTCAAGTACTTAGACAATTAGAAGTATCGCCTATGAGTGTATCTGTAAAGAAAAAAAAAACTCAGAAAACATGCTATGAGTCAAGTACATGGTTAAGATTATATACGAATTTTATTAGAACATATAAATGAGGACTGCAAGCTAATTCCTTGAAAAGAAGAGTGAATTAACAAATATCAACAACACAACAACAAGTGTGTGCTTTAATAATAAAATTATTATCCTAAACCTGAGGTAGTTTGCATGAGTCATTTTTCCTCATTGAGGTCAATTAAGGGCCATCTCCTTTGTCGTGTTACAGCTATCCTATCCTTTTCAATTACATCAAACTTCAATCATCTTCTATTAATTATAACTATATCCCATAAGTATTATTAAATCATGCAAATAAGGGGCTGTGTTGCATATCCTAAACGATCTTAACAGGGCCTTTGTAATCATATCAGTGTCATTAATCAACTACCTTTATAGAATGTTTTACCTATAATAAGTACAGCGAGCAATCATCGGAATCAAGGGAAATGAAAACTTTATTACAGAATTTAGATTAAATTACAAAACCAGCAGAGTTTTCATAAACTTTGCAACTTAGTTTTGAGAAATGCAGTGTTGGAAATAGATATACTTTCTCTAATACTGTCTTTTGAGGAAATTCTCTACACTTGGTTGCATAAGAACGTAATAAAAGCTCCTATACTAGACTCTTAATCTGGTTTTTCTTAAAAACATTTACAAACGTAAGAGTGCTTATTTTCTCGAGAAAAAAAAATGCTTAGTTTTCGTGTAAGATCCCAACTTAAGCAAAGTAGTCTCCGAACAGGAGTTGTCTGGTTCAAACAGTATACAGTATAGCTATCTGATTCCAGAAATAGGAGAAAACAAAGATAGGGCAGCCACTTTCCATATCTTATAGGCCCATGATTTGTCATTAGGCCCTTTGACTTTCTTGTGGACATTCTGAACAATCTCACCAAACATAATAGTTTGAAGAGGCCCTTTCTTCTAATAAAGGGGTTGAAGGAAGCTTCCTATATATTGAAAAATCAGTAACATAAATCCTTCGATCTCAAATTTTGGGTATTTAGCATATAGGAAAAAAAATTGAGTTTGAGCTGCAGTCGTTCTAATCCAGATTTTGGGTTTTCACCATTTAAAATCAACGGACTAAAGATAATGTATCGTCCCAAATTTTTTTTAAATTAAATTAGAAATTGAATGGACGATGTATGATTTCTCATCTTTCCAATAAAAAAAATCAACGAACAGGAAATGATTTCCTGTCCGTCGATTTTTATTATAAAAAAATCAGACGGGATCATTTCCCGTCCATTCGATTTTTTTATAAAAAAATAATAATATGTGGGACGCGTAATCATCTATCGTCCCTGAATTTTTTTATTTAATTTGTGGGACACGTAATCATTTTCCGTCTGACTAATTTTATAAATTTTTAAAAAAAATGGGACGGGAAATCATCCAAAATTTTTTAATTAAAAAAAAAATCAGCAACGAAAGATCATCTTTCGTCTTCTGATTGAATGGACGAAAGATCATCTTTTGTCGGCTATTTTTTTCCAAATGCCTATATCTGCTTCCACATATAACAGAACATTGTTTACCAAAAATCCAAAATTTGCGTATATAGCCTTCGACTGCAGCAAAATTTTTTAATTTTTCCAAAAAAATGGGTACATAACCAACGTACTACAGATGCTCTAAGGAAATTCCTTAAAGTAGTTTGGATGGTGAGGAGCTAATAATTAAGAAAGTGGCCTAACTGCAAATAAAGGTCAACATTAGGGCTAGAAACAAAGATTTCCTATTCCTATTTGTGACTTGGGAAAGAGTTGGATTCTCCCCCCCTTCAATTGCGATATCACAAGCATTACTTGATCCGAAGAAATTTCTCAGAAAGCAACAAATAAAGCGTACCGATCGAAATTTGTGCATGCAGACAAAACCTTATAATACAACAAGATAAATGTAAAACATGAATTGAACACACCAAAAAATAAAGACAACAGGAGGATAAGGAGGGTGTGTGGTCACCTTCTGACTCTTTAATTTCTGGTTCTCTGCCTTTAGATCTTCGTAAGCCTTTCGTCCCATCTCCACTTTCTGTTATTTGTTCATTCCAAAATTAACTTCATTGACTAAGTTACTAGTTTCATCAAAAACATCGCCACTAATCAAATAAATATTAAATGAGAAAATACTCTAATAGTCCGATCAATTCAGATCCCGAACATACATAAGAAAAAGTAAAAGTTAAGAGACAGCTTATAATCAAAACAAATTTGAAATGATTGACAAAATAGATTGCAAATGTTCCACAAAAATCCACTAGTAATTTACATCTGTGGTGATGGCCTCAAACATAAGACATCTTTTATATTAGTCATGCACGGACAATGCACATCTTAATTTAACAAAATATAAAATAAAAACTCAGACATAGTGAGAACTCGAAACTGAAACCTCCTTTACATTAATTATGTACGTGCATCACACGTGTATGATTGATTGACAAGTGACACTAAGATGTTCTCCCATTATAATATCAGAGATTTAGGGGATTTGTTTAGGCCATCTCCAACCCCACTCCATTTTGGCGCTGAAGTGGGGTTTGGCGTTGGATTTGGCCTCCAACCCAGCGCCACTTCTGGCGCCATGTTGGCGTGGATGGAGACCTAGTGAACAGTGGCGCGCCATATATGGCGCGCTACTGTTCATCCAGCGGCAAAATTATTATTTTTTTAAAAAAAAACCCCTAAAAGTTTTCTAATTTTTAATTAAACCCTAATTTAATATTTTCTTAACAAAGTTTATTACATTCTACTCCCAAAAATGAAATTTTAATTTATTTGTGTTCTGTTGAAGGTTATTAATTAAATATTTAGTATGTTTAATATTTAGAAAATAATTCGAAATATCAATTACAATATATAAAAACTTCGTACATTTTAGGACGCCTTAATTAAAATTTCATAAACATTCAAATAAAAAGCAATGCAAACTACATAATGCAAAATACAATACATTTAGTGTCTAATTTGTTAAATAGGTAAATAGTGGGGAGTTAGAAGAGAATTAATTTAAAAAGCAGATAAAAAAGAATATGCTGAGAATATTTCTTTTTGGAGTTAGAAATGAAGTTATGGGTTGGAGATGAAGTTACTGTTTCATATGACAATTACTCTATTTTGAAGTAAAAGTTGCTCCAAAATGGAGTTGAGGGTTGGAGATGGCCTTAGCATTAAGTTATAAATTGATTCTAAAATTTTAGCTTTTCCACTTGAGAAGTACGTAAAAAGTATAATAACTAATATACAATTTAATTCCGGCGCTAGCTATCAAAACCAAAATACAAAATAACAAAAAATTTTAAAAACCCACCTTTTGTAGCATATTCTTCTCTTCCAAAAGCATTTTCTCCTCCAATTGCAGCTCGCATAATGTCTGCAACAAACCCACCACGTCCACTCATCAACATCCAAATCAATCTATAATTTTATGCTACTAATTAATTAAATAATTATATTAGCCAAAAAATAATAATTAAATAATTCACTTGACTCTGTTTTTTTCGAAATAAAAAAAAATCTTTCAAAAAATTAAAATAAACATAACAAAAGTGAGACCTTTTTCTTTCCTGGCCGTCTGATGTCTTTACCCGCTGAGACTCCAAGAACTGCCGGAGCCCGCCCAGTCCCCACCGACTGCAAGAAAAAACCAGCAAACATAGGTGTCAAAACCCCATTGGTCCAAAAAGAGTTTTCAACATTTAAATTGAGGAATGTCTCAAAAAGTGACGTAACATACGACCATTTTTAATAATTAATAGGATCCCATGTCTAATCCTTCCCAAAACAATTCAATAGTGGCGCTAAACGGCACCATTATTTTCCACTCCAATTAAATAAATTAATTTTACACCCTGTATTTAATTTTTTGTAGTTTTGACAGTCATTTTGCTCTAAAAATATTTACTCATGAATCACTATTGAATTTGCTTTAAAAAAACTAAAATATCACTACCGAATTACATTAATGAATAAAGATGAAAATGATGGATAAATATCTAAATGCACATTTATTGCTTTCACATTAAAATAAATATATATCTAATGATTTAATCTAATATAGTGCAGTATTATTGACTTTATATAACAAAAATAATGTTCAATAGATTAAACCTTAATAAATTAGCCTTAGTTCCTTGAACCATCGAATATATTTATTCAGAAAGATATCGTCACAGATATTAAGATGGGCCAACACTATCCATGTTAGATCAGATCCATGCTTTTTTTTCGACCGTACTCTGATCAGTACATGCAATACATACAACACGTATTTGTAATCTTTCAGAAGTTATTTTTCGTCTCAACACAAAATAACTTAATACTTGTTATTCATTTATTAGTACATAGATTATAGATTACATAGAACAGATTAGGTGAGTTGACATTTAACTAATTAAAAATTAATTTAAAAGGATAATTAATACAACTCTAGTGTAATGGTTAATGAGAAAATACCATGGTTAAAGGAACAGAAACTATTATGAGAGGATGACTTGCAAGTTGCAACTAGCGGAATATTGGGAACTTTTTGCTGTACTGACCCACTTTTTCAAACATTGAGCGATCTGACCCACTTTCAAAAATATTTACCCAACTGACCAAGTTTTAGACACGTCAGCATTAACAATTATTAGAAATAACATCATAGATTATTTATATGCCGTTGTTTCCAATAACGACATCTGTTAAAAAAAACAACATGCCGGTATTTGGAGTAAAGACTTCAGTTAGCTTATTCTCAATCGTGTACTCTCTTTGACTTGAAAAAAAAATGCAAATACAAAGAAATACTCTAGCTGATGCCGTTGTTTGGAACAGCGGCAACAACATTACAGTTGTCGTTGTTAAGAATATCGGCATCAGTTATAATATTCATTATTAGATATAACTGATGCCGTTGTTTGGAACAACGGCAACAGTTCGTTTTATTACTTCTACCTAGCTAATCTATTTCTGTGAACTGGTGTCGTCGTTTCTAAGAACAGCAACAGTTATCTCATGCTGTTGTTTGGAAGAACGATTGTAGATGAAGAGAGTTTAATGAGTATTATAGCTGATGTCGTTATTTCCAACAACGACATCAGTAATTTGAATGTTGTTCTTGGCGATAACGACATTATTTATAAGTTGTTTCAACGCTTGAATTTTTTTCATATCAGAAGGTTCACACTTGTATAAAAAATATACTGATGCGATTTTTTAAACAGTGGCATGCTTAAAAAAAATTAAACCGATACCTTTTTTTGAAAGAACGGCATGGTATTAATATATATCGTTATTTTCAATAATGGTTAATGCTGGCGTGTCCAAAACAGAGTCAGATTGCTCAATATATTAAAAAAGTGGGTCACTATGGGAAAAAACTCAAATATAAGAAGAGCACCCGAAAATAATAAAATTATTATTCTATTATTTTATTAAAATAATAATAATAATAATAATAATTCTGTGAATAATAGCATTAAGTGGAGCCCAAAGCAACCTCCACCTGCTCACCACACGCGAAACCGCACTGGATGATAAAGACGGGCTCTGGTTTGGGAGCGTAGAATTCAAACAACACAACTCACTTTTACCAAAATACCCTTCTCAAAATTCCAAAGTGGCATTTCTGTAAATTCCGCGAAAATGGAGAAGATGATGGAGGGTGGACTTCGTTGGCCCCGTAGGATTCGGAGACGCGTGACCCGATAAAAAAAGTACTACTTGCTACTGTAAGAATGCGAACAAATCCACACACTTTAACTTGTTTACACAAATATCCATCCAGCTGGGGCCAAAAAGTAAATTAAAAAAAAACATAAACTAATCTTTTCAGTATTTTCAGTAATAAAATAAGTAAAGAATAAGCAGAAAAGAGTGGGAGATGAGCAACCACGTGACCGGAATACCGGCTTCCACTTCCCAACGCATGGGCTTTTCCGGTCAATGTCAGATCGAAATTAAAATTTTAAAAACGATTTCACAAAATCTCCTTCTAAAATCTACTATTTGCAATCAAAATCCCGTTCAAACAGCCACCTAGTAGTCTGATAGATGAATAATTGTGATTTCATTGTGATATGGGTATTTTCGTCAAAAGAGACGGGAAAAAAATTGAAAGAAATGAAAGATACTGACCTTTGTTTCCCAACAACCGCCAGCAGCGCTGACGTCAGCGTCATCATCACCAACCACCTTCATCCTTTTCTCCGGCGAACTGTATCCGCTCGTCGACGCGCCCGAGCCGGATCCAAACCCGAACCAGGATCCGAAATCCAGCGGAGTCGCCGGACTTCGTTCCTCCCTCTTCGTTCGAATAGCGGCAGGTCGGGACCGTTTCCCGCGCAAACGCCACCCGATAGTGAGAGCGGGGAAGGGATCGTCGGGGATGAGGTCGTGCCACGTCGGATTCCAGGAGGGGTTGCGGAAGCGGGCGATCTGGTGAGCCGCCAGCTCAGCGTAACGGAAAGCGTTTGCGGACCAGGATTCGGTGTCGTCGGCGTCGGCCATTTGAAGACGAGTAAAGAGAAAAGTTTTAGAGAGAGAGAGAGAGAGAGAGAGTGAAATGGAATGGAATGATGGGAGGGAGAGAGAAAAGCAAAGTATGGGCGACTGGATTGTCGTGGGTATTTATTGGGAGGGTAGTGGGTTTGTGAGTGGGGTAACGGGTGGGGAATGGTGGGATGGGATCCGACCCGGTTTTGTGGGAGGGTAGGGATTCTAGGTAGTGACAACAAATGATAAGCGGCGGTGGACCAGTTGACGTTTTTTGAGTACACTGCTTCATATACCGAAGGTTGGGGGTTCTTTAAGAATGGAATTAATGTGGAGTTCTTTAAGACTTGGGTTTTGTCCAATACATGGATTGCACGTGTTTTTTGGTTTTGCGTTGCATGTGTCTTGTACCGGAAGGAAAGAGGAAAGGTCTTTTTGTTTGGTTTTTGTTCCTTGTCTACAAAGCCTCGTATACTCTTGATGACACTTAACCATGTGGGTTGGGCCGGGACAATTGGTTTGGTTGGTAACACTTTGCTATCCATTACAATTAGACGCAAACTCAATGAAGCATAAAAGTTTTTTTTTTTAATGTTTTTTTTCATTTCTTTTTTTTTTTCTGATAACATGCCTCAGTGTTTTTGTTTATTAATTTTGTGAGAATGATTTTTCTTTTGTTATTATAGCTCACAAGCATATGATGCATAATGTTGAAAATTAAGTAAACCTGAATGCCCAAATCAACCTTCTGATAGTATTACACTGCTAGTATTACACGGCTCTGAAATAGATTGAATTGATCGGCTTTAACTGCAACAGGAAGAAGTGTGAAAACGGCTCGAGGCATGGATTGTACTTTCTTGAAGAATTTATTTGGCCGATTGTGGAGATGGATCGTTGCTCACCAAATATTCCCCCCACGATACAACGAGCTTTCGTTTACAGTGTTGTCTAATACTTCAGTAGCAACACGTATCAACTTGCACCACTCAATATGAAAATCGCTCAATGGCTGGAAGAATTATTTGAGAAGAGAAGAAAGACATTTTTTTATGCTTGTTTATTTTCTTTTGACAAAAATCCTTTTTTTTATAACTAAAGAGAAGACTCATAAAAACAGAAAAAAATACGTTTGCTTTTATTTTTTCCATAAAAGTTTCTTTTATTTTTGCCTTGACATGTTAAAAAAACAGCTAGTGCAGTAAATGCATTTGATGGGGCTGAGAAAAAACACTTTTGACTTGTTCAAAAGTTCAAATTCCGAAAATTTAAAACCAGGTATTCAAAAGTTTTTTTTAAAAAAATCTGTTTTTTTAAGAGACATCTAAGGCCCTAAGCCTGGCCTGGTCAAAGATATAGCCTAAATTCCAACAATCCCCCACTTATATATTTAAAACACTAATTTAAAGAGAATCGGTTTTCCAAAAGTATAGAACCATGCATAAGTAAGATATTCGAAGACTTGAACCTTACATAGTTGACAATCCCCAAAATGCAAGAAAAATGAGTGATCTCAAGTCTTGAACTCATTACCTGCTTTTACAAAGTGAAGGAAAACCACACATGATTCTACTAGTTGCAAGTTCTAAATACCAGCACATTCTGGCCTTGTGTTTTATCCCAGTATAGGCGAATGTTATAGAGAATCAGCCACATTCTCTAGAAGTGACCACACTTCACAATCACCCCGGTGAATCTATCAAAAGTGCTCTTGTAGCTAAGCACTCATCTCATACAGAGATATAGAACTCATTAAGAGCTAAGCTCATCCTTACAATTGTTACAAGACATCATGCACATACACATCAGGATGGACTAAGGAGTGGTAAACTCCTAGATTGCATGATTCCAATCACAGTATGGCTTGTTTTCTCCTTTAAACCTATGTCTTGGGATCTCCTGTAATACCCCGCAAAATTGGAATTACAATTTTGCCCTCGTGTGTTACGCACGTGTATTTTGTAACGTGTTTTCATCCCGTATTTTGATTACCGACTATTTATATATTTTCAGTATTGATTTTTTCCTATTTCGAGTCAACAAAAAATATAATATTTTGATATTTGTATTCTACATGCTTTCTACGTGTTTTCAATACACGTATTAATTACATATTTTTCCTCCGCTACGAATGATAATTTCTGGGTTCCAATTATTTTAATTTATGTTTACAAATCTATTTTTATAAAACAGAAATTTATTTTTCCCTATTTCGATTAAAATGCATTTTTCAATTTTCTGCACGTATAATGCACGTACAAATTTTATTCTCATTTGTTATTCTCATTTACAAATTTTTAGCATGCATTAGTTTTATTTAGCCTTTCTTTTGATCCATGGACCTATAAACTAAAATGTAGCCCATTAGGAGAGGAGCCCACTAGATAATTAAATAAATTAATTAGTAATGAGCCCATGTAGCAAGCCCACTAGATAATTAAATAAATTAATTAGTAATGAGCCCATGTAGCAAGCCCACTAGATAATTAAATAAATTAATTAGTAATGAGCCCATGTAGCAAGCCCACTATTAAAATCACATTTTTAGTTAAACATGTACTAATACATGACAAGTTACACATATTAGTACACATTTTTGAGTTATAGAAATGTGTTCATATTTGTTTGTGCATGTATGCATGCACACACAAATGTATTTGGACCATTTTGTGGGCTAGGGGAGGGAATTAATGGAGTGGTTAAGTTCATGGAGAGTGGGGAGATGAGAGGTTGGGAGTTGTAGGAGTTAAAAATATGAAGAGGTGAGAATTAAAAAGAGAATTAAAATGAGAAGTTATTAGGTGGGAGATTTTGCAATATAGTCCCTAGCATTGTCCTATAAATAGCAATCCATTTCTCATTCTTTTTCACACCAAAAATAAAATAAATAAGAGAAAGAGAAGAATAAAAGAAAGAGAGTGAGGGTCCTTTTGGAGGAATTGCTAGAGGAAGCCATTGCTAGGGGAAGGGAGCTTGCTAGGAGGAGGAGCCATTGCTAGGAGTTTTCTTGGAGCTAGAAGAAGTGTCACATATTTCCTTCAATTGTTCAAGCTTCAATAAGGTGGGTTCTCATGCTTTCTAATTTAGAACTATGCATGCTAGTGACAAAATATGAGCATTTTGTTTTGATATGTAGTTAAGATTTCATGTTAGTGTTACATGCTATGAATGAAAACAATATTGTTATGATTAAACAAATAAAAGGAATTTTTGACTAAAGAGCTAATACCATAGATCATGTTAGAATGCTTGTAAAATGTTATGCATGTTAAAAATGTATTCTTTTGTATGGGAAATTTGTTGAAAAATGTTGTTCTATGTTCTAGGGTCATGTTGATTAATGAATAAGAAAGAAAGATTAATATTGTGTTAGTGGTTGATTTTTATATTGTAGTACAAACATGCTAATTTTGATAAATAAAGTAAAATGTGATGGGATAAATATATTGTGTTTATGAATGGTAGAAATATTGTTATGACTAAGAGAACAATTTTCCATCACGATAGTTAAAAATAATAAAATGAATTACTGTCACAAACCATACTAGTACGCATGATTGTAAATGTCGAAATGTATAATTTGTAGGAAGATTGTTGAGACTTCTTAATGAGTTTAAATGCAAACTAAATTTGGGGAAAAATTCTAATACTCTTATAAAATGAAATAGAATATAGTAAAAATAGTTGTAGAATTTTTCAAGTATATTTGAGAAGTAAAAGAGATATTTGAAGATAGAATGAAATTTTGTTCTTAAGTTAATTATTTTTAAGAATATGATTTTTTTTTATAAAAAAGACTTTGATGTGAGAATTAGTTTCTCTTGTTGAGATTATGCAATTATGATGAATGTGAAATTCTAGATTTCTATGTGTACTCAAATTGTTAATGAGTTTAAATTAGATGAATGCATGAATAGAATTCTTGTTGGAAAGAATTGAGAATAAGTGAATTATGAATAGAACATTGATTAAGTTGTGAATTATTTGTATTTGATTAATTGGAGAGACTTCATGAGTTTAAAATTTGCAAATGAAATTGCTATTGTTGTTGATTCATGAATGGACTAAAAGAGAATTATGATTGATGCCAAATGAGATATAGATCAAATTGTGGATGGCTAGAGACATGGAAATATCTAAGTGAAGACATGATAATGAAAAGGGTAAAAAGAAAATAATTTTCGAAACTGATCCACCGTAGAAAATATTTACCCGATTGGTCCACTTTTGAAAATATTTACCAAAGTTAGTCCACAACTGGTCCACTTTCAAAAATATTTGGCCTATGTACCCAAGCAAACTGTAGCAAACTAGTTGTTCGGCTACTTGTGCATTGTATAATGTAGTCTTCATATTTACTACAATGTTTATATGTTTTAAGAAGAAATGTAAAGTATTACTTTTGTGAAGTGATTTTCTTGAAGAGAATTTCACTCTTATTTGTTCGAAGAATATTCTAGTAAAGTGAGACATTATAATGGCTTGATTTTATTATGAAATCTCATGTGATAGAATTGTGTTCTTAAAAGAAATTATTCCTTTGCTTATAAAGAATGTGAACGGATGACTAGATAATGAATAATGATGAGACTATGATTACTTGTGATTAAGTTGAAAGAAGAAATTATATAAGTTTAAGACATGATTACTAAAGGGTATGTGTACCCATGTTTCTTGTACATGAAAGATTATGATTAAGAATTAGTAAGACTTCGGTTACCGGTAATTTTGAAAGAAAGAATTGATATGATTTTGAGATAATGCCGTCGGGCGATCTCGTATTTTGTGAATAAATCCGGTATGAGGTAAAACTGATTCTAGGGTGATAACATAATCATGTCTTGAACTAAAAATAATTAGGCACTTAAGTGAAGATGTAATAAACTTGTGCAAATGTAAATGGGTGCTTCTATATAGTCGGCGGTGGATCTCCGTGGCTATAGACCCAGTTGGTGGACTGTGGTTGCCCCATAGGAGATGGACTGTATTTTATCCGAGACTTAGGGTAGTCGACGGATGTTTACCATACTCCAAAGAATATGTATATACCGGGGCTAGAAGGGCATTTACGGGATTATCATCACGATATAATAGCCAGGGAGGCTGGGATCTGTTAATATAAGCCAGGGAGGCTAGCCAGGGAGGCTGAGATCCGTATCTGTGAAATAACTCTAAAATTTGTTTTATTACTGGGTAGTCTCATGGCGAGGGATCGAACCCTTCAATGTGGAGTACGTAGGCACTTGCCCTCAGACCTATGTAGTATGGGATGCATAGAATCTGAACAAGTGTGCATTAGTGTCATCCTAGTGTAGAATTGTGTGCATTAGGCATTAAGGCATGACATACATTTATATTTAGAATAATCACTTTTGACACTTTACTTGTTCATTCAATCTTTTTTGTGATTTGTTAAAGTATGAGATCGTTATACTATTCCCGACATAGAGAGGATAACCGTGTATAACATTTCGTCAGTTGTAAGTAACTGACGAGCCCACAGATTAACATGCAGGTAAAGGACCATTCATGAAGCTATGAAGTGGATATGTTGATGCTATTTTTATTTTAAAGATGTTGTAAATGTTTTATTGTAAATTTCATTCTTCCGCTGTGTAAAAACCAAGTGTAAAGGAACTCTGATGTATTGTGAATGAAAAGTTTTAATTTCCTTATAAAATTGTACGAAGTGAAGTAAAGATCCTGTGAAATCCCGAGTTTATCCTTACTTGATATTCGGGGTGTTACATCTCCAGTTGTATAGGCTGGGTCCCCACCATATGTGATTCTAAATGGGCTTCAGTCCCATCCTTGTCGATGTGTTCCAAATTTTGTCTCGAGAAAATCCTTTCGTTAAAGGATCTACAAGGTTACTTTCCGATCTCACAAAATCCATAGTAAGAGCACCAAACGTGATGAGCTTCCTCACCATACTGTGCTTGCGACGAATCGCTAATCTTTTACTGTTATAGTAAGAGTTTCGCACTTTGGCTATAGCAGCAGTAATATCTGATTGGATTATGATCGGAGGTATATGCCTACTCCATGAAGGAATGTAAGACAAGAGGTTCTTCAACCAGATTGCCTCCTTACTAGCAGCAGCTAGAGCAACTAACTCATACACCATAGTAGAGTAAGTTAGGATAGTCTGTTTCTTTGATCTCCAAGAAACAACTCCACTAGCGACACTAAAAATGTATCCGCTTGTGGCCTTGGAATCGTCTGAAAATGAATTTATATCTGCATCACTAAATCCCTCAAGGAAAGAGGAAACTTCTCATAATGTAGTCCTAAGTTCATGGTCTTTTTCAAGTACTTCATGACTCTGTCAATAGTATTCTAATGCTCAGAACCAGGACAACTCAAAAATCTACATAATACCCATACGGCATATACAATGTCATGTCTAGTGCAGTCAGCAGCATAGCGAGGCTACCAATAATACTAGCATATTCTTTTTGTCTAACTGCAGCACCAGTATTTTTCAAAAGTTAAACATGAGGGTCACTAGGTGTACATAGAGGTCTACGGTCAAAGTAATTGTATTTCTTCAATATCTTCTCAATGTAATAGATTGATCAAGAGTAATACCAATCTCAGTGCGTGTGATTTTCATGTTTAACATAACATTGGCCTTACCTAGGTCCTTCATATCAAAATTTTGACTAAGCATAGTTTTAGTCTCTAAAATTAATTCAAGCGAAGAACCGCAAATGAGTAAATCATCTACATATAGACAAAGCATAATGCAACTATCACTAGATGCTTTATAATAAAGGCATTTATTAATATTATTAATAGAAAAATAATTTGAGAGTAATAATTGATCAATTCTGTCGTGCCACTGTTTAGGAGCTTGCTTAAGACCATATAAAGTTTTATTCAACTTGCAAACTTTGTATTCCTACCCTGGAATCACGAGACCATCAGGCTGATCCATATAAAGTTCTTATTCAAGTTCTTTATAAAGGAAAGCTGTTTTAATATCCATCTGGTGAATCAATAAATTATGCACAACAGGAATAGCTAATAAAACTTTAATGGTAGTTACACGAGTCACAGGAGAGTAAGTGTTAAAGAAGTATACAATTTCCTTTTGTAAATATCATTTAGCTACTAGTCTAGCTTTAAGCTTTTCAATAGTACCACCTGGTTTTAGTTTCCTTTTAAGAATCCATTTGCACCCTATACAACGACTACCACGAGGTAAGCCCACTAACTCCCAAGTACCATTAGAAGTTAGTGAATCCATCTTGTCATTTATGGCTTCTTGCCACAAATCGACATCGGGTGAAGTTATGGCCGCTTTGATAGAACTAGGGTCAGATTATAAAGCATATACAACATAATCATTACCAAAATCTTTACAATTTTTAGCACGTTTACCTCTACGAGACTCAGAATCTATATTGTGAGAATTAACATCAAGAGGTGCATCAACTTGAGGTACACTAGAAGAAGTAGAGGGTTGTGAACCCCCACTACTACCCCCACTGTTCCTCAATAAGTAAGGAAATTTATCCTCATAAAAATCAACAACTAAAAATTCAATAATCATTGTAACTCCCGTTTTCATTTTTTCACTTTTATTCTTGATCCCCATTGTAATCTCTTTTGTAATCCTATAACATTTTATTTTGTTTCATTATTGTATCGAATAATATCAATTCTAATATTATTCATGTTTATCTTTAATCTTACTTTGATTATTTGAATCTTACTTTCTTTTTTCCTAATTCAAGTTTAATTTCATGGAATTGTCTCTTGTCTTGTTGGGTTGAGAATTGCTTTTCTATTTGACCCATATTGTGCTCAAACCCTATAACCTACCTCCTATTGGATCATGTACCCAAGCCCACTAACCCAAAACCACCTCCATATCCCCACTAACAGTCAAATCCCCAAAAATCTCCCCTAATCATCACCACATTCTGTAACCCCCCAAAATTGAAAATTGAATCCCTAGTATTCAGCCCTATAATCTCTCCCCATTACTATTCTAATAAACCCTAACCCTAGCCCCCATTAATGTGCATACCCCAACCCCCGATCCACTATTTTACCCCCATCCTATAGAAACCCCGTCTTCAACCTCCCGCCTACCCTCCCTCTTTCTGCCTTTCCTTGAACACAAGCGACGCCATTTTGAACCCATCATCCTCTCACCATCAGTCGCCTCGACTCCGTCCCCGCTCACCCCTGCCATTGTCTTCTTCCCCCCCATCTCTCATCCTCCGCCATTGCCGAACTCGAAGCTCGAGTTCCCGTCATCTTCTCGCACTCATCCACTCATTGCCTTCGTCGATCCCTTTCCGCTCACCCCCGCAACCACCGAAGGTCCCTCGCCCTCTTCATCATCGTCGAGCGCTCGTTTTCCCTGCTGTTCTTGCCTCCTCTGTTTCGGACGAAACATAGCTGCTCGACGTGTCGCTCCCTTCGTTGCTGTGTCGCTTCCCGACCACAGCGCCGCCGCCTGTCAACTTCACCGCCGCCATTCGTCATAAGCGCCCCCGCCGTAGTCGCAGTTGCTGCCATTCAGTTCTCCTGCGCGCACTCTCTCTCTCTCTGTCGAAGTGAGGAAGGAGAAGAAGGGGTTTGGTGGATTCCGTGTTTGTTGTTCTGAGCGTAAGAGATCCAAGCCCGCTGTTTGTTGTTCGGGTGGATCCGGTGTGGAGTGGATCAGCGGTTGGCTTGTTGTCTTATGCTCGCTGTTTGTGTGCTTTGCTGTTTCGGTTTTGTACGCGGCTCGCACATATTTTGGGATCGTCGCCCGGGATCCTAATCCCGTTATTCTCAATATATCGAATCTAACGTCAACTAAATGCAAGTCATCTCACTTTTGAATTATATTGAATTGTATTCGAAATTGTTTGTTGGATCCAGCAAGTAGATCCCTATTTATTATTGTATATTGTTATTGTTATCTATCGTTGGAATACTACGGATTTACACAAGCAATCCAAGTAGTAGTCTTGACTTCGTGCCATCTTTTGCCTCCAATGTATAGTGATTTTACATGCATTCATGTAGTTAATTATTGAATATAGGAATAGGGATTATTATTATATTTCATGTCATGACATCACACAATAATTGTAGGTTGTATACTAGTATTGATTGTTTATATGATTGATATTGGTGTGCTAGTCGATTATGATTAGTAGGGTTATTGACGTTATACATCTTGATACCATGTTCACATAGGTGTAACTTGCTGCGATTTATAATTGTTAATCCCTAACTCATCGTTCATAACATTTTAATCTTTTTTGTCCATGAAGAACATGTTGAAACCCTGAAATTTACTGCCAACCTGAACAATACCATGTTGTTTCGACCTAGATAATGTCACCAAAATCAATAACTTCCTGAATATAAAACGTAGCCCCAGATGTCTAGTTTACTAACCCTTTAATGGAATTGAATTCTGAGTTATGGTTTGTGAGATATCGCAGTTTTACTGTTGCTGTGTCGTAGAATTCCATATTCTAAAAACTGCTGCAACACTCTGATTTACAATTAATTTAACCATGCCACCTGTAAGATAATGACTTGAAATTTTTCATGCCGATACTAGACACAATAGAAAATATTCCCTAATTTTTCTAAAATTAATTAATGAAGTTTCAGACCTGTTTCATATGTATGAACACAATCTTACAAGTTCTGGCTAAACACAAATTCTGTGTAGTTTGCTGTTTTGACACCTGATGCCACAACTTTTTTGTATCTTATTTATATGCATTGGAACCGGGAAGGAGTCTAGTTTCTAGAACTTCTGACAGTTCCACTTTTGCTATTCTGTAGCAATGGAAGTTCTAATTTTGGTACAGCAACCTACTGCTGTCCAGAATTGGGTTTCTATGTTTAATAATATATAATTGAATCTATAATGTTGAATTTGGTGTATTTAATTATATAGAGTATATTGCATGATCTTAGGATTGTGTTGTCATCTTTCTAGTGTCCCTTATTAATCGCATTATCGTATGTCAATTAAATAAAGAATGTTAATCAAGTCGGATTTAAGGGTTGACCATAGTAGTGGACAATATAGGTAAGTGTACTCAGAACGGGGCCTGTGTTTCCCATATTTCTAAAGTTACATGGAAATAAGTGCCATGTATAACTAAGTATCACGTCAGGAATTGACAGGGGCCACCTCTAGAATTTACGGGGGCCACCTCTAGAATCCATTATATGGAACTAAGTGCTACGTAGAACTAAGTGCCACATCAGGAATTGATGGGTGCCACCTCTAGAATTTACGGGGGCCACTCTAGAATTCATTACATGGAACTAAGTGCCACGTAGAATAAGTGCCACGTCAGGAATTGATGGGAGCCACCTCTAGAACCCATTAAATGATTACATGATTCATGAATGTGTTTATCGATTTTTCTGTTTACCAGTTAAATGGAACTAAGTACCACGTAGAACTAAGTGCCTCATCAGGGGTTGACGGGGGTCACCTCTAGAACCTACGGGGGCTACCTCTAGAACCCATTACCTGATTACAGGACATGATATAATGATTCCTGAGTACACCGCCCTATAAAATCCACCACTAGACCTAAACGTAATTTGATTGTATGTAACAACCATGTGGTAAAATGATGGACGTATGAAGTGCTACATTAGTTATGATTAAAATGAATAATAAACTTAAGATCTCATCGCATCGTCATTGCATATTATCATCATCATTGGACATTGTTATCGTTATTGCTATTGTTGATCATCGTTATTGCACATTGCATTATTACCATTTTGCCATTGTTCATTGTCATCGACTCTATTGTTATTGAATTCATTGTTACACTGTAAATATTAATTGTTTCTCTATTTCTCTACTTGCTGTCCAGACTTGCTCTAAGGACACATTTTTTCTCTCATTTAGATGAACAGCTTACAGGTAATCAGGGAGATTTGCCTGATGGATTAGGAGAACAACAATGGTGAAAGACTTGTGTTGCTGCGATGTTGAATAATTATTGTTTCTTTTTTTTTTAAACTTTAATAATTGAACATTATTGTATTTGTGGGCTTTTGACCCAAATAATGTTATGTCGATTTCAGATGTTGGATTTATTTCATGTTGGTTATTTTATGCTTAAATTTCAAGTATTGTTATTTATGTGATTACTTCTTTTATTGCATGCGTGGTTATTTTACTTCCTGTTTTATATTGTTGAGTTGAATCGATGACAGCCTATGAATGACGCAAGTTATTTGCTGGGCCATGTCACGTGCCTGCATTCCGTATTTTTGGGAAGCGGGGTGTGACAATCACATTATTATTCAAGTCTAAAAATCTTGAAGCCTTGTTGTTATGTGCATAACCAATAAAAACACATCTATTGCTCTACTTGCAAGTTTGATTCTTTAAGGATCATTTTTTCTAACATATGCTAAACAACCCCAAACTCTAAAATAATCAATATTAGGCTCTCTATTTCTCCATAATTTTTATGGTGATGTATCAGAAGATATATGCAGAATTCTATTTAAAACATGACATACAGATAACAGACATTTACCCCATAAAGATTTAGGTGCACCTGAACTAATAAGTGAAGCAACTACCAATTCTTTAAGAGTTATGTTCTTTCTTTCAGCTTTTTCATTAGATTCAGGTGAATAAGGTGCAGTAGTCTCATGAATAATTTCTAATGATGCTTATAATTGTTTTAAATTCATCGGAATCATATCCAGTACCTCTATCACTACGAAATCTCTTAATATTTCTTTCAAATTGATTTTTCACTTCAGCTACATAAGTTATAAATATGTCAATTGCTTCACTCTTATGTGTCATAAGATAAACATGAGTATAATTTGAATGATCATCAATAAATATAATGAAATATCTTTTACCATTCTAGTTAAAGTTCCATCCATCTCACATCAGAATGTATCAAATCTAGAATATTTGTTTCTCTAGCCATACCTTTAAGTGAAGTTTTAATTATATTAGTTTAACTATAGGAAGTACATTTCTCAAATTCATATAAGTCAATTTTCAGTATCATACCTAGTTTGCACATATTATTTACCAATTTCTTATTAACGTGCTATAGTCTTGAGTACCATAAATTAAATGAAGACAATGAGTAAACAGAAAACATTATTCTTATTCATTTCAATACTAAGCTTAAACATCCCATTACAAGCAAATTTCTTTCCCACAAAATTGTCGTTCTTAGTTATAACATATTGGTTGGATCCGATACTCTGATGAAACCCAGCCTTGTTGAGAAGGTATCTAGAAAACAAATTCTTCCCCATATCAGGAGTGTGCAAGATATCCTTGAGGGTTACAGTCCTACCATAAGTAAACTCCAAGTCCACCTCTCCACTGCCCAGCACATTAATGCAATGAGAATCACCAAGCTGCACTTTCTGATCTTCAGTCTACTTATAGGTTTTGAACCAGCTGCGCTCATAGAAAACATACCTAGTAAGATCCGTATCAGCCCACCACCCGTCAGTTACACCGACTATACTAATCTAAGTGATCATAGCCACTAAGGGCCTTTGATAGCATTTTCCTGTGGTGCAGGCGTACGCGATCGGAATTTTGAGCGATATGTCCAAAGCGATGACACTTTCCACACTCGATAGGATCTATCCCATTGTTATTGGTTCGGGCTTGCTAATTAATTTTCTTATTCGGATTCTGACGTCCATTCTGACCATTCTAACGATTGTTCAAATTGGACTTCCGTTTAGTATTTTTCTTGAACAGCTTTTTTTTTGTTTTCAAATGGACCTTTGCTTTGTTCTGTTGAACAAACAAGACTTATTCTTTTTGGTCTTGTTTTATGGAATCCTCTTCAACTCTTAGTCTTGTTATTAAATTCTCCATGGTCGGTTCCTTTGATTAGTGTCTGTAACACCCCGAATTTCAAATAAGGATAAATTCGAGATTTCACAGGATCTTTACTTCACTTCGTACAATTTTATAAGGAAAATTTAAAACTTTTTCACTAATACATCAGAGTTCCTGTACACAGCGGAAGAATAAAAGATTACAACAATGAAATATAACTTGTATAACTTTAACATCATTTGCAACATCTTTAACTTCTAAACAGCAACAGCATATCCACTTTATAACTCCATAAATAGTCCATTACCTGCATGTCAGTCTGTGGGTACGTCAGTTACTTACAACTGACGAAATGTTATACACGGCTATCCTCTCTATGCCGGGAATAGTATAACGATCTCATACTTTAACAAATCACAAAAAAAGATTGAATGAACAAGTAAAGTGTCAAAAGTGATTATTCTAAATATAAGTGTATGTCATGCCTTAATGCCTAATGCACACAATTCTACACTAGGATGACACTAATGCACACTTGTTCAGATTCTATGCATCCCATACTACATAGGTCTGAGGGCAAGTGCCTACGTACTCCACATTGAAGGGTTCGATCCCTCGCCATGAGACTACCCAGTAATAAAACAAGTTTTAGAGTTATTTCACAGATACGGATCTCAGCCTCCCTGGCTATAAATACAGATCCCAGCCTCCCTGGCTATTATATCGTGAGAATAATCCCGTAAATGCCCCTCTAGCCCGGGTATATACATATTCTTTGGAGTATGGTAAACATCCGTCGACTACCCTAAGTCCCGGATAAAATACAGTCCATCTCCTATGGGGCAACCACAGTCCACCAACTGGGTCTATAGCCGCGGAGGTCCACCGCCGACTATATAGAATCACCCATTTACGTTTGCACAAGTCCATTACATCTTCACTTAAGTGCCTAATTATTTTTAGTTCAAGACATGAATATGTTATCACCCTAGAATCAGTTTTACCTCATACCGGATTTATTCACAAAATACGAGATCGCCTGACGGCATTATCTCAAAATCATATCAATTCTTTCTTTCAAAATTACCGGTAACCAAAGTCTTATTAATTATTAATCATAATCTTTCATGTACAAGAAAATATGGGTACACATACCCTTTAATAACCATGTCTTAACTTATATAATTTCTTCTTTCAACTTAATCACAAGTAATCATAGTCTCATCATTATTCATTATCTAGTCATCCGTTCACATTCTTTATAAGCAAAGGAATAGTTTCTTTTAAGAACACAATTCTATCACATGAGATTTCATAATAAAATCAAGCCATTATAATGTCTCACTTTACTTAGAATATTCTTCAAACAAATAAGAGTAAAATTCTCTTCAAGAAAATCACTTCATAAAAGTAATACTTTACATTTCTTCTTAAAACATATAAACCTTGTAGTAATTATGAAGACTACATTATACAATGCACAAGTAGCCGTACAACTAGTTTGCTACAGTTTGCTTAGGTACATAGGCCAAATATTTTCGAAAGTGGACCAGTTATGGACTAACTTTGGTAAATATTTTCAAAAGTGGACCAGTCGGGTAAATATTTTCTACGGTGGATCAGTTTCGGAAATTATTTTCTTTTTACCCTTTTCATTATCCCTTCCATTATCCCCCCGTGCACGTGCGCACGTGTATGATACTAGTTATTATAATCATATACATGCTTATAATATAACATTCCTGAAGGTATCAATTGGTTTGAAATAATGTATATGTACCCATATGTTAAAATAATTATGAACCATATTGCAAAGTACTAAATAAACATGAACATCCCGGAATTTAAACTAAATTATTGCATATCGTAAATGATGTACCATGTTTAATATAATTATAATATTAGCCCTTATGCTAAAAATTTATTAAAAACATTTGTTATGGATAATTATTACCAATACAATAATTCTTTCCAAAATTCTATATGAATTTTCACAAAACTAATTTATAATTTCTAGCATGGTATTTCTACAACTAGAAAGTAAGAAACCATCCACTTTACTAAAATAAAAATTTCTTTTTAACCATAATGAAATCTAATCCAATAATCTCATAATTACTAGTTTCTACATTTGCACATTAACAAGCTAATGAAAGTTTCTCCTTACAATAATATTTATACAATTTAACATACACAAAAGCATGAATTTATTTTCTAATTATCATATTAAACTTATACTATTCATTAAATAGCATGCTAATGTATGATAAATAATCAATCAATTCCTTTTTCTCATTAATCCCTAACATGATTTAATTTATTAATCATACATGAACTACTTATCATTCTCAACTCATACCATAGCATAAATCATATAAGAAATTCCATACTACTCATTATTTATTACTTAGCATACATTATTCTAAATTAGAAAGTATGGGGTCACCCACCTTATTAAAGCTTGAACAATTGAAGGAAAGATGTGACACTTCTTCTAGCTCCAAGACAACTCCTAGCAATAGCTCCTCTTCCTAGCAAGCTCCCTTCCCCTAGCAATGGCTTCCTCTAGCAATTCCTCCAAAAGGACCCTCTCTCTCTCTCTTTTATTCTTCTCTTTCTCTTATTTATTTTATTTTTGGTGTGAAAAAGAATGAGAAATGGGTTGCTATTTATAGGACAATGCTAGGGACTATATTGCAAAATCTCCCACCTAATAACTTCTCATTTTAATTCTCTTTTTAATTCTCACCTCTTCATATTTTTAACTCCTAAAACCTCCATCTCTTCATCTCCCCACTCTCCACTAACTCAACCTACCAACTCTTCTCCTCCCCTTGCCCAAAAAATGGTCCAAATACATTTGTGTATGCATGCACACATGCATAAACAAATATGAACACATTTCTATAATTCTAAATGTGTACTAATATGTGTAACTTGTCATGTATTAGTACATGTTTAACTAAAAATGTGATTTTAATAGTGGGCTTGCTACATGGGCTCATTACTAATTAATTTATTTAATTATCTAGTGGGCTCCTCTCCTAATGAGCTACATTTTAGTTTATAGGTCTATGGATCAAAAGAAAGGCTAAATAAAACTGATGCATGCTAAAAATAGTAAAATGAGAGTAGCAAAATGAGAATAAAAATTTGCACGTGCACCATACGTGCAGAAAACATTGAAAAATGCATTTTAATCAAAAACAAGGGGAAAATAAATTTTCGTTTTATAAAATAGATTTAAATACATAAAAATAAATAATTTAAACCTATAGAAAATATTATACGTAGTGGTGGAAACACGTGCATCAAAACACGTAAAAAGCACGTAAATCCCAGGGATTGAAATATTATATTTTAGTTGACTGAAATCAATACGGAAAATGTATAAATAGTACGAATCCAAAATATGTAGTGAAACACATTATAAAATATACGTGCGTAACACCCAGGGGCAAAATTATAATTTCAATTTTGCGGGGTGTTACAGTGTCGCGGGATATTCTTGAAGTCTTTCCAACCATGTGGTAATTTGTCAATCATCACAGCTACCTGAAATTGCTCATTGAGGGGTATACCCTCTTAAATGACCTCATGAACAATGTGTTGTAACTTGTGTGATTAAATAGTTACCATCTTGTCATCGACCATGATGTATTTTAGATATCGACTGACTGAAAATTTCTTTGAGCCAGCCTCCTTGGTGTCATATTTCTTTTGCAATGCCTCCCAAACGGATCTAGCCGTATCAGAATGTAAGTAATAGTCATATAGTTCGTCGGATTGTCCATTCAAGATAAAATTTCTACACTTAAAATCGACATCCTTACAATCGGATATGTTATCTAAGATTTGTTCTATTTCACAAACATTAACTGGTTCCGGGTTAGGTATAACAGGGCAGTTGGTGCTAAGAACATAGGCAATGTAACGCCCCGAATACCAAAATACGGTAATTCGTAGCTCAACAGGATCTAAACTTCACTTTGTACAATTTTACAAGGAATTTTGAAACTTTTATTACATCATTGTTCTTTTACATCCATAACGCAGCGGAAAAATAAATGAAGTAAAACATGATAAATATACAATTTCAACAACTTGAACATGTAACTAATCATCAGCATTAAATTCATTTCTATATCTCCTTGTAAGATCCAAGTCCTGCATATGAAACTATGGGCACGTCAGTTGCTTATAAGTGACGCAATGTTACAAACAACGATCCTCTTTATGCTGTATTATAACGAAATCTCTTACCTTAACAAATCACAAACTTGAATGCATATAAAAGTGTAAAGAGTGAATACCCTAAATATGTTAGTGTATGACATGACTTAATGCCTAATGCTGGTGTTATACTACAATGACACTAATGCATACTTGTTCGGATTATATGCATCTCATACTACATAGGTCCGAGGACAAGCACCTACGTACTCCACATTAAAAGGTTTAATCCTTCGCCATGATAAATACCCAGTAATAAAATAAAGTTTACACATTCCATGAGTACGGATTCCAGTCCCGGAGATCCACCGCCCGACTATATAGAATTCTCGTCGTGCGAACATCCTGCAAGTGTCCCTCTAGTCCGGGTATACACATATACACTGGAGTACGGCCTACTATACGCCCGACTATTCATGATCTCGGAATTCACTGCCCGATCAATCATAATTCCGAATTTAATTAGGGCTCGCCTCTATCGCAGCAACCACAGCCCCAGAATCCACCACTCGACTAGGTCTATAGTTCCAGAATCCACCGTCCGACTATATAGAAGCCCTCCACTTACGTTTGCCCAAGTTTATTACATCTTCACTTAGTGCCTAATTCTTAAGTTTGAATATGAATAAATAATACTACCTAGAGTTAGTTTATCCTCCTGCCGGTCTTACACAAAAATACCGAGAACGACACCCTTATTGGCCACTTCTCAAAAATCAATTATTCATTACTATTACTTTTGTCGGTACCTGGATATCACTATGCCTCTAGAATCAACATCTTTCCATGTTCAACAACTTGGGTACTCATCCCCTTATAATTCATATTCTCAAATTTCATGTATTCATAATTTATTCAAATTTTTTCATGCATTCTTATTTATTCATCAATAGGTACAATCTCAACTTATTCATTTTCACAAACACTTTTCATATTCATCCAAAACTTTCTTGAATCAAGTTAATTAAGATTAAGACATAATCTCTTTAAAATTTATCTTTGAAAATCAATCTCATCATCTTCCTTTGATTTATTTTAAACTAATCTTAACATATTAATCCTATATATATGTCTTTCTTAAGTTCACATTTTATCTACTCATGAATATGATCTTTACTTTCCCAAAATATAACTTAAAACAACGAGAATATATTTTCAATCAAATCGTTTAAGTAACATTGCAAAACAGTAAAATCAAAGTTAGAAAACTGCATTTCATGCTATTTGTAAAAATCATAAAAAATTGTATACTTCACGAAACTTAGCATTCTTTATATCAAACTGAAGGTATACAGGTCTACTTTCATTTTGTAGTTATAAGTTTTCTCGAAATACCATATCTATAACCCTGAATTTTTCAAAATATACAGTGGGGTCGAGATACTGAAATACTGCTAATGTTAGGTTGTCTTTTCCAGTCTTCTCGGATTGTTTCGATACCATCTTATTCATGAAACATGGTGGCTTTATTCCACGTTCTCAATTCAAAAAAAGTAATAATATATTCGTGCATTTCTTACTTACAAATTTGAATTGGTGCTGCAGAGTATCAGTGACGGATCCATGTAGGGGCAGGGGGAGCCAAATCCACCCACAGTGTCACGCCCCGCTTCCAAAAAAGAGTACGGAATACACATACGCGACTCAACCCAGTGAATGATTTGCATCATCCATAAGCTGTTCAGGAATCTTTACAATTTCTCACAAAATAATCAGAGTTGGAAGCAAAAGAGTCAACCATACGCATGCAAAATTGAATAAATGAACCAACAGAAATTACTTGAAACAAAACGTATTAATCTCAAATAAATCAGAATCCGGATAAGACAAATTCCTGGATCACATTGCCCAAAAATACAAAGGAATAATCCAAGTACTCAAAATACATTATTCAAAGCAACAATAATAGCAATACTAATAAGCAAGAAATCCAGCACTAATAACTTATTTCGCCAATGTCGTCGGGCAGCTGACCATCCTGATCTGCAATTAATAATTACGGAAGAAGGAAAGAGAAAACAAGTGTAACGCCCCGAATCCCAAATACACTGAATTCGAGATGTTCTACAGGATCTTTTCACTTTCTTTAGTACAATTTTACAAGGAAATTTAAACTTTTCACTTTACATCAGAGTTTACATCAATATTACACTTTACATTGCACAGCGAAAGTAAAATTTTACAACAATGAAAATAAATATACAACAGCATGGAGTAATCTTTAAGCATTTGTTCCTCTTTAATATTTATCAAGCCATTTATCTGCATATAAGACTGTAGGTACGTCAGTTTATTCAACCGACGATCATTATACACGACCATCCTCTCTATGCCGGAAATAGTATAACTTATTTTCCATATTTAGCAAACACAAACTTGTCACATATCAAACTAAAGGGACTACCCTATTGATGTCGTGTTGTGATTGTGCACTTAGTCCTTAATGCAATTATTTATATTAGATGACACTAATGCACACTTGTTCAGATTCTATGCATCCCATACTACATAGGTCCGAGGGCAAGCCTCTTATTCGTTCTTCATCTTTGTAGGGTTCAATTCCTCGCCATGACTTAATCTACTACTGTAATTACGGTAGGTATCTTAAATGATCTATGAGTGCAAGCACGTGCACAGAAAACCTGGAGGGGAATCCCACGTCATGTCACGACTCATCGTGAAGAACCTGTGGCAATTCAGCCTCCTTCATGGCACACGATCCTCATGCAGTTACCAAACATCCCACAAGCGTCACCACCGGGACGGTACCCTGGAGCAGTATCCACGTCATGTCACGACGCATCGTGAAGAACCTGTGAAATACTCTCACGCTGCCAATCCGATGGCCCTCATACTCGTGTTTTTCTCCTACTTTCATCACGTCTCCACTATGTACTAATCCTTAGTTTTTATTAAAATCATGAATAAGAATCGAAGCTCTAGAGTTAGCCTCTCCACTAAACCGGACTTATTCATTCATTTCAACATGACCAACCTTGGTCGTTCCTTTCAATTTTCATTTCCAAATGCCGGGGGAGACTTAGCTACTCTTTTTGTTTCAATTCACAATTCACAATTTCTAATTTGAGCATTTCCAACTCATAAATTCTCATGTTGAGTTATCATACTCAAAAGTATTCCTCTTTTCCAATCATGATTTCTAATTCGTTCAAATAGTCCATAACTATACATGAATTTCATATGCTTTATCAATTATCACTTTCACTTTGAAATTCACATCACTAACGAAATATTCACATTTCACCTCTTTCACACTATTCTCAAATGAGAACAATTCACATCCATCACATAATAAAATTCCTTTCTTTACTACATTAATCTTCTACTTCTTCATTTCAGACTTTTTTTGCAAGGTATAATTTTCACAAAGTATACATATAGAACCATAGTTTTAATTATGCATTTTATTCTCAAATCATAGTCTATTTCATGCAAATAATTCCCAAATTATTTTTATAAAGTCCCATATAATTTTAGAAGAATAGCCATATTTTTTTCATAATTTTTGGACAATTAAAAACCCCAAAAAATAATTTTTTCAATCTTGCCGAGGGTAAGATTCGAACCCAGCACCCCAGAGAACACAACCAACCGCACAAGCCACTAGGCCACATGTGCTAAGCGGTATAAAGGGAAAGCCGAGGGTAATTAAGGCTCTCGATCGCTGATACTTGTTTTTAAAAAATTACATGAAACAATATAGTGCCGCAAGGATTCGAACCGGTCACCACAGGGAACCCAACCGCGCACTATGACCACTTGAGCTACGAGCTCAGGTTGTCACTAGTATAATTCCAATTTTATTTAACCCATACTCTCTGTTATTTAGAACATTTCGGCGTTCAACAAAGTTGCATATCACATTGTTCTTACTAATATACCGTAAAAATCCGAATTAATCATTTTCCATCATGAATTTTATTTCAGTATATGAAAATAATTTTCTTCAATAATTAAACATAATTTTCTCCATAATTGACACATTTCTACCATACAATTTGGTTAATGTGACATACTACTAATACATTTTTTTTTGACATTATAATTTCATCAATCTCTATAATAATTCTCTACTCTTATTCATTTTCCAAACATAAGAATTCCTCTTAATTTATTCGCTACCACGCCATACAAAGTTTCCAATTTAGCACATAAAAGTGACATAATCGATGTACTAATTTTTGCACATAATTTTTCATGCTACTAACAAATGTTCCTTCACATAATTTATAACCACATTCTCATTGCACACAAACTTGAATTTTACTACTAGCCACACATAATTTGCATACCAATAATTCAATCAATTAAAGATCATCTTTTCAATTAAAATGTGCATTCTTATTAGTCATTTTCATGCATTATTTTGATAATTAAATCTAGCATGCATTCCTATGTTAGAAATAGGAAAATTTACCCACCTTAATTGAAGAAAAGAACAATTAGCAAACTCCTAGACGAATGTCCTTGCAACGAGATGCTCCTCCTCCTTGAATGCCGCACTCGAGCCTCCAAAAGCACCAAAACCGAGAGCTCCTTCCCTTTGAATGCCGGCCTCTTCTCCTTTTGTAGTTGCAAGCACCACACCCACACACAACTCAATCTTTTATCTCACAAAATTACTACTAGATAATATAATTGGACTATAGGTTTGGAGGAGAATGATTTTACACAAAAATAACTAGCCATGGGGGGAGGGGGGGTATTTATACTAAAAATCAAACAGAATGGAGGGCTAGGATCAATTGGTTGGTTGTAAGATGGAGGGCTAGGATGAAAGTAGGAGTTACATTAACTACCCACAACCTAGTAACCACCACACCATGATCACCATTACAATTTTTGATTTCCCTCCAAAGAATGCAACCGGCCTACATAGGAGAGTGCATTTTGCACGTGTACGCGTAGTGCACGTGCATGCAACTAGCCCCAAAAATTGTGCATTAAATTTTGTATAAAAATAAAATAGTCTTTAAATTGTATTCTACATGACAAGTTGTATAAAAATAGATTAATCCATGGGCTTTAGTTTATGGGCCAAAATAATTATTATAATAAAATAAATGAATTACATTTTGGGCGTTTTAAAAGAAAAGGCTTTTCATCCATTTAAAGGAAGGCTTTTGTATAAAATAATTAAAAGCACATATTTAAATATCTATACTCATCATGATGGAAATATTTATCAAAAAAAAAATATTGCACGTGCACACTACGTGCAAAAATAAATAATCTATTATTAAATGAAAAATCAGGGCATTACAACAAGTACCCGTCAATGCAAGTTACGGGCCACTTATAATGTCGGATACAAGTACATGGGAATGGTAAACAAATAGCATGGAATAATGCATCAATAGTAATAACTAGCATGAATTAGTAAAACAAAGTCAACTAGCATGGTATACTAACAGTACAAATGAATGTGTCAAGTATAGTATCATACGGAAACTAACAGTGTCCGGTAACAGTAAGCTCAGTATATCAGTGTAACAGTATAACAGTATCAGGCCAACAGTATCAGTCTAACAGTATCAGTCTTATGTTCTTACAGTCTTATGTGTATTACTAGCTAGGTAACACTTCATGCGCCCCATATTATAACACATGGTTGCTACAACAAACAGTTTCGCTTTTAGAGTTCATAGTGACCATAATTGGGCAGTGTACTCAGGTACCAGTAACAGTAGCAGTAGCAGTAGCAGTAAAAGTAAAAGTAACAGAAACAGTAAAAGTAAAAGTAATAGTAACAGTATGGAACACTAGTTTCCTTTCAAGTACATGTTTCCATATTTTCCACTACTAAATCTTTTTTTAAGAAACCCCGGCTTGATTACTTTTATTATGGTTATCAACAGACATGATAGTGCATAAAATAGTGTCAAACTAACATGATACAATCAGTATTAGGTTCAGGGAAACAAGTAAACATCCATAGGTGATATACGGTCACATAAACGAGCAAAACAGTGTATATTCATATTCAGGACAGCATGACAGTCCAGTACTAAAACAGTGATTTCTGTTACTACAGAAATCCAAATCTGAATCCGTCAAAGAATCTGGAAAATAGACTTCCACACAAATCTAGCGATTATATATAAGTCATATAGTACTTCACAAAATCATAACTCAAAATTTATTTAAATCCAGAAAACACATTCAGCCATAAATCAGTAAACCGAATTCTCAGTCAGAAAAACAGCATTAAAACTCCTCAAATAAATCCAGGAAAAATCCGGGGTAATCCCCTATATGTCTAGTATCAGAATATAGAGTTTCATAATTTTTCAGTAAAATTAGTTCAGGCAACAAAAATCAGAAAACATCAAGAAACAATAGTTTGGCAAATCTGGAATTCCCAACACTGCTGTACGAAAACTGTAATATCTCGCAAACCGTGAAACAAAATCCATCTACCAAAGGGAGATGAAAATAGAAAAATTAAGATAAATTTCATATTTCATAAATAATTTCTATATAGTAAAAGGAAACATGGTGAAAATACGATTCTTTACAGAACAGCGAGCAAAATACAGCAAGTATAGCTTTCATAAATAAGCATGAAACGGCACATAAAACTAATCAATAAAATCTACCAAAATTCTAGGTAATCCCTTAATAGATATAGAAATATTGTGCAAAGGTTCAGATCAAAATAATATATTTAAGACTAGTATCAAAATAGTTTAATCATCAAAATCATCAAGAAACAAAATATGGAAATAAATTACACCTCTGTAGTAAAACAGCCATAACTCACTCATACGAAAACGAGATCGATCAAAGTTAGAGAGATTGGAAAGAAGACAGATTTCTCTACAATTCATGTCAAATACAAAAATTAAGAATTCTGACTTTAATATGGTCTAAAATATAAATCAAAACTGATCATCGACAATTACAGATTTTTCTCTAACAACAAAACCAACATAAATCATATGAAATTTGTTCCAATCACAATCAAGCATGATATAGAGTCTACTAAGTGTCCAAACATCATCAAATAGAGTATATAACATATTCACAACCATTATATCACATGGATCTCATCAAACACATAATTTCACCTAATTATCTCACATATATGAATAAATCAAGAACGGTCAAACCTAGTTGTTTTCATGTTGATTTTGTGTCGTGAGGCAACTATGGTCAATAACACTATAGAGAAAAAACCCATCAAAGATAACACACACACACGAGTTGTCCCTAGAACCCAACTACACTATAAGTAGTATTTTTGACTTGTATCATACAAATGAATTTGAGTACAAGTTACTTGCCATAACCGAAGACGGAAACGAAGAACAATAAGAATAACGGGAACGGATCCCGGCAACGAACAAAACCCACAAACGAAATTCCACAAATCAACGAACGACTCGCACGTGCAAACTCTAACATGCGTGAACCCAAGATCCAAGAGAGAAAGAGAGCAAGGGTGTCAGAGCGGTCGACTAGCTGCTGCTATTGTCGACGGTGGACGACCAAGGGATGGGAGAACGAGTGGATGAGGTGGAGAGAGGGTGGACCCTTGGGTGTAAGGGTGATCGGCTGGGTGAAGTCGATCGGCAATGGGGAGATGGGTCGATCGGGATGCAAGGGTGATCGACCGATGGATGCACAGGCCGAAGGTGGGGTTCCGTCGACTGGGGTTAGGCGCAGTCGGGGAGAGAGAGAGGGAGGCCGGTGAGGGAGAGTTAGAGTTAGGGTTTAGTTGAGAGGATGAGAGATTATATAGGGTTGGGTATTAGGGTTTGTAGTAGGGTATGGGTATTGGGTATTTGGGTTTAATTGGGTCCAATAGGAGAAGAAATAGGATTAGTTTAATTAGGATTTGTTTAGGATAAATTGTATAGGACTCAAAATAGGATTGTAGGTCAATTTGGCTTTGGTAATCAGTTAGGGATCAAAAGCAATAGGATTGGGAATAGGGTAACTGTAACGCCCCGAGCCCGACTCAGCTGCGCATGCGGCTACACGTGTGCGCACGCAAAAGAACGGACACAAAACTCTAGCCACGCCCACCACAGGCACCATCAAAAGGTGGGTTAACCCTTAGGTACCTTTATGTAGCGCCCCAAATCCCTATACAGGGAACTTGAGACCCTACTCCAGAAGTCGAACTTCAAAATAGCCACAATCACAGAAAGTACAGGAAAATTTAAAACTTTTATTCCATATAAATGTTACATTTATAAGTGTTACAATATCCAAATAAAAATTACAAGATTTACAACAATATAATATCACTTGCATATGTCCCTTGGATCCTTGGACCAACTCGAGCTCTGTAGTACCAGCAGATCGTCTCTGGATACCTACAAGGTGGGGAACGTCAGTACTTCGACTGATGCAAAGCTGATGATAACAACAATCCTATAAAATTCAATCAACCATAATTTTATGCAAAAGAGAAAAGTGATGTGCCAAAACAAGGGTTTAATGGATTTGGGTTCTAGTGCAGTGGTATACCATGACCCTATGACTAGATGCAGCAATTCACATGCCTGATTCTAATGCAAGCAAGACTTTGGGGCACGAATGCATCCTATACTACATACGCCCCCAAATCTAGCCGTCTTTCTCCACAGTTAAGGGATTCGAACCCTCGCCATGCATCCTACTCTTGTACTCAACCAGTTCCCAATAGATTGTCCGTTGCCTAAGGAGGTTGCAGTTGGTCGGTTTAGTTCCGCCACTGAAGTGCCTAAGTGGTGGTCGTGTCCACTTGGTACCCGCGTACGGACCTCTTCAGAAAGCCACATTGAATCCGGCCGCAAGACCGTGTGATTCCCATGTCCATCCCTAACCCGGGCTATGGACTGAGGCATGCGTGTTCACCCCTACTCCGGGTCATGAACTTATATATATACCAAAAAAACAACAAAACCCACGTGCATAGGGACGTGAGCGCCTCGGGAGGTCAAATCTTCCTAGCCTCCTGTACCTTACTCTGACAAAACTTTGGAAATTAACATATCGAGATACGAGCCGATGACTCACTCATGAGTGCCGAAAACGTATTCCTACGACTGGAAGGTACAACACCGACTTTGGTCTGCTAGGACTACTGCAATTTTCCAAACCCCTTAATATGTCATTCTAATCTCAGCCTTACTCTAATCACTTTGGGTAAAAGATAAGATTTGCTTCCATACTTGCCTATCAACCTCTGGCCCTGGCGATACCGATCCGGTTCGCCACTTCCCCGGCTTGGAATTGTCCAGCATTACGGCCTACATTCACCCCTAACCTGGTAATGAATGTGTGTTCACCCCTAACCCGGGCTATGAACTCATATTAGTAGCACGATGCGGATGTCCTACGCTTCGGCGGAAGTTTATAATGTAGGGTTGACAGATGCGGGGTATCCCTTACCCTAGTGACTAACTCGAGTCACACACCCATGATGGGAGTCAACAACACCAACAACAGATACCAACATCCCTAGACAAGAGTTATTAACTCTAATAGTACACAAGGAAAAAGTCCTCATAATACTTAGTCAATGCTCCTGACTAAGCAATCTACGGGTTTCTGCCCGAATCTTAAAAAGGTCATAACTCTCTCAATACAACTCCGATTGGAGTATACGAGCCCAATCCGAAAAGGTAAGATCCTAGACTACAATTTTCTAGTTGATCATAAACTCAAATTCCATCATCTCGATCCCCAAAATAGCCTCTCAACCCTCAACCTGTGTATTCCTTGTACACGGCTGCACCTTACCGGTAGCATAAAACATTGCTCACCTATCTGAACGATACAAATCCAAGTTCTATGGAAAGGTGTGGATGTCCTCTACAAGTCTCTAGTTGGTCATGAGTCCAAAATATACCAGTAGAACACCCTAACATACACATCTCTCACCAATGTCCCAAGTCACACACTAGGACTTCCTAATTCAGAACACTCAGCTCGATCCATGGTCTTTATCCAGTATTACAAAAATCACAATAAATCAACCCTTTACTGGAATCACCTCAAACAGGTCTTGTTGGAAAGGTCTTGATATCTACTACAATCCTCTAATGAAACAATTCCTCAAATTTTGCTCTTAAGGAGCCTTAAATGTGCAATCTCTACAGGGTATCAAAATTGGCTGAAACCAGCACAGTTCATGCTAATAAAATCATCTTAAATTCCATACTCATCCAAATGACACAAAATTTACAGTGATGAAACTAGAGATCATAATAAATAACATGCAAAAGATTTCATGTCAAAACTCCAAGTATACACTGAGTTCTACATAATTCAATTTAGCACAGGAGTCAGCATGTTCTTCAGTTCAACTCTAGCTACTGTTTTAAAGATCAATTTTCCCCATGCCTATAAATTCATCCAAACATTTCCCTGCTAGAATTTAGATACAAGTGGGAATACAGGGTAAAAATTTCAGATTAAGAACATGCTCCAATAAATTATGAAAATTCCAACAATGTCAGTCATCCTGTTAACCAACTGCTGATTCTGCCTTACGACACAGTTCTACCATTGGATTTTATTAAAATATCCAACCTTCTCAGAAAAATCCGAAATAAATCATGAACCATCTACACATGTATATAAACAATCTCTGAAAATTTCATGGTCTATTTCCTTGTGTTTTTCTCTTGGAAAAATCTA
Organism: Hemerocallis citrina; assembly: GCA_017893485.1. Taxonomy (NCBI): domain Eukaryota; kingdom Viridiplantae; phylum Streptophyta; class Magnoliopsida; order Asparagales; family Asphodelaceae; genus Hemerocallis; species Hemerocallis citrina. The sequence continues at coordinate 169,491,557 of CM030367.1, forward strand.
GAAAAATAGCATTCTGATCAAGTTCTAGTTCCAGTTTCTGATTTTATCTTTCAAACTTCTTAACTAATCATCCTAGCACTTACTACCACCCATGCAAGCAAGAATTTAATCTAAAGACAATAAGAAAGGTTTAGAGTAACTCCCCACCCTTAGTTGTTGTAGAGGAATTGATTTCCTTGAGCTTCCTTCCCTTGAGAATCCTTCCTAGAGTACCTTCTTCAATCTCTCTTCTTTCTCTCATTCTCTTCTTTTTTTCCTTAGTTGAGTTTTGAAATTCCAGAGCAAGAGAGGTGGAAAGGGGGGGTTTTTGATGGAGAAATGAAGGAGAAAGAGGGGGAGAAGATGGGTCGGTTTCTAGGGGGTAGGGTAGGGTGGTAGGGTGGTTTGGAGCAAAACCATGGCTTAGCCCATGGTTTTGTGGTGGGTTGTGTTGGCTGCCCATTTTACTCTTAAATGGGTCCCTTCGAATGCGAGACGAGAGGTTGTCGAGTGTACGCACGATATATCCACTGTAGTATCATACAATGCTATATTTGCATAAACGTCGCACCAAAAACTATTGTTTATACTAGTATCGGTCCTCCTCGTTCTCATGCATCTTTTAGAATGCAATCCTCCCATGAACCATCCCGCAACCCTAACCACACACCATGATAGCAAACTCAACTAAAATACTGCAATCATGTGCATGCATACAGACAATATACATACATATGTATATACAGGTATCGTACATTCCGGGGTGTTACACTTTATCACTTGGTTTATTCTATATATACTCACCTTCACCCCATAACTTTTCTGTTATGGGACCTTTATTCCCAAGTCAACCCGGTCAAACACACCCACCAGCACACTCTTCATTCTTTCATTTCATTTAATTTCTTCCTAAGCCCCATAGGAAATCATCTAGGCCCATCACTCATTAATATCCCGTAGGATCATCTATAGGCCACCACCTAACAACCTCATCTCATCTCATTCTCCTTCTTTTTCCCCTCTACGTCACCATCTCTTCTTTTTCTTTTATTATATATATATATATATATATTACTAGTATTATACACGTGCGTTGCACGTGGAGAAAATGGGGAGGAGAGAATGAAAAGGACAAAAAAAATCTAGTATTATACACGTGCGTTGCACGTGGGGAAAATGGGGAGAGGGAATGAAAAGGACAAAAAAAAACCTACCAACACGTGCACTGCACGTGTTGACAAAATGACAAACATTTACAAATAACACTAAGCCCTTCTCCCATTATAATATTAGAGATATTATATATTTTTATATAATATTATATATATACCCGCTTAAGCTCGGGGTGTTACAGTAACCAACCAAAACACCATGAGCACCCAAGAACAAAATAAAGAGAGCAAGAATCCAATGAAGAGAAAAGAGCAACAATCAATGGAGAACGAAATCAAAAGATTAACAAATCAACACAAAGAGCTCAAACTGAAACAAAACAATGATTTTATATTGAAAACAACTCCAATATACGATCCAAGAAAAATACAAGAGAGCACAAATACTTAAGAAAGAGAAAAATACACCAAAAATACGAAAAACGAAAAAACAGGAGTTACACCCAGCTTTGCAGAAACTCCCTACATTTTTAAATTTTCACGCTTTTAGCCCCCCTCAATATTTCTACAAACCCGCATATTATCCAAAATAACATCCACCTCCCTCCAAATCTACAATTTATTACTTGGTCCCACCCCTACCTTTAATTTATGCAAAAAACCCCCTACATTTTTAAATTTTTATTCTTTTAGCCCCCCTCAATATTTCTACAAAACCCCATATTATATCCAAAATAACATCCATCTTGCTTCAAATCTACAATTTATTACTTGGTCACACTTCCACCTTTAATTTATAAATGATCAATGCAAAATGATATCTATTATTTGATTTTTTTATTTTTTATTTTATTTTTTTGGGCCAACAGGATAATTTATGAATTTGTTATCAGCTACCCCCCCCGCGAAAAGTTTCTGATTTCGTCCTTGCAGGGTATGTTACAAATCCATTTGACCAAGGTTTTAAATACTCATAATGATGTATGCAGTAGTGATAAAGTTTCTTAGAACCAAGCAAGATAAAGTAGAGTTAAAGTACACTAGTATAATGCACGTGCGATGCACGCCTACAAAAAGCATATTCACATTTACTAAATAAGTTAAAATAATACTTACAATTATGCTCAAAGGAGCTGCAAAGACACTGACTGAGAAGGTCAAATTGATCCAACCCACAACTCACTCGGTCAGCACCCTTGAAGCATATGAAATTGATGAGAACGATTGCGGAGAATAAATTTGATTTTTGAGCTAGGAGGGAAAAATGAACTGATGAGTTAAGCTGATATTAAGGTTGGTATATATATTTGAAGGTGTGTAGGATTTTGAGGAAGGGGCAGGTCACCGAAGAAGTTGCATGCATGCACAATCTATTCATTTTGATATTATTGTTACTTTAATTTTCATTCTGTTAATCATTCTTCTCAAATACTGTGGAAGTAAAAATATAGAATTGGTTAGTTTCAATATTTTTGAATCCAAGTTTCGATCCTTATTAGCATTCTCACTACAACTTAATGCATTCATGCTGGGCCCCCTTAGCCTTGGGAATAACGATCTCATTATTATTCCATAATCTTTGTTAGCTCTCTTTTTGATTGATTATGAGTAATAGTTATATCTTTCATATCTTATTATACTGACTTGCTTTGAAGTTACGGTGGTGGGTTAATCACTTCCCTGCTATTAAAAATGATTAATTCCATCTCTGATTAATACCTAAAACTGATTCTAGTAAACTGATGGTTCCAATTTATCCAAATTTACTCTGAATTTAAGACTTGGAAAAATGGAAGAGACGGTTTCGATTTTTGAGGGAACTGAATATTATGGAGGTTTTAAATGCGAAGTGAAAATTACAGAATTAACTATATATATATATTTTTAGCTTTTTATGTTGATGGGTGCATGATAGTAAAAAACGGCCAAAATGGAGCTTTGCTTAATAATAGTATAGAAAAAATAAAATAAAGGAAGAAATTCAGGAGGTAAAGCTTTAGCTAACGAGTGGCACCGAATCATCCTACCGCCTATTGCCACCACTAATCACTATATATTTTTATCCCCGAAATAGGTCATTTTTTGAAACTAATTCTCAAAATATGTTTGTTTCGAAACTAATTTCGAAGATGGATCTGTCCTCATAAGCCGCAATACTGAACTGCGGTTTCTTCAACTTCAAGGCCGCAGTTGTGAATTGCGGCCTGAGTACATACTACAATAGACTTTCAAGACTTGGTTTTAAAATTTCTCAAGTCCAAGGTATTCATAGGAAATTTCACTGAGGTCGTAGTTCACAACTGCGACCTCAGAAGAAGAGAAGTGAAGGGAAGAATATGAGTTTTAATAACTGGACTCCATCGATGGTATAACTGAGGCCGCAGTTGTGAACTGCAGCTTCAATATTATCGAGGTCGCATCATCCAACTGCGGCCTCACTGAAATCTCCTTTGAATACCTTGGACTTGAGAAAATTTACAACCAATATTGAAAGTCTATTATGGTATGTATCTAGCCCGCAGTTCACAATTGTGGTCTTGAAGTTGAAGAAGCTATAGGACAGACATATCTTCAAAATTAGTTTCGAATGAAATCTATTTTGAAAATTAATTTTAAAAAAGGACCTATTTCAGGAAAAAAATAATCCCAATCACGAACTCACCCTCATCCCTTTCCCATCCATATGAATCAGTCGAATATCATCCCTTCCCTCCCTAATACAGGATATGATATATATACCTATTAAAAAAATTGAAGGAAAGAAAAAAAAGGATCAAAAAGAAAGAAGGGAAAAAAAATGGCGCTCAATTCAATGGCAATGGCGTCTTCTTCTTCCTTGATCTACCCCAAGCTCTCCATCAATCTCGCCCACTCTCCTCCTACTCTCTCCTCATCCTCTTCTCCGTCTTCTTCTCGCCGTCGTCTCTCGTCTCTGTCGCTTTCTGGATCCATCTGGTCTTTCCCGATCACCGGAAACCCTAACGCGAACCGTAAGGTACGGATGATTGGTTCTTGATTTCAAAAATCTGTTATTTGTTCAATTTCTTGATTGATCTCCGACTTTTGGGTTGGTTTTTGTTGATTCGGTTTGCAGAGCGTGACGGTGAGTTGTTCGAGTGGGAAGGAGCCGCTGAAGGTGATGATATCTGGTGCTCCGGCATCGGGGAAAGGAACTCAATGTCAGTTGATCGTTGAGAAAGTTCGTTCCTTTTTCTCTGATTTTCAAGCTTATATAGATCCCTTTTTTGTAATGTTTGAGAAGTATTGGGGAATTGCATTCAGATATTTGAATTCTAATTTGATCAAGTATTTGGTTGGAAATGTCAAGAGCCAGTACTTTGATATTTTCTATAATGTTAATTTCACCTAATTATTCATTACTATTTCCATATGTATCTGATGAGAACAAAGTCGTTACTCACTTTAGGACTTTGTAGAATTTACTAAACCGTGGCCTATAAACATAATCAACTATTTCCATGAAGGGCAACATCTGGTGTAGTCTGAATGGCTCTGTGTTTATTAGTGAGTAGACAAATGTAATGAATTATTTCAGGAAAAATTAACCACATCGATTCATTATATTCAGCCATTGGTTAAGTACACACTACTGTACAAATATTTAGATTCAGTCTGTTATTCTATAAATTCCAGTTATTAGAACCCCTTTGATTCGGGTGATTGCTGCCTTGCTCTTTGTTAAAAACCCGATCTTAAAAGTTCGTTTTATTTGTCTGTTTCCAGTATGGATTGGTTCACATTTCAACTGGAGATCTGTTGAGGGCCGAAGTGTCATCAGGTACAGAAATCGGTAAGAAAGCAAAAGAATACATGGACAGTGGCTGCCTTGTTCCAGACCAAATTGTTACAGATGTATTGCATTCCTATACTCTAAATATTTTACCCCTCTCGTCTGGCTGTAATAGTTTCTGGACTTATCATTTTTGTGTCTTCTAGATGGTGATATCGCGGCTTTCGCGACAGGATGTGCGAGAGAAGGGATGGCTCCTTGATGGATACCCAAGAAGTTTTTCACAAGCACAAAGTCTTGAAAAGATCAAAATAAGGCCAGACATATATATCCTGCTAGATGTAAGTAACTTTTTCTTGTCTGCATAAGACTTTTATCTGTTCTGGGTGTTGTCTAAATCATGTTAACACTAGATAAATACGTTGTATGTGTCTATTTATTATTTTTATGTGCCAGTTCTTCTAAGAGTAGTTTCCTTGGGGTGTATGTATGCACGTGTACTTCTCTGTTCAATTTAGCATCCTATACATTGTATCTAGGCTTATATTGCAAGTTTTCATGTGCAAATTTTATATGAATTGTTTTACGGGAGCAATACATGTGCTAATACGTTTAAGACACCTTTCCTTTTCTTAAATTGTGTGAGTGGATAGTTCATGAAATTTTTAGTCATCAGCTCATCATGATAAGTGGTACGAAAATATTTCATACTTGACATTGATAGATTTTGTTTCCAAAGGTAAATATTGGTAGTGAACTTCTTGTAATTGTTTAACATGCGGAAACTGTGTCTTCTTTTTTCTTTAGTGTTGTGATGGCACATTTGTTTCAGATTATTGTTACGCAAATTTGAGTACCTCGGTGATAGAATTAGAAGCATACTACGTATAAAGTTTTATGTATAGGTAATTTACTAGTAATGATGGATTCTCTTGATCTTCAACGTAACAATATTGATTTTCATTATGCAGTTTGTATATTGATGGGGTCCTCCTAACTTACTGATAAGGCTCATAATTCACATAAGTACCTTTTACATGTTTTTTCTGTTAACATTCAGGTTCCTGATGAAATTCTAATCAAAAGATGTGTTGGAAGAAGGTTGGATCCTGTAACTGGAAAAATTTACCATGTTAAGAACTTTCCTCCAGAAAATGAGGAAATTTCGGCACGACTTATAACCCGTGCTGATGATACTCAAGATAAGGTAACAGTAGGTTATTTTAACCATCATCCAAAGCATGAATTCCTGCCTCTTTGAACTCAAAATTATGGGAAGTGGGTAGTGGGTACTTTGTAATGTCTAAGGCTGCTTGTATAACTGTACATGCACACATGATAGTCCAGACGACTTTAATTAGCAGGTTCATTATGATACTCATCTAGAAAAATCATCAAAAAAAAATGTTTATGGCATATTTTCTTCGAGTTTGTTTTTATCATTATCATCTAAGTAGTTTTACTTTTACCATTAAATAGGGGTCAGCTATGGAGCACAAAGCTCCATGAAATACAAGAATAATTTACAACCAGTTGTTGGCATGACATCAGCCGTCTCTTGTGTGGTGTCAAATTTGCGGTGGAGAAACTATGGACTAGTAAGGGGTTTCTTTAAGGAAACATTTAAATGTATATATATGGGAAGAGATTATAGATTTGCTGTAGGGATAACATAACTCTGAGGCATAGGTAAAACCAAGAGCTATATAGAAACATTCTGACATGCACACCCCTTTTCAGTCCAACTAAGCCTAGATCCAATTATGCTCATTTAGGTTGTTTCATAATGATGCAATAACCTTAAACTGATATTTCTTTGAAAATGATCATCTATTATTTTCTCCTCTTTGATGGTTCCTCTGCATCATGGTTTCAAAACTCGGTATTCTTATTGGGTAGCACCTACCATTTATAGGTAAAATTGGGCATATGGAGTATCCGTAGGCAGATTGCCAATCCAACTAGGCCAATGTATCCCTATATCAGCAACTAGGCCAATGTATCTTGAGACTTGACATCAGCTGAGATTTGACACCATGCTTTGCATATATTTGATATTTGACAACATAAGTTGTAGTATTATAAGTTCAAATTGCCAACAATCTCTATAGTAGTTTACTCATATATCTTGTGAATCACTACTGATGAATAACATCTACTACTTTCTCTCATTTCTGTTTTCTTTAAATGGCTAGGTCAAGTCACGCCTTGAGACTTACAAGCAAAATACTGAAGCTATCTTATCAACATACATGGACTTGCTGAATAAGGTAAAATTTTATGGGATTAAGATGATCTTTCCTTCCTTTTAAAGAAGTATGTATGTGAGTCTTATTAGGTTAACAACTTCAGATTGTCAAAACTAAATATAGGTCAATGGAAATCGTTCCAAGGAAGTAGTATTCTCAGAAATAGACTCCCTATTGCAGCAAGTCCAAGAAGATGCTGTAAAGTCAAGCAAAGGTCAGTATATAAGTCCATTCTTTTATGAATTTGCAAAATCTGCTTATCTTTCTCCTATGATCCTTATTTTTTGTCTTGTTTATTTGGAGCGAATATAGTTGGAAATAACCATTTTAAGTGAGCTGCTAATTTTCTTTATTTAGTTTCCTTTTGTTGTTTGTTGTGGGCAATAAATCTTTTACCTGTCAAATAAACATAATCACAAAGAATATTTTTCTTTTGAATAAATGTCACTTATAAGACTTCTGCTGGGGGTGAAGCGGAAGTCTTATAAGTGTCATTTATAAGACCATTACCAAAAATAGAAATTGATGGGGGTTTTAATGGCTTTTCGACCTTCTAGCATAACCGGACTCGGGGGGGGGGGGGGGTCGGAACACGACGTCGATGGGGCGTTGCCGATGGCCAACACCGATGGGGTAGCGACGGTTGCAAGTGGGGAACCCGTGGGGGTGCGACAGCACTTCGGCGGGGTCGAAGGTGCAGAGGGCATGGTCGGCGAAGGGCTCTGGTGTAGCCAGGTGGTCGGGGGTTGAGCGCGACGGAAGTGGGAGTCGGTGGATCTGGCTGCAGGCTTTGGGGCTTGTTCTTGTCGGGGTGAGCATCGGAGAAGTAGGTGAAGTGCGGGTTGGAATTGGGGGTGAAGGGTTTTGGACTGGAATTTTAAATTTATTTTTGAAGTTTGGTCTTAAATTGAGGTCAGTGGCATATAATATCCAAATGTTTTAATTCAATTTCCTAAATATCCAAATTACAACCGATTCACAATTAGCAATGAAATGTACCCTAGTTGGTGTGGGCGACGATTGTCAGGTAAGTTTATAGTTTGGGCTCTACTTTGACCTTGGTTGGTCAAAGTGAGGGATGCCTTTGGTTTCTTTCATGTCAGAGGGCTCGCAGGGGTCAGGTGCGACGTCTACCCTCGTTGCGAGGTTGTGGTGAGAGTCATCGAGGGTGAAGCAAGGGAATGAGAACGAGGACTCAATCTTGACATGGAGTTGTCAAATTGGTAGAGTGCATGCAGTGTATCTAATATGGTGCTTACACTTATCGTTTGGGTCACTGCTGGGGGCGACGAGGGAGAGTGTACGATAGTTGGAGAGGATAAACGGTGTACAAGCGAGGGACTGAGTGATAGAGTGAGCCCAAATTGGCACGAGAAATTTGCTCTGGCAGGGGCGGCCGATCAGTAGGACTAGATTTCGTTGTATTTTTTGTTTGTTGGTTGGAGTGTATGAGTTCCAGAACCCAGCCTGTTGGGATCTGAACTTCATAAGTCTTATTTTTTGTTGTATGTTTTGTTAATTTCTCTTTAATAAAACGCGGGGTTTTTTTACCCACCGTTTAACGATAAAAAAAGACTTCCGCTGATTATGGGAATGTTCTTGAATAGTTCCTTTACAAGTAAGATCCACATAAACCAGAGCGCAGTGGAGGATCTGAACAGGCCTACTTTCTCTGATTGTTGAAACTAGAAACCATGAATTTGATGCTAATCCCTGAGTTCTTTGGATTATGGATTGAAAAGTTATTCTTAGATTTTGGGTTTGTAGGGGCTTCGATTGTTCCATTCTATAACTTTTAGGTGTTCTAGAGTATTTAAGTTAATAACAGTCCACTTGCAATTGTACTTATATTGGATTTTTGTTTCAGACTAGACTTGAAAGTTCCAAGTCCTTCACATTATATTTTGGTTGGTTTCAAGTTTGAACATCTATAACTATAGGGTTAAAATATAAAGGTTTTATAATTATTTTGATGATATATATTTATTTTGTCATCTTTGAGGAATCCCTACCCACTCACCCCCACCAACACCCTTCCGTTCCTCCCTTAGTTATTTTCATCCTTCCTCACAGCCACTACCTCTACCATCCAACACACAAAAAAGTTAAAATAACAGACTAATAGAACCATTACTTGCACCTCCTCAGGCGGCCAAGCCCACCCTAAGAAGCATTCGAGCTAAGTAGCTATTGAGAATTTTACAATGATTGATATCTTTTGATATTGGGTGTTTGCCTAGAGATTTGGGATAAAAGACCTTGTTGTTGTATACTGGGTCTTTACTAGTTAAGGAAATTCAAATGTTAACTAGGATGACTTGCCTTGAATCTTGATGAGACTTGACAACACCCAAGATACACCAACAAGGTGGAGATCTCTTATTACTAAATTTCCTCCCTGGGTTTTATCTCTTCATTGATAACTATATCTCCTCATTGATTTCATTCTTTATTTGTGCCAGGAATTCTAGTCCCCTCAAACAACATTACTTTAAGAATGGATACATTCGACCAGGTACACATGGAATTGATTCATTCTCTCAGTAAATCACCCCTTGTCTACAATTTCAAAATATTTTCAGAAGTATATTATTAATGAAAAGAAAAGTTGTATCTGAATTCATTGTAACTTTCCCTTTCTGAATCTGAACATGCTCTTTTCCAGGATAAATGGCGAGGCATTCCTACTAGATTGAATAATATTCCCCATTCTAGGGAAATAAGGAAGTACTTTTATGATGATGTACTACAAGCTACAAAGAACGCAATTCAGGACAAAAGAATTCGATTGAAGGTTAGATGTGCTTATGTTTGTTTAATTTCAGACATTTAGTGACTTGGTTGATTCGTGGACCAAATATTCAGTGTCTATAATTGTTATTTCTTTACTGCTTTTATAGCATGTTAATTGCCATATATCACACGATTTAAATTTCTTTGATATGACGGGAAAATATTACTTGAATAGCCTGAGTTGATGGTTGTTGCTTAAGAACCTGGAGAATGAAGATAGCCTAGTTATGAAGGGAAAAGTTCTTGAAGACTACAAAGTATTTGCTAGGCGTTGGCATCATTGTTACTTTTACGGAACACCTTCTATTTGGGTGTTGCTTTCATAGTTGAATGTAATTCCTTATTGTTAATCTACTTAGCCCCTTAAAAATTTCCCCCCCGGGCTATGAGGATTTGGAGGATCCCAAATGGTCTCTCAAGGTTAAGGCAAATCCTCTTTGGTAGCATAGCTGTGCTACAAAATTTTTCTTTAGTTTCATGGGGTATTTTGCAATCAGAAAATATTCCATGAGAACATATCCTTTTCAGCCATCTGCTTTGATTCTATAGCCCTATGGGCACCGTCCTCCTCAATTTCCCATCACGGTGAATGATTGATCTTACATAGTGAATATTGATACACCTTAGGTTCTTCTTCAAGATCAGTGTGAATTATATGAACTATGTCTTCATCTCTTCTCATTTTCCAATTAAATTTACATTTGATATATTTTGTTTTCGACCTACTGATTCTAGATCTCTTTTGTTTCGAGCCTTATCAACTTATATGATATCGGCAAGATTACCTCAGCATGAATATGCCTGCAGCCTCATTTATAACTATGCAAAGAGATAATGTCTTAATATTATCTCTTAGTGCAACAAAATGGTGATAGGACATGAGTGCCTCCCCACCAATTGTTCTAGCACAAGTACTGCTCCATAATACATATCCTTGATCACCTTTACTCAGTGTCTCGACACTTTTCTTTTCTAAAATAAAAAACTTTATCTTCCTGAAAACTTCATATTAAGCCTTTTTCTAGATCAATGAAAATCACGGAAGTACCTGTTTTCTTCTTCCTCTGACTTTCCATCCTACTCTTAGTAGATAGCTTCAGTAGTCATACTACGTGTGAAGCCCCTTTTCTTCTCTTCATTTTTGCTCCCACCGAGAGTTGACAATGTGACCCTCTATCACATGTCAAGCCTGTTATTTTCTTATTTTCCTTCTGCTAACTAATAGTCCTACTTATTTCACAATGGACTTTCGAGTAGTTTTTGTTTCACAGTTCTGAAGAGTCAAGCAAGACTAGTCTTGTTTGTGGATTAGCTGTCGTTTTTCTCTTTATACAATATTAGACTTATATGAACTAAGCTGCCTGATTTTTTATTTTTGATTTTTGATAATAAGATAAAACACATAAGAACAGAAACAGATAACAACAGGGAGTATCCACCCGAAACATGAGAAGAAATACATACAAACAGATAACCAGCAGGTCTTGAGCTTCAGCATAAGATATATATATCATGGCCGAAACACCACTAAAGCTCTAAAATCATCAGTTGGATCAACTTGAGGTTGTTGCTGTTGTTGATTGCTCCCTATTCTGATGAGGTTGGCAAATTATACAGCCAATGGGAGACAGAAGTAGCATAATTTTCTTAGCTTACAGTAAGCCTGACCTAAAATGAAGGAAATACACAAAACTGTCGATATTAGTATGTAAAGAAACAATATTTTTTTTCATAAAATCCTGTTAGTTCTTTCATTCTAGACTACAATGTCTTGGCCATCATGGCTAGATCCCAAGCTAACTTAAATTTTGGCTTTAGTTCTCTTCGTCCTCCTCAGTCCTCACTCTCCACCAAGAGTGAATATATCTAGGCTGCCCTCTATATTCCAAGCAGGTTTGGCAAATAAACCAGAAAATTTGAACAAAAGAGAAATTGGGACACTAAGTGTATAGCAGTTTCATAATGAGATCCACAAAAAACGCACTTTTGACTCCAAGCTAAATTTCTTATGTTTAGTTAAAGGAGTCTGATTTGTTTATATCTTCAATATTCAAAAGTTCTTGTTTAGGTAAATAGATAAATTGTCAAAATCTTATTCACTTCTTTTGGATTATCTCTATGATTTTGTTAAATAATTTTGTTTCATGTACGTAATACTGGATTAACTCTTCTTTAATACCGCAATATATCTTATGTCATTTATCTCTTTCTTCCGATGGTTAGAATTAGGTCTAAATTTAGATAACTTGCCTGACCAACAGGTGGAGAACAACATCCCTGAGCTTAACCCAGAAATGGTAAGAAATTGATTTCCCCACATATATAACAAAGAATTTGGAAACTCATAATATTGGGTATGCTCAGGATGTTTATCGAATAGGTACCTTGATGGAACTTGTACGAACTCTTGCTCTTTCGTTTGCTGACGATGGAAAGCGTGTCAAGGTGTGTAAATTTACTCAAGGAAAACATATTTCAACAGGAGTTACAAGAGTAAAATTTAATCATTATTATGCACGACCATTTTGTTTCCTTTACAGGTCTGTGTTCAAGGTTCTATGGGAGAAGGTGCACTTGCCGGAATGCCTTTGCAGCTTGCTGGAAGTCGGAAGATTTTGGAATATATGGATTGGGGCAAATATGGTGCGAAGGACGACTTCATCAAAATTGGATCCATAGGTATGTAATTGAGAAAGTAACCAACTATTCCTTTGGGATTAAAGTCTCTAAGTAGCCATTTCACCTTCCATGTCATTTGCTTTGATAGGATCTAATGCTAGCATTTTGTATTTTCACGAATGAGCTGTCTAGATTACATGAGATGAATTTTTTTGCACTCATTTATATTGTAGGCTAAACATAGAGTAAGGTCCAAAACCTTACATTCAGTTATGAGGGCCATTCGTACTGTCCATTACTAATCACTGGTGACTAAGAAACAGATGATAATTTCCCCTGAATGAAGAACTTCAGCCTTATTTAGCGTGCAGGAATTCTTTATGGTTGCCCTCTGCAACAGTGTCACAACTTGAGAATCTTATGTTTTCACTCCCACTGGAAGGAGATAAAAGAATAAATAGAAGAAAAAGGGGTCATACAAATAACAATCACCTTTATATTGATTTATTCTGTCAACAGTTCTAAAAGCTTTGGGGCGAAGGAAATTTATGCAGTTTTTTTAGCAATAGATTTATGTAATTGAATGAAGCATTTATGCTTTTCTTGGTAGTACTTAATCTGAATATGTTGATTTGTGCTCTTTCTGTATGGTTTCTATAAGCAAATAAAAGGGATTTATTTTTTCGATTTATAAAAAAATGCATAGAATTGTGGTTATATATATGTATACTCATAGGTACGCATTGATGCTGCTGTATTGATTTTGGAGAATCACCATGCACTATCACTGTGTCAGGACTTGATACTGTCATTGCAAAAATAATAGTTTGGAAATTGTATAGGTTGTCCATCACACAGTTTCATACCACTATCAAAAAATGGTTGGGGAGGCTTATGAAATTTTCCTGCATTGCTATAAGCCTTAATGCAAAACCAGTGGTTCATGTTTATTCTTTTTAACGATTCAAGCTGGTGAGCCGAATATGATGTAAAAATTCTTCACTAACCCCTCACCGAGAACATTATCTGAAATTTTTCATTAATACCACTGTAAAGAACCCATGTAAGATGTTTGCTTGATAACCTATTCAGAAATAGTAGGCATATGCTAAACTTATTCTTAGCCCTGAAACAATTGTATACATCTATCATTTTCTTTTTCATGATTTTTCTGGCACTGCAGCAGATTACAGGGTAATATCTACCACCTGGCTTAAACTAACAAACTAGACCAATAAGATTCACTTTAACACCATATGAATGATTAAGCACTTATTTTGCTTCAAGCGATATTAATAATATTCTCTTTAAGGGAAACTACTGATTAGCTTTTTACAATATCCAAGTCCAAGATTTTTCTTCCACTCAACTCTTCAAGCAACCAACCGTCTTTCCTATTCTTATTTCCCCCCTATTTTCTTGCAGAGTTGGTACACAAGCCTTGAACATATGACATTGTATGATTGTATCACATGTCAAACCCCTTATGTTTCTCCCTATACCCATTGAACACTTTATTTGTTTGTTTGTTTGTTTTTTTTGGGTGAAGTTATCTAATGTAGAGTTCTCCACGTTTATCCCATTCACTTTGATCCCATTATAAGCAGATAAGAAATCCTTTTGCAGTTTTGAGCTGACAGATTTTAGCACCCCCAAAAAAAGTTTAAATTAAGTCCACCTCTAGGCCGTAATAATTCAAATTGGCAGCTATACATTTTTAACATAAACAACTGGTCTCCTCGCCTCTACACATCTGGCAATATTTTGTTTGAACTTTGAACATTCAAAATTATATTCTATCTTTGACAATGCATTTAAGCAAACATAACAAGAAATAACTAAAAAATTGGACACTATGTACTGAATTGACCTAAGTTGTTAAACTTTAGAATCTAGCCCTTTAAAATTATAGGCATAACAGTGTGCCTTTCCCGATGTGCTGTAATGATATAGTGAATGTGCAAAAGTTGGTTATTTCCGTATTCCATTAAACAAACAAAAATTTGCTAATGCCTGTTATGCTAGGTCAACGGTAAGGAACTGAGCAAAAGCTGCTTTTGTGTACTAGTTTGAATCAACATTTCTGCAAAAGCAAAAATATTTGGGCATTTATATTTCTTTGTTGTTGGGTGATTTCTACTTTTTGCTCTGTTGCTAGATATTGGGATTATTTATTTGTTTTCTCTATTTTCTCTTTATCATAGGTGCAAAAGAGGTTGATGAACAAGATGATGTTTTTATACTAGTTGCTCCTCAAAATGCTGTCGGTAACTGTATAATAGATGTAAGGAAATTTCCAGGATATTAGTTCTTCATGTATAAAGTGGTTTATTCCCTTTTACTATCTCCTGATTTGACATTGCAGGATCTACAAGCTATGACAAATGCAGCTGGTATTCGCCCGGTGATTCTAATCAATCCCCGTCTGAAGGTTGTATGCAATATATCTTGCGCTTCTATTTAGTAGTCATCTAAAGCTCAAATTTGTCATTTTAGATTTTAATTAAAGACTTTCTTTTTCTGAAATTATTGCTACTTTAATTGTGAGAAACTCCTTTAATATGTTTTGTCTTATACTGTTATACAGATATAGCTATGATCCAACAATAACTGGATAGACTTTTAACTCAGAAGAAATAGATATTGAAATAGATGATAAAGTCATCATTCTCAGATCCTGGTCCAATATGTTTTGATGCTACATAATATGATGATGAACTGCTAACCTGATGCCAAAGAATTTGTATAATTGTCAATATCTTGGCCAAAAACACTACTAGTGTAACTTCCCCTAGGACATAGAGAACATTTGGTTAATTTTCCTTGCTTATTGGTCTTATTGGTCTTATTGGTAGTTGTTCAATTAATGGCATTCTGAGCAGGCAGTAAAATTCTTGTGGACTAAGAAAGAGTTTAGAATGATGAGGGTGTTGGTAATATTTTAAATAGCAAATTGCGTTCATATCTCACATGATATTGCTGGATAGATCAGGTGTGGAAACATGGTTTTAAAAAGCTCAAAAGCGCTACGCTTAAGTGCTAAGTGGCAAGGCAATGCTTAATTATGGAAAAATGTTAACGGAGCTGCAGGAGCTGCAGAAAGCGGTTCAAAAAAGTGCTCAATACGCTTAAGAGTGGGCTTAAACGGTTCGAAGATGCTTTAGTGTCATTTTTCTTAATAAAGTTGTTATTGGGTTAATTTTCTTACCCATTTCTACCCGACCCTTATACATTACTTAAATACACCTGCTCCCAATGCCCTGATCCTCTTTTTATTTAAAAAACAGCTTAACACTTTTTTTTCTGCTTAAGAGAAATTACCGCTCCAACGTTTTTTTTTTCCTCTAAGCACTTTTTTGAAACCTTCTTTGGAAACATGTTGTACAAAGGATGATGGTGGTGGGATGGTGAATGCGGTTGAAGAAGATGGAGATAAAGGCTGCATTCTGTTGTAAAAAAGAAAATAGAAGAAATGCTTTACTCTTATAGGAAAAATTGAAAATGTAAGACTTTATTGTAGAGATAAGGTCTTGCTCTGTTACCATAATAGATAGGCATAAAATTCTCTTCATTGTGTTAGGTTTCTAATAAAGTAATAAGTGATGTTATATAGAGAGACTAGATTTGCCCGTGGGCATGTGCCTACGGCACGTCTTCGGAATGATACAGCATATGAAAAGCCTTGTAAACAGTAAAACAACAATTATGTAGCTCAAGTATGAATAGTATACTAATAATTAGTTGTAAATAGAAGTCCATGTTTCTATTAGTATGTGATGAAAAATAATTATAAATGGGGGTATAAAGTCCAACTTCTTAGAACTTTGATGGTGGAAAATGATGAAATTTAACTACTGAGGAGATATTTGAAATTTTCAATGTGACATGAGCAATAAAAAAAACATAAAAAATCTGAAAATTTAAATTTCTGAGTAAATAGAAAGAGAATGAGAGAGAGGGAGAGAGAGAGAAATAATTAAATAAATAAAGGAGTTGTTTTGGTGGGAGATTTGAATTTGAGTTTTGGGGGAAAAACTTTTTGGAGGGAAAATATATTTTGGGAGAGTGAATCTGAACCATTGATTTTGTTTCAATTGAAGGTGAACCACTTGATAGCTTCCTTTGTATTTTATTATATAGATGATTCACATGTTTGGTAACTGCATAGATGGTCAATGGATATTATGGTATAAACACCATATCTATAAAATAATATGTAATAATACAGTCATATAGTATAACACACAAAAGCCAAACACTCAAATCGATAGAAGTGAAAGTCGTTTATGCTAGTAAATTGGTGTAAAACATGAATACATGTAAACCTTAGAACACTGTAACTTGTTGTCTCACTCTCTTTTTGACGTACATAGTTGCTTACTTCGATTTTTTGCAAATCATAGCTTTCACTGAATATTTATTGTAGTTGCCTCTAATCGTATTTTATATATATATATATATATATAGAGAGAGAGAGAGAGAGAGAGAGAGAGAGAGAGAGAGAGAGAGAGAGAGAGAAATAATTAAATAAATAAAGGAGTTGTTTTGGGGAGATTTGATTTGAGTTTTGGGGGGAAACTTTTTTTTTGGGGGGGGGATGTGTTTTGTGGGGTTAGATCTGGGCCTTTGATTTTGGGGGGATTGAAGGAGAGCCACTTGATAGCTTTCTTTGTGTTTTATTCTATATATATAGAATAAAACACAAAGAAAGCTATCAAGTGGCTCTCATTCAATAGGGTTGAAATCATTGGTCCAGATCTAACATCACAAAACATATTTTCCTGCCCAAAAGTTTCCGCCCAAAAGTTTCCCCCCAAAACTCAAATTCAAATCCCCCAAAACAACTCATTTATTTATTTATTTATTTATTTCTCTCCATCTCTCACGCTCTCTCTCTCATTCTCTCTCTAATTACTCAGAAATTTATATTTTCAGATTTCAAGTTTGTAAATTTTCATATTTTTTTTATTGCTCATGTTACATTGAAAATAGCAAATATCTCATCAACAGTTAAATTTCATCATTTTCCACACTCAAAGTTCTAAGAAGTTGGATTTTACCCCCATTAATAATTATTTTTCAACATATACTAATGGAAACATGGACTTTTATTTACAACTAATTATTGTTTTACTATTCGCACTTGAGCTACATAATTGTTGTTTTACTGTTTACAAGACTTTCATAGGCACGTGCCCACGGGCAAATATAGAGTGTGTGTGTGTGTGTGTGTATATATATAGAGAGAGAGAGAGAGAGAGAGAGAGAGAGAGAGAAAGAGAGAGAGAAATAAAGGAGTTGTTTTGGGGGGATTTGAATTTGAGTTTTGGGAAAAAAAAATGTGTTTTGTGGGGTTAGATCCGGGCCTTTGATTTTGGGGGGATTGAAGGAGAGCCACTTGATAGCTTTCTTTGTGTTTTATTATATAGATTATGATCACCAAAGAATGTTGTTACCATGTTTTTTAACTGTAAAGATCCTCTTTAATTCTGACTTTGTAATAGTCTAAATTTCTTATTGTAATGCATAGATAGTGTTTTAGCCTTTTCTCCTGCTGTTATTTTCAGGATTTGCCGGGTTCAAGCGGCATAATGCAAGTAAGTGAAACCTTTCACATAAGATGATTATCTTCTTCTTCTTCTATTTAGACGTATTTGAAGAAATTCTAACGTAAGTGTGGATGCTCAAGACAATGGGTAGGGACAAGAGATTGGAGTATGCAGCATCATTTGAGAACTGTTATTTCTTCCGGCTTCTTTACTATGCAGGAACACAGTATCCAATAATGGGTGCACTAAGGTCAGCAAATTTCCTTGCTTATCTATATAAGTGACACCCTCAAGTTATTTATGCGGACAATTCTTTGATGATACAGAAACAATTTCTATCTCTTGCCATGCAATTATTTTCTTAATTCTTTATGTTTTGGTAAAGTATCCATTCTTTCATTGGCCCTTCTCATCCTGGGTGCAGAAAAAACTACGAATCCTATCTAAATAGAGTAGACTTGGTATATGAAGATGATGTAGATAGAATTTGTACACTCTTCATTTTGATATATGTAGGACAATTCCGCTAAATATGTATGCATCAAATACTTTTAAGCTCGCAACCCTTTGTTTCTGTTGCGTATCCAAATATTGCAAAATATCCCCTTACCATCTATTATATGAAATCTTTTGCTCCTGTTTCATGATTTGAACGTACTGTAAGAATTCTCTCTCATTGCCTATGAGAATTCTCTCTCATCTTGTGGTTTGATATTGGTTTTTAGCTAACATACATGCGAAACTCAATTGCAGAATGTCCTACCCATACCGCTACGAACTCTACAAGAGGGTAGACGATCCCTCTGGAAAGGAGAAATATGTCGTGATAGCTACATTCCCCGAAAAACCTACAGTTGATGAAATGAACGATGCATTTGAAGGAAAACCGAGGTATGTTTCCTCTTGGCAAGTCATTTTTATAAATGCTAGATTCACCTTATAGGACCCAGGATTATTGGGAATATATAGTGATACATCTCACCTAAGTAGCATGGACACTAACACAGGGAAGAAAGTCTTCTTTCTTAAATGAAGGGAAGAAAGGCTCTCCCCCTCATGTGCTGGGGAGGCTATGCCCTCGCGGAATTTGCAAGTTATGCCCGAAGCAGGCAAGAGGGGAGATAGGGACAGTTAGAAGTAAATATGAATCAGAACAGAAGTCAATGAATTATTTTCACCAAAGCAATCATCAGTAAAAAGTTTCGTTCGACACGCCATCCGAACTCGTGTCGATATGGGGATGATTTTGAAGAACTACCCTAAATATTGTGTCATGTCAAATTCACGTGTTCGACGTGGGTGTTTGACATGTGTGCAACACGACACGGCGACCAAATAGAAGTATTTTTGCTTCAGCTAACAAACTTTCATCTTGCTCGTAGTGAATAAATTGTTTTTGTGGTTCACGATTTTACCTATGAACGTTATTGATATATCTCTTAGTGCATTAAACGAAGAGTGATGGACTGCTTTAATCTTGATAAATCTACAGGAACAGGGAGAAGACAGCCTCTGGAATCTGGTATGAAGTTCACTAGTTTTTACTAACAGCATAAGTTTAAGACAGGACTAGATGACTTCAATTTCTTCTTTCCTTTTTTCCTCATGTATTGAAGGGGTTTTTTGAGTGGTATATTACAAGCATGAAAGGTATTTCTGCTACTCTGTATGATATAAAGTGACCATGCTGGGAGAAAACCTTAATGGTAAGCACTTTACCAGTCTGTTATTTGATTCTAAAGTATTTTACTTCAAACACATAACATCCTGGAATGGACTCCAAAATTATGTTAAGTATTGCAATTGTTTTGCCTCAGGAGTTTCTTGTATTTCGTTTTTGACTGTTGTTAAAGGAGATGGTATGCGAGAACTGTCAAGAAAGGAGATGCTTAATCACAGAAGAGGTAAAAGAAATGAACTATTACTTCCCTTTGGTTTTAATTCACAACTTGCAGCCTAAAGTGCAAACCTTTTTATCATATTTTCGCAGCAGTTTGTCCCAAGACCAGCTTACAGTATATATGTACAGTTAGCAATTCAGAATACTAGGATTTTGATTCACTCGTCTGTTAATAAGCATATAGTTCTCCGGCTTGTTATATATCTATCTTTCGGTCATAGTTGCTGTTGTTTATTATATCTCTATATATACTCTGATTGTGAATTATACAGTATGGTAGCTAACACCCGATAATTGCTGATCATAAAATTTGCAAAATATTCTCCCATGACGTGAATCATACATTCCTTTAGGAAATTTGCATAGCTTCTCATAAATTCCTCTATTAAATTAGGAAGGAACCAACAATACTTTGACAATAGTACCAAGACCTATAGTTATAACATAAATAAAGAAAAGGTTGCCTAGTTGAAAATACTTCTGGTGAGAGATTGCCAGATTGGTGCCAATGAAGTACGCAGAGAAGTTCCACTGTAAACATTATTAGAATGGAGGGAAGAAGAGAACTGTAGGTGGAGGTGGCGAGGGGATGAGTGGTGGAGGATGGAATACAGGTGCTGGAATCATGTGAGGTGGTGGCGGGGAAGGGACAAGAAGCGGTGGAAATTTAGGCGAAGACAGTGTCGGAGGTGATGGCACGAGAGGTGGTGGGATTCTCGGCAGGCACGGCGATGGTGGTGGACGGGATGGCATGAAAGGTGGTGGTGGTGGTGGTGATGGCACTAGAGTTGGTGGAATTCTCGGCCGGGATGGCGTGAAAGGTGGTGGTGGTGATGGCACATGATGATGATGTGGTGGAATTCTTGGTTGGAACGGCGACGGTGGTGGACGGGATGGCACAAAGGGTGGTGGTGAAGGCACGAGAGGTGCCACAAAGGGTGGTGGTGGAGGTGGTGGTGAAGGCACGAGAGGTGGCGGTCTCTTTCGTCGTCTTCTATTTCCCCTGTCTCTGCATCTTCCTCTGCTTCTGCCTATGCTTCTTAGTTCGTCTACTACTCCTTTTACTTCAGTATTACGGCAATCGAGGGGGTTTCCTCGAGTAATAGCTTGTTCATAGGATTCATGTTTGTGGGATTCAACTCTAAAGTTGGAAATAAGAATGAAGAGGATTAAAAACAAGAGAGGTCGTAAGGGCTTGGAGAAGAAGTTGTCCATTGCTATACTTCGGAGCAAAGAGCTTGTGTTGTATAATATAGGAGATGTTAACCATTGGTGTTTGTGACTCTGTCTCTGCTAACTACCACCTGCATCTCTCTATCATAAATATTACTAGTAATTTAATTTACACATACAATGCATCGTCTATATCTATATATATATGTGTGTGTATTTCGTCGTATTCTGGCATTCAACCTAAGACCTCTTTTATATTAGTCATGCATGTGCATTGTACGTGTTTGTTTAGTTACAAATGGAGTTTATTTGGTGACATTCTTCCATTAAAATAGTAGAGATTGGTGGAGTGATGGAGTTAGCATGCGAAAATATTAGCTTGTTCTAAGAGTTTGGATGAGTATCTCATGAATGCAATGAAGATTGGAGATAAAGACTAGTTGAACGGAAAAGACAGAAGGATGATGTAAATGGAGGAAATGCTAGGATGCTGTATGCCACTGCATTGATTGTTTATGTGGGAAATTGTGAGTTTACTTGTTTGGTGTGCCAACCGATGCTAAAAAAGGAAATGAGTTCTGATATGGTTTTGACTCCATTTGTAAGGTGTGAACTTCACTATCTTCTCTTTAGTTAAGATTACTATTTATCTGCACGCTTCCGATGTACGCTCGAAACTCGTGCATATATCATAGTTTCAAACCAAGCCCCCCTAAACCTCTAATTTTTCCGATCTAAACAAAACCAATCCAAATCAAAATCACGCCCCCCCCCCCCCCCCCCCCCCCCCCCCCCCCAATTGCATTCGTTTAAGTTTTTTTTCGCAAAAATCAAAACATTAACTAACATTAGCTATCTGAAATAAACTTTAGATTCACACCAATATATATGAGATTGAATTATATCACTAATTTAAGCCTATTAACATCTCAATTCACCAAAGTCACTTTTAAAATAGTTAACTATCTAAAAATCTCTAAACTTTGCGCAGAATCTAAAATTTTCAACAAATCAAGATCAACAAACCTGCACTGCTCGGATCCTTCGACAAGTCCTTCAGTTCCTCTAAAATCATCTTTGACGCCACCACCAATCAACCAAACCCGAACTTGCAACCAAAGAAACCAAAACTCATCAACCAAAAAAATCAAAAAACCCTATTCTAATCCCAAAACGACGACCAAACCCCGAAAACCCCCTCAAATTGCCTAAAGCCGAAACCCTAGATCAAACCCACAAACCGACCACACAAACCCTAGAAATTGAACAAAAGAGGCTAAAATCACGAGAAATCGACCGATTTGGAAGAGATCTCGATCGATTTGAGAGAGAAGTTGTACCGAATTGCTCTTCTAGGGTACCAGGGCGGTGGTGGTGCGCAGCCTGTCGCAAGAGAGAGGAGAGCAAGGGACGCAAGAGAGATTGGATTTTTTTTTGGATTTGTTTAATTTGTTTAATATGAACGTTGATGGATTTGTTTAATCTGCATGCGCAGTGCACGTGTTGGTTTGCTTACAAATTACGCGAACGGGCGGTGCACATGTTGGGTTGTCTACAAATTACACTAACTAACTCTCTCATTTTAGTATTAGAGATTAGAGATTATTCGACATCCATATGCATGTACGAATAGCAGTTACTTTCTAAGCTAAACAAATTCTAACCCGAATTTCGTTTGATTAGTTGTATCCATTTGCACCTATGGTCCTTCAAAATATTGTTTACTAAACACTAAAACTATCCTTATCTCTACTACTATAATGGGAGAAGGCCTTAGTGTAATTTGTCCTTCTACCAACATGTGTAACGTATGTGCATAACTATTGTAAATGAGGTTTTAGATCAAATCTGAATTTTTACTTTTTAAAAAATTATATTTATTAAGACGTGTATTGCACGTGTAAACTACTAGTAGGACTAATTAAAATTTATGACTCAGAAAAGTAATTTGATCCTAAATAAAATAAAATTATTACTAACTGGTATGAAGTCTTATTTCTTAAGCTCTTCGAAGCAAATGGCTTCAAATAAAACATGAACCTCGTGTTCAAAAATATGAAGTTGATCGAGATGAATAAATTAATGAAAAATAAAAAAATATGAGCTTGAGTGAGACCTCATGTTCAAAAATCTGAAGTTGTTCGAGATGAATAAATTAATATGAGCTTGAGCTTGGTCATTCTTGCAGTCGATGTTTTTTCCCTTCAAAAACTCTTTGGGTTGCCAAGGGGAAGATCCTTACCTGCCAAACTTGTCTCGGTTCTTAACTTTCCCCTGTTGAAGCTCAAGTTCAATGAACGCTTTTCGAAGAAGATTAGAATTAAGTTTGGAAAGGTAAATGCTTCATCTACAGTTGTTCCTAATATATTTCCGGCCCCTCCTCTTTCTTCCACCTCCCTTATCACTACACTTGAAGCTCTGCAGCCTAATATATCTAACATGTTTGATGATAGAGCGGTTAATACGAAGCATGTTTCCTCTCCTCTGGGTTAGCCTTTCTTGCTCGTCTCCATTCTAATTATGTGGTGTCACCTATGAGATTGATCCTAGATAAGGTTAATGTTTTGTTTAAAGACTTTAACTTTATTCAATCTACATTTAGAGATGAGATGGTGCTAGATCACCGCCTCGTGTTAGAAAATCAGGTTCCTCTTGCTGATCTAAAGACATCTACTATCTCTTATAATTTTCCTTGTTCTATGTTGATTTCTTCTCCCAACTATTCTACGCTCTTTTCATTTTCGTGGTTGCATTTTCTCGATTTATCAGTCTTTAGGTGTTAGATCATGTTTGGATCGTAGATTGGTTGAAGTTATGAATAACTTTCATTCTAACCCCTTCAAGACTTCACCAACTCTTGGTGTCTCGTCATCCTCCCATTCTCTGATTGCTCAGCTAGGTAGTACTTGTCATACTAACTCCATTTCGGTGTCGTCCTCTTGTTCTTTCAATGTACTCTTGGCCTCTTCTTGTCCTCGCAAGGACGCGGCTAGCATGCCTGACATTGTTGATGTATTGTTTCCGTTGGTTGAGGTCGCATCTCCCACTGCTAAGCGGAAATACAATAAAAAAATCTATAATAATGCGCAGATTCGTGTGAGTGCGCAGATTTTAGCTAAGAAATTAGTTTTCGAGTCTGCTCATCTGGTGCAGAGTTGATTATTAGTGCATGTCGAAGTGCAGTGTTGGTAATTCATTCTTTCTGCTTTTTTGGATGTGTGCTGGTGGTGGCTCCTTTTGTTGTTAGGAGTTGTATTGGGGTACTGTTTTTCATTGTCTACTGTAACTTTCTTTTCATCCACTGATTCTATATTCTTCTTTGGCATGTACATTACCGTCGTTCCTCTTTTTGGGAGTTCCAGGTTTGCTGTTATATTGGTTATATGTTGCTTCTCTTTGTATTTCTTATGGTTCTTTGTAACCTCACTTCTTGGTTTTTTTGTGGCAACCTCCTTTCGTATGCATGTGGTTGTGCTTGGTGAGTACTTGCTTTGTGCTTCTTGTGGTATGTGCATGCTTGCTTTGTTTTCTTGCATGATGTGTATTTTTTGTGCTGGCCTTTATTGTGGCTATGGCTATTTTGGAGGCTCCTCTTATGATCTGGCTCTCTATCTCCTTATCTGTTTTCTTTCCTTTCTCGTAGGTTCTCTTTGAGTGTTTTCCCCTCTGTTTTGTTGTTCATATCTTTTCTATTTGTTGAGAGTTTCTTTGTATCTGCACTTCACCTTTTCTGTTGCTACTCCATGGTTTATTTGGTACTATTTATGCTGTATCTCTGGGTGGTTATTTGCTAACTATTCATTTGGCCTACTGTGCTAGCTGCGTTCTTTCTCTTTTCTTTGGTTATGCTTACTACATTTTGCCGCTGCTTAGTTCTGTGATTCTTTTTTGTTTTCCATGACACCTAGTTGTCCTATGCTATTTGACTGCTGATGCATTTTAGTATTCTCTTAGCTCTTCTAGTGCTTGTGAATGTGCTATTTTGCTACCTCTGTTCATCTGAGCTTGCTCCTGTGGTGGTGTTTTTGTTCAACTGTTGTGTTTCATTATGCTTAAGGCTGATTGCTGATCGGCTGCTATTTCGGAGTTCTTCAGTAGTTTTCTCAGCTGCTGGCAGGCCTCATGAGTTCTTTTTTATTTTGTATCTTTTTCAGCCTTACATCTTGTAAACTGGGTTGTGTATATTGTATTTTGTACTCTTCATTTTATGTATAATATATTTTTTGGGTGGGGTCTTTAGGACTGAACAAATTATATATGAAAATGCCCACACGATAGATTTTGCCAAAACAATGAATTAATTATATATAAAAATTATAAATTAATTAGTAAAAAAATCAATGAGAAAAAATCTCTTTCTTCCAAAAGAAGATGGACCAAAACATACTGATGCTGTGAGACGTGATGGTGCATCGGTGTGACGGTGCGGAGGTGAGGCGGTGCGACGGCGCAGCGCAACAGCGATACGGCGGCGTGTTGGTGCGACGATGTTGTGGTGCTGAGGTGCGATGCGTGGCAGCGTCTCGGATGGGTTGTAAGAGAGAGTCGGATGGGTCATAAAGAGATAAGGAGAGGAACGTAGAGAATTAGAAGTAGGGTTTTATTGAATGGGGATATAATTTGTACGTGTTTTTTATGGTTTTTTCTTAAATTTGGAATTTGAATTGGAGGTGTAATATGTACGTGCAATACACACATTGGTATGTTTACAAATGACAACTTCAACTCTCTCATTATAATATTAGAGATTAGAAATAGCTAAGGGTATTAGAGCTAACTAGTTAAGAGTACCAGAGATCAATTCCAGAAAATTAGAAGCCAGACTTAGCAATGAAAGATAGCTTGATTTTGATTATTACAAATTTATACCAAAAGCAGTAGTATTTGCTTTAAGATCATTTAAAAACTTCAGTTCCTCATTCTCCCTTCCCAACCACATTCTCCTTAATCTTCTGACTGTTCTCCTTTGCCGCCTCCCATGCATCCTGAACCTTCTGCTTCGCCTTCTCCTCTACAGTCTGCGCACCTTCAACCACACGCTTAGTCCCTGCTTCAGCCTTCTCCTTGGCAACTTCGGCATTCTCTTTCATCGTATCCTCCCCTTGCTTCATCGAGTTCTTAACTCTTTCGGTTGCATATGATGTTTTGTCATGTGCTTCCCTTGCCGTCTCTTTCACCTTCTTCCCCATGTATTCTGCTCCCTCTTTGGTTTTGTCCTCGGCCATTTGGGCCCTTTCTTGAGCCTTCTCTTTCATGTATTGGGCATCCTCCTTAGTCTTATCTTTGGCGATTTGTGCCGTGTCTTGGGCTTCGGCCTGGGTCTCCTTTGCCGTGTCTCCCATATACTGGGCTCCCTCCTTGGTCTTATCTTTGGCCAGTCGGGCTCTTTCTTGGGCTTCAGCTGCTGTCTCTTTTGCGTTCTTGTCCAAGTATTCAGTTCCTTCCTTTGTCTTGTCATTGGCCATCTGCGCTTGCTCTTCAATCTTCTTCCAACCTTGTTGCATGGTCTCTTTGGATCTGCGAGTTGCTTCTTTTGCCTTGTCTCCAATGTCCTTGTTTTCTTCTGCAGCATTACTATATGCCTGTATGGAAAGCACTACAGTTCAATCAGTATAATACCATCTACGACAACACACTTCATATAAAGATCAAAGGCAATATAAACTAGTTTTAAAGGAAGCTGCTGAAATCGAAAGATTCAAAACTTAATTAGGTGTAGATCGTAGAGAGTATATAGCATGATAATCTGCTCTACAGGCTGCAGTAAATAAACTAAGGAACGGGAATGGTAACAATTTTATCTACAGGAACAGATTAGATTGGGTGCAAGGTCTAACTAATACAGAACAAATTGTGTTATTAGATCAGTTATTCGATTCCCAACGAAATGCCATCTGGAGAAAGAAAAGGTCTTGTATTTTCAAAATCCGCCGTTAATCTTCTGAATTTTAAAGTTTTCTGCTTCAAAATTTTGGGTATTCTATATAAACATATTTCTGAATGACATGGATGTTCTGTATCTGCACCTTAATTCTATTAAATGTAGACAGAAGGCACTTATATAGAATTTATACTGTCACAATAACTATTGACTATATAGTCTACATTGATCTAGAATCTAATCTAAGTACTGTTCAAGCTACGGTTTGGATGTTCAGGAGGACCAATGTTTTTTTTTTTTGAAGGAAAAGGTGCAGGAGGACCAATGTTAGATGATTGTATTTGTGAACAATTGACAGGATAGTCATTTCCGTCTGCAAATGCCCAATTAGTCACCCATTTCTACAAACTTTCCTACACTATGGGATCTAGTAAACAACATGACCAACAACAAATGTGTCTTTCTGTCCAGTTTTGAAACTCTTTAGCTTTTAATATAAAGCAACGATTATGCTTAAAAATATATAAAACAAGGAAAGATTAGTAAATAAAAATTGTGAGGGTCAAGAATTTTATTATTAGAAGGAAAACACTTAAAAAGTCTCAAACTCTTAAGATATAACTAATCAGGTTAAAGTCATCTCACTCAAACTCTAGCTCTGCTTTATGATATAGTGTTTACATGGTCCAAATTCTCCTCAACTGTAGTAAAATGTCTAGAAGAAGTCCGATGATAGATTTACTATGAAGAAATTCCATTAAACTAATAAGAAACATATACTACACTTGATCTTAAGCAGAAAGGGCGAGAAAGGTATTCCATTAAGAAATTCCATTAAAGTGATTTAAAAGCAAAAGTGTTAGCACTTTAAATCATTTTGTCACAGCAATTCTAAGTAAATACTGTTGGAAATGTTTTTGTCAGACTTTCCGAGCCTGATTCTGGTGGGCTCCGGCCACCAGCGGCACCGGAAAGTGATTGGACCGCATTCCTCACGTTGAGTACTATTTCGTAATGTACTCGTTTGCCAAAAATGGATTCCGAATGAATGAAAAATGTTGGCCCAAAGTTGGGTACTTGAAATGTACTAACTTGGGAATTTGGAGAAAATTGATAGTCCCACATTAAAAGTTGAGAAAGATTTCTCAAGTATATAAGCTAAAGAAATGGACTAAAGGGTGTAGCCCTGGGGTTACCACTAACGTATAGTGGAGAGAGGACCTAGCCAAAGTTATAAACTCGCACGCGCGCGCCCGGCCCGGCGTGGCCTTGGGCTTGGGCCTAAAATAATTAAGCCTATTTTTTTTGGATCCTGTTTCTCTCCTTTGTGGGCTTGGGCTTCTGTTGAGTCTGCAACAGAAGCTTCTAGGGGCAATTTTAATTTTGTAACTGGTGCCATAACTCTGAAACAGCAAGAGTAATGGATCCATCAGTTACGTTTTTAATCCAACAGTTATGCCTTTTGATCCATTAGTTACGCTCCTGATTTAAAACACCAACAACCGTCTCCTATAAATGCAGTCGTTTTGGTCTGTCATTGGACACCATTTTTTTTGTAATCTCTTCTCCTTCTTCTTCTGAGTCTGTCTGAGAGTGCAACACAGCTACTTGTTCACTGGTGTCTGTGAATCTTGGGTGTTGTTTTTCAGAGAAGGTAATACAATTGTATCCTGGGAAGTACTTCTTCAAGAGCCGTCACACTACGGGACGAATTTTGCTTTAACAACAGAGATTTTGATCTCGACTTTGTATCAGTTTTTGTCTGCTTTGAATTTTCTTCCCTGTAATTTTTCTTCTTCACAAAGATTATCAGAAACATTTTATTTTATGAAATCCAAGTTCTAACAATCTTAAAGCAAAGCTTTTTTCCTCTATTCTAATAGTTTTTGTGAAGAATCTTACAGGTGTTGTTTATCATTTCGGAAAAAACAACATTCCATTCTTCTAACAGTTGAACTTTTAACTGTTTCAGAAACAAAATGGATGACAAACAAACTGAGAATGTCAGTACCTCCGTGAACCGGAATGTGACTGCCCAACCGGTTGCGGCACAAACGATTGTTCTGCCCACACATCTAACTGTGGAAGAAAAGCCTGAAAAGTTCAATGGAACTGAATTCAAGAAGTGACAAGGAAAGATGCAGTTCTACCTGACCACCTTGAAGCTGGAAAGGTTTTTGACTAAAACTGTCCCTGTGTTGGCACCTGGAGTTATGGATGCTCACTCTGTTGCTGCTATTGATGCATGGACTCAAGGTGATTACCTATGCAGAAATTATATCCTGAACGGTTTGGTAGACCCGCTCTACAATGTGTACTGTGTTTTCAAGACATCCAAACTTCTGTGGGGATCTTTGGAGAAGTACAAAACCGAAGATGCTGGTTGCAAAAAGTTTGTAGTTGGCAAGTTTCTGGAATACAAAATGGTTGACTCCAAGACTGTTGTGAGTCAAATTCAAAGAGCTAGAAGTGATATTACACGAAATTGCTGCAGAGAACATGACGTTGTGTGAACCATTCTAGGTTGCAGCGTTCATTGAAAAGCTTCCACCTGGATGGAAGGACTTCAAGAACTATCTCAAGCACAAGCGAAATGAAATGTCTCTTGAGGACCACATTGTTAGGTTGCGGATTAAAGAGGACAATCGCAAGGCTGACAAGTTTTATGGGAATAAGTCCATAGAAAAAGCCAATATGGTGGAGCACGAACAGAAGAGCAAAAAGAGAAAGTTTTTGCCACAGGGCTCGAACAAGAAGCCTGCTGCAAAAAGATTTGCTGGAAAATGCCACAAGTGTGGTAGGCTTGGGCACAAGGCATCTAAATGTCACAGCAAGGATGACATCCGTACTGGAACTGGAAAGGCGAAAGGGAATGAGAAAGCCCATGCGCACATAGCTGAGAACTTGTCCACTGGTTTCTTTGACTTGGACCTTTGTGTTGTTGTATCGGAGGTCAATCTGGTGGGGAGCAATCCTCGTGAGTGGTGGTATGATACGGGAGCCACCAAGCACATCTACTCGGACAAAGATATGTTCACTTCATACCAGAAATGCAACAAGGATGAATAGTTGTTCATGGGAAATTCTTCCACATCCAAGATTGAAGAAATAGGGAAGATAGTGCTGAAGATGACTTCTGGCAAAGAACTAACACTAACCAATGTGTTGCACGTTCCGGATATTCGTAAGAACCTGATCTCGGGATCTGTGTTGAGCAAGAATGGATTTAGGATCATGCTTGCTTCTGACAATTTTGTACTTTCAAAGAATGGGGTGTATTTGGAAAAATGATATGTTAAGGATGAAATGTTCAAATTCAATGTAATGACAGTCATCCTAAAATCTGTTGTTCCCAAAATTAATGAAATGAATCCTATTGCTTATGTTGTTGGGTCTTCTTTTGTTTGGCATGAAAGACTAGGTCATGTTAATTTCAATTCTCTACGTAGATTAATTAACATGAATTTACCACCAAAATTTAAGGTAGACAATTGCGACAAATGTGAAGTTTGAACAGAGGTCAAACTCATTAAAACTCCATCCTGTTCTGTAGAAAGAAACACTGAAACTCTAGGTTTAATTCACATAGATCTGTGTGATTTAAAATTTGTGCAGACCAGAGGCGGTAAAAAGTATTTTGTGACGTTCATAGACGATTGCACAAAATACTGCTATGTATACTTGTTACATAGCAAAAATGTGGCATTGGATAAATTCAAGGAATATAAGCTTGAGGTTTAGATACAACCACTGTTCTAAAAATCGATCTAGGCGGCCGCCTAGGCGCTAGGCAGTCCCCAGACGACTGGCCTAGGCCCAGGCGTTTGAAAAAATCGGTTTGGCCTATTGGGCAGGTCTAACCGAGTTCAGGCGGGTCCAGGCAGGTCTAGGCTGGTCTGGGCGGCCTAGGTGGATCTGGGCGGCTTAGGCGGACCCGGATAATAAAATAGAGCTTAACCCGATCTAACCCAATCCGAACCGGTTTAAAAATAATTTTCGGGTCTAGAAGGAGTTAGAGACTTGGTTCATACTAGTAGTAGTAGTAGTAGTAGTAATAGTTCTTAGAGCATCCACAATGGTGTTTCTCATTTTGCCAAAAATGGCTGCTACAGTAATAGCAAATAGCGACGAAGGCTGCAGTGGTTGTTTGCTATATTTTGTGCTTTTTTTAAAAAAAATTGCGTGGAACGGTATAACATATACCGTCGCGCAATTTTTTTAAAAAAATTGCGTGGGACGGTATATGTTATACCGTCTCTCATTTTTAAAAAAATTAAAAAATTTAATTGCTATTAACTATTAAAATATATTAATTAAATAAAATAAATAATATAATAATACCTAAACCTAATTAATTAACTAACTAAATCTAATTAATAAACTTAAACCTACCTACCACCTAACTTAAACCTACTTACCACCTAAAATCAACGACGGGATAACATATCCCGTCCGACAATTTATTTATTTATTATTTTTTTTTCCGATCGGACGAATCTTGACCGTTCATTTAAAAAAAATTAAAAAAAAAAGGAAAACTCCTGGGACGGGATAACATATCCCGTCCGATGTATGTTATACCGTCTGACAGGATTTTTTTTTCTTCTTTTCCGATCGAACGAATCTTGACCGTTCATTTAAAAAAAAAATTAAAAAAAAAGAGGAAAACTCCTGGGATGGGATAACATATCCCGTCCGATGTATGTTATACCGTCTGACGGGAAAAATTAATTTAATTAGGGAAGGACGGTATATGTTATACCGTCTGACGGAATTAAAATATATTAAAATCGGAGGGACGGTATATGTTATACCGTCCTTCATAATTTGGCAATTGCTATTTCGTTTCTCATATATGAGAAACAGATATAGCGAATTTGCCAAAAATTGGCAAAATAGAAAACCATTGCAGACCATCGTTTGCTATAAAATGGCAATTTGCCAATTTTAACAAACCACTGTGGATGCTCTTTGGTGGTGTCTTTTACTTGTAGTAGTAGGTGTGGTCTGGTTGTTTGTTTTCATCTTGAAGATTTAGCGTTATTGTTTCGATATCAATTTATCAATGAAACGGGATGACAACAATCTTTCTATATTCAAAAATATATATACTTATATAGCTACTATATATTTTGACAATCGTCAGATTAGGAAGAGATGACTTCTTTATTTTATCCCCAAAATTGTTTTCATAGAAGAACACACAATCCAACATTACAAATTGTAAGTTGGAGTTCACTGAAAACCACTAGTACAACACTGTTTACCTCCAAGATATCAAATTTACCGATGCTTTGATTATGAAAAGATAAGTCAATCCATATTTCAAAAGAGACAGACTAGAATTAGTATAATAGTTTATTTTCTCGATACATCTAATTAAGACATTAAAAATTCTGATGGGAAGTGATACCTTATCCTGACAAATAATTGTTCTACCAAAATCTGTTACCAAAACCCATGGTTTTAAATCTCGGATTTCGGACTCGTCTCGGCAAGGAGTGTTTCGTCTCGGATCGGAGATATCGGAGATCTCGGGAAAATGTGATCATATCGGATGTTCGTTTCCTATACTCAAAAAAAAAAAAATTATTACTAAATAAGATATTATGTCCTACATATCATTTATCATATAAAATACTGTATAATGTAACTAATGACAAATCAATTATGGTAAATCTTCGCATAATTTAACAATAATATAGAACAGAATGTAATATAAGTATATAACTAAATTGAATTTGCATTGATTAGAAAAAATGTATTAGGTAATAAACTTACTTGATTTTAAATATATACAAACAATAGAGATACGAAGTCCTCACATTATTTTATCTTAAGGTCCTATATTGAAAGACATATATGCAAAAAGTAAAACAGTTTTTTTAAATATATTCACAATAACATTTGTCTATTTCGGCTAATATTTTGCCAATTTCGGCAGTATTTCGACTAATATTTCGGTCATTTCGGCTGAAATCTACACATTTCCGTCCAAAACGATGTATAGCATAAAATATGTGATTTCGTATCGGCAAGCTAGCCAAAACGAAATTTCAGCCGTTTCGGAGGAAATTTAAAACAGTGCCAAAACCAACACCTTGATGCAATTGTGTCTTTTAGACTATCTAAAGCTCATCTTGCAATAGCAAGGAGAAAAATCAAGATTAAGAATGAGAAGCAATTAAAAGCATGATAATGCATGATGGAATAACAAAACAAAATCAAAAGATAAATTAGGGCAAAAATAAACTAAACTAAAATAAATAAATAAATAAAAAATACCTAACGCCTAGCTGCCTAGGCCCCGCTTACAAGGTCTAGGCGTTAGGCCCCCATCAGCCACCCGACTACCAACTTTTAGAACACTGGAATCAACTTGGCAAAATGATTAAAATCGTTAGGAGTGATAGAGGAGGAGAATATGATGCACCGTTTATTATGTTCTGCTCTGAACATGGAATAGTTCATCAGACCACTGCTTCTTACTCACCCGAATCAAACGGTACTGTTGAGCGCAAGAACCGAACTCTGAAGGAGATGATGAATGCCTTATTGTTGAATTCTGGGTTACCCCAGAACATGTGGGGGGAAGCGTTGCTGACTGCCAACTATGTTCTCAATAAAATACCTCATAAGAAAACTGGCAAGACACCATACGAACTGAAAAAAGGTAATGTACCTTCGTATAAATACTTCAAAGTGTGGGGGTATCTAGCAATGGTAGCAGTACGTAATCCCAAACAGGTCACAATAGGACCTAAGACCATTGATTGCATATTCATAGGCTATGCACACAATAATAGTGCATATCGGTTCTTGGTATATAAATCGGATATACCGGACGTGCATGTGAATACAATAATGGAATCTAGGAATGCTTCCTTCTTTGAATACGTGTTTTCGTGCAAGGATGCTACGTATCCCAAACATACACGTGAACAAGGGAGTGCAAGTACTTCGGTTGATGAACCAAGAGATGATAATGATGAACCTAGACGAAGCAAACGAGCTAGAACATCAGAGTCATTTGGTTATGACTTTATAACGGCCTTTCTGTTAGCCTAGAACATTCAAGAAAGCCATGTCTACGCTTTATGCTCCTATGTGGAAGGAAGCAATCAAAAGTGAAATAGACTCCATCATACAAAATCATACATGTGAGTTGGTCGATTTGCGTTCTGGATATAAAGCTCTAGGATGCAAATAGATTTTCAAACGGAAATTAGAACCAGATGGTTTAATAGAGAAACATATGGCTAGACTTGTGGTACAAAAATTTAGGCAAAACGAAGGCATAAACTTCTTTGATACTTATTCTCCAGTCACGAGAATAACTTTCATATAAATATTGATAGCTACTGTAGCTCTACGCAACCTCGAAATACATCAAATGGATGTCAAAACCGACTTTCTAAATTATGATTTAGAAGAAGAAATATACACGAAACAATCTGAGGGTTATGTAGTTCCTGGACAGAAAAACAAGGTGTGTAGATTTGTAAAATCCTTGTACTAATTAAAACAAGTTCCAAAGCAGTGGCATGCAAAATTTGACAATGTTATGATGTCAAATGGTTTCAAAATAAATGAATGTAATAAGTGTATCTACATCAAAGATACTCCAAATGGATACATTATGGTATGTCTGTATGTAGATGACATGCTCATTATTGGTAGTAATAATGACATTATCAAACAAACTAAGAAGATGCTTAGTGGTAAAGTTTGATATGAAAGATTTGGGAGTTGCAGATGTCATATTAGGAATCAAAGTTTCCAGGACGTCTGAAGAAATTACTTTGTCTCAAGCTCATTATGCTGAGAAGGTACTTGAAAGATTCAAGAATTACTCCAATGGGACTGCCAAAAGTCATATGGATCATAGTCTTCACTTGTCTAAAAATACGGGTGACAACATATCACAATTGGAATATGCAAGTGTAATTGGTAGTTTGATGTACATAACAAATTGTACAAGACCGGACTTGGCGAATTCACTAAATGTACTGAGCCGCTACACAAGTAATCCAGGACGAAGTCACTGGAAAGGAATAACTAGAGTATTGAACTACTTGCGACATACTCAGAGTTATGAGCTGTATTACACCAGATATCCAGTAGTACTGGAAGGCTACAGTGATGCCAACTGGATATCGGACTCCAAGAATTCGAAATCCACTAGTGGGTATGTCTTCACTCTTGGTGGTGCAGTTGTGTCATGAAAATCCTCTAAACAAACGTTATTGGCCAGATCCACCATGGAATCATAGTTTATTGCTTTAGACAAAGCGGCAGAGAAGCAGAATAACTTCAAAATTTCTTAGAGGATATTTCTATGTAGAAAAAATCAGTGCCTGCTATATGTGTACACCGTGACAGCTAATCGGTTATAGCAAGGGCACTGAGTTGTATGTATAATGATAAGTCTCGTCATATCAGAAGGTGACACAAAACCATTTGACAACTGCTCTCAAATAGAATAATCTCTACAGAGTATATAAATTCGGCTGACAACCTAGCGGATCCATTTACTAAAGCTTTGTCACAATAGCAGGTTGTGAGATCATCAAGAGGAATGGGTTTAAAGCCTATGACGAAAGAGGATACTTGATGAATCTAGGTTCAAGGGGACAACTAAATCTTGTTGAATCGACGTGAGCACTGAGAGATTAAAATCTCATACCCATTCTAAGATGATAAACAATGCTACCTACAAGGGGTTAGGATAAACTTGGCTTTTAATAATTTCCATAGCTTTGAAATAGAAGTGGGGTATGATAGGATACTCTTTATGGGCAATCACCTGTTAGTGTGAAATATGGCTGTTTCTAGGAGAATGAAGAGATGCTACATTCTCCAAGTTCACTCACGATTAACTAGGGTTGTTCAAGGTCAAAATGTACACAACAAGAGAACCTAGTTCTGTGAGAAGATGAAATTGTGTGATAGTTATTGTCTAGGTTTACATCAAAGTTCGGGTAGTTTATGACATCATATTCACTACCTGGTCAAGTGAATCCGACTGCTCCTCACTATAGGTGGTTCAAAGTTGAAAAATTACTACTATTCCTGATGCAGTGATTCTCCGATTGTACTCTTAATGTCTTTTCTGTCATGTCTTTGTCTGTCATGTCTTTTTCTGTCATGTCTGCATTGCATAGTCTAGTAATTTTCATTCATGTGGGGGATTGTTGGAAATGTTTTTGTCAAACTTTTCAGGCCTGATTCCGGTGGGCTCCGGCCACCGGCGGCACCGGAAAGTGATTGGACCGCGTTTCTCTCATCGAGTACTATTCCGTAATGTACTCGTTTGCCAAAAATGGATTCCGTATGAATGAGAAATGTTGGTACAAAGTTTGGTACTCGAAATGTACTAATTTAGGAATTTGGAAAAAATGGATAGTTCCACATTGAAAGTTGAGAAATATTTCTTTAGTATATAAGCTACAGAAATGGACTAAAGGGTGTAGCCTTGGGGTTACCACAAACATGTAGTGGAGAGAGGACCTAGCCAAAGTTATAAACACACGCGCGCGCCCGGCCCGGCCCGGCGTGGCGCGGTCATGGGCTTGGGCTTCCTGTTTCTCTCCTTTGTGGGCTTGGGCTTCTGTTGAGTCTGCAACAGAAGCTTCTAGAGGCGATTTGAATTCTGTAACTGGTGTTATAACTCTGTAACAACAAGAGTAATGGATCCATCAGTTACGTTTTTGATCCAACAGTTACACCTTTTGATCCATCAGTTACGCTCCTGATTTAAAACACCAACAACAGTCTCCTATAAATCTAGTCGTTTTGGTCTGTCATTGGACACCATTTTTTTTGTAATCTCTTCTCCTTCTTCTGAGTCTGTCTGAGAGTGCAACACAGCTGCTGGTT
This sequence comes from Hemerocallis citrina, assembly GCA_017893485.1. Classification (NCBI taxonomy): domain Eukaryota; kingdom Viridiplantae; phylum Streptophyta; class Magnoliopsida; order Asparagales; family Asphodelaceae; genus Hemerocallis; species Hemerocallis citrina. The sequence goes on from CM030367.1 coordinate 169,528,442, forward strand.
CGCTGGTATCTCTAAAGTTTGGGTGATACTTTTCAGAGAAGGTAATACAGTTGTATCCTGAAAGCAGTTCGTCAAGAACCGTCACACTAAGGGGCGAGTTTTGCTTCAAGGACAGAAATTTTGATCTCGACTCTGTATCAGTTTTTGTCTAGTTTGAATTTTTTTTCTTCTAATTTTTCTTCTTCACAGAGATTTTTAGAAACATTTTATTTTATGAAATCCAAGTTCTCACAAATACTAGCCTGGATTTCACTTTGTTGATGCGAGTAAATCATTTTGTTCTACCCGAATATCTCATTTGGTAAACCGTCTAAATCTTGTGACATTGATTTATCTGTCTTTGCACGGTTGCAGCTGCTTCTAAGTTGATGCTTATTGTTGTAATCAGTATGATTCTTAGACAAATTAAGACGCTAGACACACAGGAGACCATCTTTTTATTTGGCTTGCCTCTCTTACACGCAAGTGCTATAGTAGAAACAGAAATTGCGTAGTTATAGGAATAGATTACTCTTCTTCTTGTCACATGAGTCACACATTTACAGTGCATGTGCCAAAATATTATACAGTATGCTAAATCACAAATTTAAACGTTTACCCGAATGAACTTTGAAGCCACAGCTGGAAAGCTGTTCTTCTGCGACTGGCATAGAGGAATCACAGGGTTAATAGTGAATGCTCTGCTTGCAATTCTCCACACAGCGGAGCATCTTCCACCTCTCATCATAGCTGCCATCATTATCACCAATACTTAACCTTGTATTCTCCTTCTAAGTTTGAGATGGATTATGGTTGAATCTTATAGTGTCTTTAGTTGAAGAGCTTAGGTGTTGTTTGTTCAAGTTATCAATTAGATATATTGAAGTAGATAGAGAGGTGGAGAGTTGGGATAGGGACGGAATTAAAACAAATGTTAAGGGGGTTGAGTGGGAGAATGCATGGATATCATGGATTGGTGAAGCTGCCGCGTTGCTTGCATGCATGCATGTGGCTTGGTGGCGGTGCAGAAAAGGTGAAACGTGTTGCATTTTCAGAGTGCAGCTTGTGGTTGGGTCGGTAATGGGCTTTTTCTGCTTTAGGCCCATTCTTGTATATGCAAAAGGATTGTTAAGAGTTTTATCTTAAGCATGGGCCGCCCAATGTTTTCTTTTACCGAGCGAGATATTGGACCAGATGGGCACTTAGCCAGGTTCAAAATCGTATATATTTTGATTTTCCATGATCATAATATTCTCTCTTTTTTTCTTTCCTTTTGCTGTGTGTGTTGGGGGTGGCAATGCACTGGGTTTGGCGTCCGACTCAATTAAACCCGGGTTCAGTTCATTTAAATTTTATGAGTCCAAGTTCAACCCATATATTAATTGGACTTGAATATATAAGTCCAAGTCCGGATATAAGATAGCTTGGTCAAGCTCGGGCCAATATTGGACTCTTCATAACATAGATTGGTCAGGCTCAAGTCAATATCAGACTCTTCATAAAACACACACACAGCATTAAAATATAGAGGGATGAAAAAAATTAATTTCATGATTTAATTAACACTGAGTATGGAACAAGAGTACTGGAAGATGAAGAATTGTGTATACTAGTTAATAGATTCTATAAAGTAATTAAAGAGAGAAAAAATAAGTGAATGATATATTCAATTCAAAAGGAAAACTATTAAGTTTATAATGTATCTAGAAAAAAAAACTAATTTAAATAAGGATATCGGCCCGTTGGGCTTAGTATATCAAACCTAAACTTGACCCATTTAACATATGGGCTTGAAAGTTAAGCCCAAGTCGGATCAGTTATTACATTATTTTGCCTAAATCCGCTCCGAAGTGGGTCGGATTTATCGGGTTCGGGTCGGGTTTGGGCCAATCGCCACCCTTATGTGTGTGTGATGGCTTTGGATGTTGTCCATTTTTAGTTGTCCATCTAACAAACATTCGTGAATGAAGAGCATTTGTAACGGCATTAAAGGATAAAGGTTGTCTCAAATACTACACCAAGAGAGCTAGTTCATATCCCATCATATTGACATTTTGGGTTTCACAAAACAAATTCTCATAAATTACTAGCAAATCCGACCATTGTTATTTTCTTATACATCCTTTACTTGCAACATTCTAGTTGCTAACGAAGACATCCTTCAGCTTAGATTACAATGTACAAGAAATAAATAAAAAATACCTCACATAAGCAAATACTACTTTTTAGGCAAAGTACTGAGCATCCTAAAGCGTTAAAAATTGTGTACCAACTGTTTTGTTTAAAAGGTAAATAGTTTATTCTTTAGAGCATCTGTCGTCCTCGCAACCCATATTTTGAATATTTGGCAAATAGAAGAAAAAAAAAAGAAGAGTTTGTGTTGCTGTCGTGGAAATCCAATTTTGATTTTTAAAAATTATTTGGAACGGACGATGATTCACCGTTTCAAAAAAAAAAAAAAATGACAGGAAGGAAAATGATTTTCCGTCGGTCGTTTTAAAAAAAAATTAAATTATGAGACGGGAAATGATTCTCCGTCCTAAATTTTTTTAATTATAAAATTGCTCGGACGGGAAATCATTTCCCGTGATTTCCCATCCGACGATTTATATAAAAAAAATTTGGGACGGTATTTATCGGCCGATGGAAAAAAAATTTTAAAAAAATTAAGCGACGAAATATGATCTTTCGTCCGAGCTAACGGACGAAAAATCATCATTCTTCGGCTATTTTTTCTACATTCCTACTGTTTTTCTAAAATCCATATTTTCGATTTATTGCCAACGAACTGCAGCATTCAAATTCCAATTTTTAAAAAATTTTGGGGAAATGGCTTGTGGGAATCCCGTTAGGTGTAGATTCATGTTTGTGTTTGGTATATATTATGCGTCCGAAGTGCGGAGCATTGTGCCCAAGCAGCTTTATCTAGGGATGGGCTCGGTACGGTACCAGACTTTTTGACATTGTACCATTACTACACCGAAGTAGTTCGGTTTGAAAATATACAAACCGTTACCAACCAAAAAGTTCGGTATACCGAAACTTCGATATACCGACTACTTCGGTTGGTACGGTTTGGTATTGGTGTTATACCAAATATGACCCAACAAATATCTTAGCAAATATCAGTACCAATAAAAATAACAAATTAATAATATTACACAACTATCGAAACAAAAACCGAATAGACCAATATATGTTATCGCATATAGGAGTGAACACAAAATTCAAAATATATGATGCCAGTGTATGTTAAGCAACTGTGTTTCACAATTAAAGTGGTGTTCACCTAACAAAATATAGAATGGCTTACATTGATGTATATGAAGGGCAAGCATAAAGCACTCTCCTTTTTGTTTTAAAGCTTAGGGAATGCAAATGTTGAAAACAAGCTTTAAGGGGGATATTTGCATTCAGATGATAATATCTGCAAGTTCGCCCCAAGTATTATGCAAAACTAACCTAGCAATAATACATTTGCAATTAAATGGCAACTGACCTGAACAGGTGATGCAGCTGTTAGAAGTCCAGCCACTCCGCCACCTAACACCCGACCATCAGGGCCTGCCAATGATACACTCAGTCCACCCGTTCGGCTGCGCTGCCCACCATTCTCGGACAGCAGAAACGAGCCAGAAAGTGACAGGATTTCAAACCGACCCTATAATTCGAAAATAAGATCATCAGTTCATTTTTCAAGCATGCAGGCACTTCCATACTGGCACCATATATTTTGAATTCGGTACGGTACGATAAAATACCGACTGAACCATATTCATACCGAAACCGAACCAAATTTTAGAACTCGGTACAGTTGTACCGTACCATATTTTTGGTATTCGAATTTTTCGGTACCGTATCGACTGATTCGGTTGAAAAATCGGTCAGTTAGCTCATTTCGGTATGATCTGTCACTCTTAGCTTTACCTCAGTCAAAAGTTTTTTTTTTTTTTTTTTTGAGGTAAAAGGTGAAATAATGCCACCCTGTTTCATTAATAAGAGATTAACCTCAGTCAAAAGTTTTTTGATGAAACGGATAGAGTCGGAAGACTCCAGCCATGCATTAATCATAAGATAATACAATAGTAGAGTTTTACAAGAGGTAAAACAAAAATACAATAGAGACAACCCCTAACTATGAGTATAGATATTACAGACCAACAAAGCACAAACAATACTCCAAAGCGGCAGCAGGAGCGAGATAGTCGAACGCAAAACCTCAGTCAAAAGTTGAAACACTAGTATTGTCCATACATAAATTGGGCCCCACTCTAACACGAGCCTCTTCGCCACTGGCAGTAACCCCACGTGGCTTGTTTCCCAAACCAAATCCCCTGGCACGGAATTTTTTTCGAAAATGACCAACTTTTTAAAAGTATTTATTAAACTGACCCACTTTCGAAGGTATTTACCAAAGTGATTCTTAGATAGCGAGTTGGTAAAAATACTCTCGCTGTTTGAAATATTGAGAGAGTAGATTTAGGTATTTCTTCCTAACTTGGAAAAATCTTATGGGGTGAAAAGATCCCAAACTACACTCGCCGTCTCCAACAATGAGCGTGTTTATACTAAATTCGTTATTGTAGACCTCAAGTGTTGTCTGAGTTTTTATTTATTTATTTATTTTTAATCGCACTATCAACTCTCACTTCCTCTCTCTCCTTTCTCACTCTACTCTCACTCTTAACTCTGAAATCCAAAACCCTAGCTTTCCAAATTTGACCTCTTACCCACAAGATCTCTTCTAAATCTTAAACTCTTCACTTCATCCCTTCCAACTCTTTTCTCCTCGCGCACACTGAAAACCCTAAATCTATCTTCCAAAAGCGCCTTATATGGTTCATTTCTCCATTTATTATACTACACTCCTTATCTCAAATAGTGGTTGTGTGTGTAGAGATTTTTACAGAGACTTTGAAGTCTCTAAAAAATCAAAAACATACACTCGCTATCTCAGATAACGAGCGTTATTATACTACACTCGTTGTTTCATATAGCGGCTATGTGTATAGAGATTTTTACAGACACTTTTAAGTCTCTGGAAAAATCAAAATCATACCCTTGCTATCTCAGATAACGAGCGTCATTATACTACACTCTTTATCTTAGATAGCGATTGCGTGTGTAGAGTTTTTTACAAAGACTTTGAAGTCTGAAAATTTTATCAATACTAAACTCTCTATCTGAGATAGCTGGCCTCTTTGAAATAAATTCGCTATCTCAGATAACAAATGTAGTTATGATATTTTCAAATGCAACCTGTAGCAACAAATTTTCATGTATACATCATATATGGTTTATTTCCATATTTTCACATCTCATTATGAACAATTCAATATTTGAATGAACATTTATCTAACAATATAGATTCTACATTCAAAAAATGCATTCAACATTATATTAAAAAAAAAATCAATCAAAGTCAGAGTCGCTATCTCAAATAGCTAGTGTAGTATAACTACGCTCGCTGTTTGAGATAGCTTCAAATAGCGAATCTTATTTTGATATTTTTTCTTCAAATTTTTTCTCCAAGTGATGGAGAAACACCTCAGCCTACACGTCATCTCATACAATCGAGGGTATTTTTCACTAAACTCGTCTTCTGAAATAGCAAGTGCGTCATTTTGGTAAATACTTTCGAAAGTGGGTTAGTTTGGTAAATACTTTCAAAAAGTGGGTCATTTTGTAAAAGATTCCTTCGCACGCTTCTCCTTTAGTACAGGGAAAATTATCATGAACCCCTTCTCTGGGACGATACATCTATTTGTAATTTTCTTTTCAAATAGATATATACTTATTTGCATTTTATTTGCATATATAATGTATGCACATTTTCAAAATTTGTTTTTTTTTTTTTGTGATGAGAACGGATAGTCTCTCGACTCCAGCCACACCAATAATGAATATATTAAACACAATAATGTACAGACAGTACATGGTTTTACAAGAAGTAAAACTAACAAGAGGTGCGCAACAACAAAGCAAAAACAAAACAAAAGTATGCACAATAATAAAAACTCCAGGACAAAGAAAGGGGCGATGCTGGCTGCTGTCACCGGGATCGACTGAGGAGGCGAGCGAATCTGATAGCGTGCTGTGAACGGAAGCATCACTCGATGGTCGAGCTAGACACGACAACCAGCCGGTGTAGAGACCAACTCTGTACGAAAAAGGGAGGGTCCATATAGTAACTGCGAAACCAGGAGGGGCAATATAGCACCTGTGAAGCATCCCCTCTCGGGGAACAATCCCTACACAGGGGAAGCAAAAGAAAACCAGAAGCAACGGGGAACATTATGGGGATAAAAAAACCATCAGGACACCGAACACATCAGTGCCAACCTGAAGCCGGCGTGAAAACCGCGCTGGCACAGTCACAGCGCTACTGCCAAGCAGTAAACAACGCAGAAATCATTAGCAGTAAACTGCGCTGCGAAACTGTAAACAAAGCCAGAAAGCCCAAAACCACAGAAAGAAAAATAGAGATGCTCCACACACTAGCTTCAGCCAAGATCATAACAGCAAAACCAAGGTGCTCATGAGTATCATGCTCAAAGATCTTAGCGAAGAATAAAAATAACAAGACAACACAGGAGCTAAGATAATCCGATCAGACATTTCAACCACACTATATCCAACATAGCACAGCAAGCAGAAAAACAGAACATGAAAAAAATAATCCATATAGGGGACAGTAAGTTCTCCCGCAATCCACAAACAGCCAGCATCAAAACTTATAGACATACCAAAAGAGGAGAAGAAGAGAGGGAAATAAGAACAAAAGCTGCCCTCTAAGCTAAAGCCCAGAGGAACCAAAAGTAGGAATAACTGCAGCATCACAGCAAAAGGCATGGAGGCCGGCAGCTCCACTGGATGGCGATCAGACCTGCAAGAGAACCAGGGAGAAGACAATAATAAAGCTGGAGAAGAAAATAGTAAAGCACTTAAGACTAATAAAGCTGGGGAAATAAAGCTTGTAGGTTACGGAGACAAAGAACAGAGTCGTTTAATCTTTGATAATCAAGAGAAGCTCTGCCTTTGAAGCTCGGACCTGAGCTCCAGAGCTTAAACAAAAATAAAAAGTCATCAATCAAAGCCACAGAGGAAGAGCAGCGATGCTCGAACAAACGCTTGTTCCTTTCCTTCCAAATAATCCAAATGATGATTTGAACAGACAAGATCCACGCGCTACAGTACAAAATGTTCGATGGTTTTAAAGACCAGCAATCAACTAAGGTGGGAGGGGTAGAACCCGTATCCCAAGCAAGAGAACAGATCTTCCACAAAGGAAGGATGACGGAGCACTGAACAAAAAGATGATTAACATCTTCTGTGTGCTGAACGCAAAGTGGGCACAGCTGCCCCCAAGCTAAGTTCCTTCTGTTGAGCACTTCAACGGTGAGAAGTTTGCTATGATATGCCAGCCATGTATTGATCTTCACCTTAAGGGGGGCAGCAGACCCCCAAATGAAGTTAGCAACCGACGATTTAACGCCCCTAGAGTTAAGAAAACTATAAAAAGATTTGACAGAGAAAGAACCGGTTACAGACCAGCACCAAGCAATACCCTCACTAGACCTCCATTCGGAGTTATTGAGGTGAGAGATGAGATCAATAAAAATCTCTGAGAGAGCGGGAGGGAGATCAACCGCGAAAGGAATGATCCAATGTCGAGTGTTATCTATCAAAATGTACGACTCTGCAACCGTTGCAGTCGGGTCGGCAGCCAGGCGAAATAAAGAGGGATACCCAGAGGAGAGTTTGATGTTACCGCTCCAAAGATCCGTCTAAAATTTCGCTCTAGAACCGTCTGCACAGGAGCGAAAAATACTGCAGTGGAAAGCGGTCGAAGCTTTCCAGACACCTTTCCAGAAAGGGGAGGCTAGGCGATTAACTGTCGCAGGAAACTCCCACCAAGAGCAGGAAAGGGATCGGTAATCCTTGATGCACCGAATCCATGGTAAGTTATCACGATAATGAAGGTGCCACAACCATGTACCTAAGAGGGCGATGATATGGTTTCTGAGATCCAGAACACCCAGCCCTCCTTCCGCTTTGGAAGTGCAAATCATTTTCCATTGGCAAAGATGGGATCCTGGTTTAAAGGAGGAAGATCCAGTCCAGAAAAAGTTACTTCTGATTTGATCAATCCTCTTAATCACCCAGGAGGGAAAATAGTAGAAAGACATCAAATAAAGAGGCATGGCAGAAAGCACCGAATTAATAAGAGTTAATCTACCACCTCAGGAAAGCACTTTACCTGACCACACATTGAGCCTGGCTTCCACTTTGTCAATAAGTGGAAACCAATCCGCTCTATGCAACTTGTCCCATCGAAGGGGGATGCCTAGGTAAGTGATAGGAAAGGACGCTATGGGACAATTAAAGAAATTGGAGATCTCAGCCTGTCGGTTGGGCGTACCTCCCAGCCAAAGAACCGACGATTTTTGGAAATTGATCGATAGCCCCAAGGCCGATTCGAAGCAGTAAAGGAGAAGTTTGAGATTCCGAAGGGAATGGGTGTTTGGTTTAGTGAAAATGATGGTGTCATCTGCATATTGCAGGTTAAGCACCCCCTCGAAGTGGGGAGAATGACCAAGATCTCGATCATTTGCGAACTCCAAGCATGCCTAAGGAGCTTGCTAAAAACGTCGGCTACAAGGGAAAAGAGAATGGAGGAGAGAGGATCTCCTTGACGGAGGCCACATTTGATTTTGAACTTGTGACCTTCCGACCCATTGATAAATAACGAAGAGGTTCCTGAATACAAGCTGGATTTAATCCACGCAATCCATTTGGGACCAAAACCACGGTAGGTAAGAATGTCAAGGAGAAAGTCCCAATTAACATTTCATATGCTTTTTGAAAATCAAGTTTGAGCAGAATGCCTTCCAATTGAGATCTATGACAAAGGGAGATGATCTCCTGAGCCGAAGCTACACTGTCTAGAATAAATCGATCCTTGATGAATCCTGATTGGGCCGAGTCGATCAAAGGAGAGATGATCGCACTCAGTCTAGCCGAAAGGACTTTCATTATGATTTTGAAAGAGGTATTGATCAAACTGATGGGTCTGAAGTTAGTCAATAGGTGCGCTTCCGCAAGTTTGGGGATTAGCACGATGTGCGCATAATTAATGCGGTCAAAAGAAAAACAACCCCGATGAAGGTCTTGAAACATCTTAAAAAGATCCTCCTTAAGCCAATCCCAAAATTTTTGGAAAAAGAAGGCAGGGAACCCATCGGGCCCCGGAGCGGAATCGCTTTTTAAAGCAAAAACCGCTGATTTAATTTCTTCCAGGGAGAAAGGGGCCTCGAGAGAAGAAAGGTCGTGAGATTGGTTACCGTAAAGTTGGAACCAATCAAGCTCTATAGAGCGATGTTTCGGCAAGCCGATAAGGTTTTTATAAAAAAAGTGGAATTCCCGGTGAATATCTCCATCGCAGGTAAGATCCACCCCCTGAACTGAGATGGAGGCGATACGATTGCAACGTTGCCTATGGGAGGCAAAGTTGTGAAAGAAAGCCGTGTTGGCATCTCCCTCTCTCATCCACCTAATCCTAGCTCTTTGGGCCCATTTGATGTGGTCTTGGTAGAGGATGTTGGAGTAATCTTGCTTGCAAGATCGACGCTCCGATCTAAAGGATTCTGGCAAGGGACCTAACTCTTCCATTTTATCGATGGATTCAATAGATTGAATAGGGAAGTTTTTGAGGAAATTAGTGTTGCTTTGTCTCTCGGAGCACCAGATTTTGCAACCATGCTTGATAGCATGGAGTTTTAGAAGGATATTACCCAGTCCGGATGAACCGGTGACAGAGGCGAGACATTCAACCACTAGACGGACAAAAAGCTGATCTTGTAACCAGAGCTTTTCAAAATGAAATTTGTGCTGCTGGTTGAAGGGAAAGTTGGAATAGAGGACGATCGGAACGTGATCAGAAGAGGGATTGGGAAGGGCCTGTGAGAAAGAATGTTGGAACCGAGAGATCCATGGTTGCGAGACCAGGAAACGATCAAGTTTGGCGAAGGTCGGGGGATTACGTTGGTTGGACCACGTGAAGGACCTACCAGAGATAGGTAAATCGGTCAATTGCAGTTCCCGAATACAGTCGTTAAAGATGCAAGATTGGGAATTAGAGATGGTCGGGTTTGACCTTTCGGAAACAAACCGAGTGACATTGAAATCTCCGCAAAAAATGCTGAGATCACTGGACAAGCTTTGTAACGAACGAAATTCGTTCCAGAAAGAGGGCCTCCCCTCAGGAGAAGAGGGGCCATACACTGATATCACCGTGAGGGGACAATTAAAGATAGTCCACTGTAGTTGGACGATAAGGAAGAAGTTAAGGCGTTGCACCACGATAAGCGAGAAGCACGATTCCTTGAAGCCGAAAAGGATCCCTCCCCTAGAACCAGTAGCGTCAAGTGAGATCCACTTGGTAATCGTGGAACCACCTAAGGCTCTCAAGGTTGAAAGGGAGGGCGACTCCAATTTGGATTCTTGGATGGAGATAATGTCGCAGTGAAAAGTAGAGATTAAATCAAAGATTGCCCGTTGTTTGGACGGGCAGCGAAGACCACGGATGTTCCATGATACACTAATCATGGGCACGACGGTGCTCCAGGACTCTAAGACGTTCCCTCTTCCTTAGGGAGTGAAGACAAGGGGAGTCAGATGGGTCAATCAGGAATCCCAAATCATTCGCCAAGGTGGCGAGTTCGCTATTAGAAAGCGAATAAAAAATGGGACAGTAAATAGAACCTAACTGGTTGAGTGTAGATAGGGGTGACTGGGCTGACGGGGGCGACTGCCTGGAACTATCGATCGAACTGAATCTATCAGGGGAGCTAAGCGCATCGGCAGCTAGGATTTTTTTAGCCTTAAGGCGCACGCTGGACCTGATAAAACGATGGGGCACCCTTAAGGGGAGCACAATCTTAGAGACGGGTGACCCTACCTCCTGCGAGGGAGAGGAGGGTAAGGTCACGCCACCCGAGGTGGATGAATTATAAGGGTCGAGAAGGGATTTGCAGGTCCCCATACGACCTAAGAAAGGGCAATCAGAGGGATTGAGGATGGTAGAAGGAACGAGCCCCAAAATGCCCCGGGCCTTTGTCACCAGCGATGGAGACATCCAACCGCGGAACGATGTCCCGATTAGGCTAACCCTAATACCGGGTAAGGGAAAGATCGGTGTAGTAATAGCAAGGGGCAGAAAGCCCCAATGAAAGAGCTTAAAAAAACATTCCGCAACTAAGTAAAAAACAATAGGGGAAAACATAGAAACCGGGAAGGAGAGTACCTGCTTAGATTGGCACCCACGCGAAAGCTCAGCTTCCTCCTCTAACAGTAGGGGATCTTGGTCCATCCAAGCACCATCTTTGTGGGATGAAGCCAGTTTGATCTTGGAAGGGGAGAAAGCAGGATCAGACTTCCTCGGAGTGGGGAAGTGTGCGAGCCGTTGAAATCTCTCCCAGTCCGACGCAAAATGTTGGTTGACTTCCCACGCTGGCTAGCCCGATGAATGATCCTTACTCTTAGCAGCGGGAGGGGAAGCCTCCAAAGCATCAGAGGAGGACAGCAAAGCTGGTTGCGGGAGCTTGGGGGGACGGGGAGTGGCAGCCTCAGAAGGCTGTGAGGTCGGCACAGGAGTCGAAGAAGCTCTTTTCGCAGCTTGGAGCTCCGGGTTAATCAAGACTAGGTTGGGGGCCTTAGTCGGAGAAATCTTTGGAATGGAAGGAGGGACTGCCGGCCTGCGGTGGAAAGAGAACTTACTGCGAGCGGCACTCAAGCTACCTACTTTCGCTGCAGCGCTCTTGCTCTTAGACGAAGACGCACCACCAGGGTGAAAAGAGGAGGAAAGATCAGAGCCAAAGGCTGGCGCAGCAGTCCCAGAGAGAGGAGGGGATTCACTAGCATTAATAGGATCGTGATAATGAACCGATACAGTAAAGGAGGATATGTCATCAGATAAACAGAAGGCTTCTGTACGAATAGGGCGATTGGGGCATCGGAAAATAGCCTCGACCTGCAGACTGCCAGAGGCCAACCTCGCCTTAGAAGAGATGCTCACAATGTCACCAATGCACTTGGCCATATCTCCTACTAATCGGAGCGAGTCGCAAAAGGGAGGAAGCCCAACCAGAGAGACTTTAAGGTCTGAGGTATTGAGGTCCTTCGATGGGAGAGGGATCTGAACCCATTGTCGAACAGAGAGGGAAATGTCACCGATGGCAAGGGACTGATTCGCAATAAGATCTTCCAGCATCTTAGGAGATGGACAGCGGATCACCATGTCACCATTAGAACAATTGTAGAGAACCCAATCTCAATCCTTGATGTTACAGAAATTGTTAAGAAAGGAGCTTAGAGTGAAGAAGGCCACAGAGCCTCCAACGAAGGAGATGGCTCCATAGGTGCCAAAAAACTTCAGGCGATCCGTCAGGTCCGCCTGAGGGAGGAAAACTTGGGTGACCTCCTGCTTAGAGATACGGCTGGTGGGATCCGAGGATGTCGGAGGAGGGGGATGGGAGCTATCGCTGATGCGCTGATCCAGAGGAGGGGTGGGAAGCAGCGGAGCGTTGGAATTCGGAGGTTGCTTCTGAGAGGTAGAAGTTTTGGGGGGAGGCAACTTACTACGAAGAGCAGAGAGGTCCACTGTGCTAAGAACTTGATCTGAAATAGGCGATCCTCTTGGGAGCCCTAGGATCTTTTGAAGAGCGAAGCATCGGTGCTTAGCATGCCCAGCTTTAAGGCAGAAAATGCATTTCATTTTGTTAGTGCAATAGAGTTTGATGTGGCCGTACTGAAAGCAGCGGAAACAGGCCGGCTGGTGCCGGAGAGAGTGAGAAGAGGAGTGAGAAGGAAGGGATAGGAATGGTAAAGCAGCAGGGCGGGAAGAGGCAGATGAAGAGACAAGCGGAAGCTTCGTGATGTTGGGCCTTAACGAGGCCGAAGCAGCCGGCCCATAATAGGACGAAGGGTTGGAGGGAGGAGAAAGGTGTTTTGAAACAATTTTTTTCTTTTTAACAACTTCCACCCACGTTAAATCCATGGGCCGCCTCTCTGATGGCCCACTAAAAAATAATTCTGAAAGAGAGAGTGAGGAGGGGAATAAGTGAGAAGGCAACGAAGTGCCTAAACGTTGGTGGGGAAAGAGGAGGAAAGGTGAGAAGGAAGAACGCTACTGAGAGCGTGGATGGTGGGGTCCACCGAAAGTTAAGAACTCTGAAGGAGAAGCTAGCCAGGGAGGTTAAAAACACTCCAGCAATGGAGAAACAGCACATAGAAGAGAACTGAAAAGCCACTCACCCCACTCGAGTGGGGAGCCTCAAAGAGGATAAGAAACACTAACGAAGCGATACCCACCCCCAGAGGAGGGCGCCAATCAAGCATACACCGCAGAATGCAACAAAGAATAGCAATAAAACGGAAGTAAAGAGCAACTTACAGTGCCTCGGCAAGTAATCCAACAGAGGGGAACCAAAGCTCCTATACCTGTGATGAATTGCTGAAAAGCAAGGAGAAGGGGAATCAAAGTGGAGTGAGACCGGTCTGGTGCTCCTGAGAAATGCGCCGGCGAGATCTGGAACAGGAGAAGGTGGATCGCGCTTTCCAAGAACCAGAAGGGGGAACGGAGACTCAGCATTGAAAACGAAGGGAGCGGCGCTGAGATGAAAAGGGTTTGTCGAGAAGGAGGAGCGGAGAAACTTTAAAGAAGAGCGGAAGGGGATCGGAATATTCAATGGGGCGGATCTGATCGCTCAAAGGGAGGAGTCAGAGGAGTCCATTTTCAAAATTTGTTGAATGACTAGGTTTACCTGTAGACACGTGCCTACAGCACGTCTTCTGAACGATGTAATATATAAAAAATACTACAGTAAAATATATGCAATCCTATTTGACTAACAAATTACATAGGTCAATTATGCAATACCATCTGGTCAGTGATTACACAATAAGTTATAAAAAATAATTAAAATTTTGTAAAATAATTACATTCTAAAACAATTAGGGGTGGTTTGGTTGGTTGTAAAGAAAATGAAAAGAGGAAAAAATATTGTAGCGAAAGCAATTCTTTGGATTTGATTTCTTAAAAGTAGCTTTGGTTGAATATAGATTTACTGTAGCAATAATTAAATGGTACTCTTATTTTGATTGTAGTAATGATGTAGCTAAAGTAATTTTAAAACACTTTTTTACTTTTTGTTTTACACGAAATTAATCCAAAATTAGGAATTAATTAATTTTATTTAAGCTTAATCCCTAATGTTTTGGATAAGTTAATTAAGCTTAATTAAACTGATACTAATTAACTTTTAATCCCTAAATTTTAATTAATTAAGAAAAGACTAATTAAACCACAACAATTAAAACTTTTCTTAATTAAGATTAGTATGATTTTAATTAGTCTTTTCTTAATTAATTAAAAGTAGGGATTAAAGGCTAATTAATTTCAAAACCCAAACAAATATCAACTACTTCACACAATATAAGGTATAAATCTGAATGTGGCTACTGTAGCTACAGTAACATGTATTGTAGCTAAGCTAAATGAAGCTTGTCACTGCCCAAAGCTAATGGGTTTACAGAACACAAACCAAAGAAATCTCAGAAGCACAAAGGTCATCACTAACTTACAGTAGAGATCAGTCTCATCTCATCTGAAGCTGCCAATGGTTCTGTCGGAGTTGGAGCTAACCGGTTGTGGGCCCAACGAGAGGGTCCGCCACCACCTCCTATGTGAGTCGACCACCGAGGCCGCCCCACCCAACCCCCTGCCACTCACGCCACCAACTCCATCCCCTTCCCTCTACCCCCCCCCCCCCCCCCCCCACACACACACTCCCCCTGCCAATAATGCCACCAACTCCATCCCCTCCCCCCCCCCCCCCCCCCCGGGCACCTCCTCCAAGTCATGACCCCTACCAACGGTTGTCCCTACATAGCCCCACCACCCCCACCTTTCCCCTCTACAGGAAGACAACAGGGGGCTCAGACTAGCTCTCTCCCCTGTGCGTGCACATCGCAGTGTGCATCAGCGTCAGAATGGGCGAGTTTACAGTCCTCATCGCACCGCAACGTCGCCACCAAGAGGAAGGGCCCACAGAGAGGTTCCTCCTACAGGCTCTTTCGAGCGTAAAATAACCCCCCCCCAAAGGACCACTGCCGCTACTATGGTGAGAGGCAGGATTAGAGGCAATATGTTCAGAGGAAACATGATCAGTATAGATACCATCCTACCCTGCACCATTCCAAAAACAAAGGCCACCACCACCCCCCTTCCCCCAAACACCACCACAACCATGGCCCCAAGGTACAACCATAAAGCCCAACATCCACCACAATTCCCCCCACAACCCCCTCCACCTCCGAAATTGGGAGGGCAGAACACATGTTGCCCCACTTCATCATCCCCGTCCCACCTCATACAACCCACAACTTCCTACACTAAACCCTCCCTAGTCTTCGCCACTGCTGACACAGGTAACCCAACCACCGCTGAAGTCCATCGTTGAGAGGGCCCAAGGAGGGGTCCACAAAATGAGGCCAGGGTGGAAGGGGCACCTGGGTCGAGTGGGGAAATGGTCGATACGGAACAGTGGATAGAAGTTAGCAGTAAAGCAAAGAAGAGGCTTAATCTCCCTACCAAATTAACCAGAAAACAGAAAAAAGCCAAGGAAAGGGAAGTGCAAACCAGTGCCGTGTTTCAGCTGTGGTGAATTGGGTCACTTCCGGCAAGAATGCACGAAAGAGGTGTGCTACCTAAAATGCATGAAATGGGGTCACATGTCATACGTGTGCACAAACGTAGCCACCTCCAACAATGATGACGAGCGACCGGTTAGAAGAGGCAGATCGCCAGATAACCCAACCTTCATCCGATTTGCCAACTGCCTAGAAACGATCAAGCACGAAGAGAAATGGCCCTGTCAAGGGTGTGCCATTGCTAAAATTAAAGCAGGGTGCCCATCGGAGAACCACCTCCTCCACGCATTGAACACGAAATGGCCATTGAAAGCCCACAAGGACTGAGTTGCTAAAAAAATGTGCCACCTCCAATTTCTAGTTTCTTTTACGTCGCCGGAGAAGATGATGAGGTCTCCAACATTGGTGTAGTGGATTTCGGTTACTTCAAGTTGGAGTTCTTCCCATGGTCGCCCAGATTCGGGGCTGAGCTACCGCAAAGGGAGAGATATTGGGTTTGGATCCACAATGTGCCACTCCACTTCTGGAGAGAGAAACTTTGCAAGAGATCGTCTCTGAGTTTGGAACAATCGAAGACATAGACGAAAAGACAATCTGATGGTCGAAAATTGTATCAGCTAGGATATTGATCATAAGCCCAGACATCACCCTAATGCCCCGCTTCGCAAAGGTCTTCTCTTTCAAGGAGTCATACCTAATTAGGTTTGTTCTTGACAAGTATGCAGAGTCGAAGACGGAGGAGCCCCTATCCATCTCATCCCCTTCCACCGCACTTAGAGACGGCTGATCATACAGGCAGGTGGTCTCCAATGAGTGGGACCTCACCTTGGATGGTGCGCATGAGATAGAGAGGGCGCACCGTGAAGTCATTAGAGCTGCAAAGGGAAAGGAGGAATGCCATGGCCAGGTGACGGCAAGCGTTGACCCCCAAAATGCTCCATCTTTCAACGGCGGTCAAAATCAGGGCTTCACCAAAAAATCCAACGGTCAGAAGGGCCTGCACATGATGGATTTGCACCCAGAGCCAAGTATGGCTGATGTCGCAGACCCAGACCCAGACCCCCACCTTGGAAGTTTCGTCAAACATAGAGCTCAAAGAGGAAACCAACCCCTAGTAGCTAGGAAAGAGACGCTACTAGAGGAGCAGGCGGCTAAAGTGGTTAGCACAAGAAAAGATAGTAGCTTGACCTCAAGCTTGACCAACACACTAAGCCATTCGCCAACGAAGGAAAAGATGGAAACTTTGGGAAGGGAGCGGTCGAATAAGGAGGCTATTTTGGGGAAGAAGAAGAATGGGGCTGCGATCGAAACCAAAAGACTAGTTCCAAATGCAAAAGGAGGATGTTTTGGGGGAGATGAACAGTTTCAGAGGGGAAATCGAACAGATGAGCGCAACTTTGTTCTCATCGCCTCATCGATTTGAGAGGCAGATCTGTCGCACTCACATCGACCGCAACGCCTGCAAATGACGAAGCAACACGTGCCCCCTCCTTCAGTTCATCAGTTGAAGCGCGTGAACAGCCTATAGGCAGAGACCTTTTGGTTGGGTTTGGGCCTAAAGAGAGGCCCAAAGATGACATTGGCAGTGTTTATAAAGGAAGTTTACTTATAAAGGATGGGTCTAAAGAGGGGCGCAACTTAAACTTAAATTTGAACAAGCCTAGTGGAGTTTGCAATACTAATTCCCTAATAAATATTTCTCATGGTGGAGCAGCTGGGAATGTGTGTGATGCTATTAGGGTGTCCAATTCAGTGGTAGACAGCCACAATGATGAGGAGGATCCAAAGGCTATGTTAAACCTCGAAGATGATTTAGTCTACTCTGATGAGGAGTCTGTGGAGTCAGAGGAGATTGCTGACGATGCCTTGGATATCTCACCAGAGTTTGTCCTCTCCACCTTCCCTACCTCTCAACCGACCGCTCCCATATCTACATACCGCGACAACGGTTTCAGAGTACAGAAAGTGGCTAAAAGGGCTAGTGATGAGTTCTTGGATGATTATCTGGAGATTGTGGCAGCGGCTAAATCAGTTAAGACTTGCGATGGAGGTACGCGTTTCTTCTTAGCCTCTATATTTAATTTCATGACTGATACTGAGATTTTTAGTCTAGCCAAAACCTATGGTTTATTGGTGAGCGATACTGATAGGATCGCTTTCCTCCTAAATAAGATTATGGGGTGGGAGAGCGATAGAGTTAATGTCATCTCGAACTCGACCGACAAGGTGAGTCATGGTCCCATATCTAATTGTAGTTAATGGAGGCCCTCTTCTGGAACGTTAGAAGCCTGGGTAGGCGGGGCAAACATGAAATGGTTAGAGATGTCATTGTTAAATCGAAAGTTAGCATTGTTGGTCTGCAGGAGACCAAACTGACCCACATGTCTAGACTAAGTAGATTGGGGGGAAATTGCATTTCAGAATGGAAAATTTGCCCTTCTTTTGGGGCCTCGAGGGGTATTGCCTTAGGGTTTAATCCCGAAGTGTTTATCTGCCTAGATGAATTCCACGGGCAGTTCTCATTGTCAGTCCTACTCCAATGCAGATCCGACCTGTGGACCAGTCTATTACGGTGGTATATGGTTTGCACACTAATGCAGCTAGGTTGGAATTCTGCACTGAACTACGAGCAATTAAAGCATGCTGGTCGCACCCATGGATTGTGGGGGGAGATTTTAACATCACCAGGTTTGCCTCTGAGCACAGGGGAGAGGATCTAATGACTCTGATAGAAAAACATTTAATAAGGTTATCGCGGACCTGGAACTGGTTGACATTCTCATCACTAATAAGCTTTCACCTGGTCAAACATGCAAGCAATGCCCATCTTAGCTAAGATCGATAGGATCTTGGTCTCCGCAGAGTGGGAGACCAAATTCCCATTGACCTGGGCAAAGGCCTTTCCTAAACCAACCTTGGATCATGTCCCTATTATCCTCTCTTCCGGAGAAGTGAATCCCAGGAAATTCCCCAAGTTTAGATTCAAAAAAGCGTGGTTGGAAATCCAAGGCTTCCAACACTTGGTTAATGAGAATTGGTCCCACCCCACTAGAGGGACTGAAGCATCCGCAATTTGGTGCGAAAAAATTCGAAGACTGCGGGCCAAGCTCAGGAAATAGAATCGGACCAGATTTGCACTAATCTGGAGAACAAAAGATTTCCTTCTTGAAGGCATTAAGGAGTTGGAAAGACGGAGGAAACTAGGGTACTGGTGCAGGAGGAGCGGAATAGGTTGCTCCAGCTCCGAGAAGACATTCACCAACTCTATCGACTTGAGGAACTCAAATGGCAACAACGATCCAGAATTTCGTGGCTCAAGGAAGGAGACGCGAATACGGCATTCTTCCACCGCGTTGCCAGTGCTCGTCGTAGATCTAATCTCATCCATTCGATCCATTCGGAGTAGGGAGAGATTCAAGGGGGTGAGGATATCAGGGGAGCTTTCCAATCTCACTTCAAGTGTCTTTTTGGACAGAAGGCAGATTTGAGAGTCCCGCTGCACCACGAATTCTGGCAAGATTTTGTGAACGAATCTGAACCCATGCTTCGTTCCCTCGAAGCTCCTTTTACGGAAAAGAAAATTTGGGAGGCAGTGCAGCAACTCAGAAAGGACAAAGCCCCAGGTCCAGATGGTTTTTCAATCCTGTTCTACCAGGTGTTCTGGGAGGAAATTAAGGACGACCTGATTGACCTGTTCGCTGATCTCTATGAACATAAACTGAAGTTAGGTAGAATTAATTTTGCTGAGGTGGTGTTGATTCCTAAGAAAGAAGACTCGCTGCGGGTGGGGGACTTCCGCCCTATTGGTCTCCTTAAATGCTCAGTTAAGATTATCACCAAGACCCTGGCTAATAGGTTGGGAAAGGTGACGGATGGACTGATTAGTAACGAGCAAAAAGGCTTTGTTAAAGGACGGTGTATTCAGGACAATATGGCCACGGCGGAAGAAACTATCCATCATTGCCACACGTCAAATGCTAAGTGCTACCTATTAAAATTAAACTTTGAGAAAGCTTACGACTCGGTTGAAGGGAATGTCTCCTAGAAGCGCTGACTGGAAGAGGATTTGGGGCTAGATGGATCAGATGGATCCACACATATCTCACCACCAGTAGAACTGCTATTCTAGTGAATGGGGTCTCGGGTCATCCTTACTCGTGTAAACGAGGTCTTAGACAAGGAGATCCCCTCTCCCCCTCATCTTCACCATTGTGGTAGACGTATTGCGGGCCATGATGGCTAACTGCAGCAGGGCCGGCTAGATCTCGCTGGTGATCAGGGGAGTCAATTGCTAAGGTTGCTCTGTCCTCCAATACGCAAATGATACTCTCCTATTTGGAAATGGCAATCTCGGGAAAACTACCGCTTTCAAAGGAATTCTCTATAGTTTTGAAGCTTGGTCGGGACTCAGGGTTAACTTCCACAAAAGTGCTCTTATCCCCATTGCCCTTACTACAAAGGAGGCACAAGAATATGCCACGATTCTTAACTGCTCCATCAAGAGTTTCCCCATTAAATACCTGGGGTTACCATTGAGACCGGGGAAACTTAAGAAGGTGGACTGGCTACCTATTATTGACCGGGTGGAAAATCATCTGGCTGGCTGGAAAGGTAAAGCCTTATCTTTGGGAGGAAGAGTCACTCTTATCAACGCAGTTCTCTCAAATTTACCTACATATGATTTGTCCTTTTTCGAAATGCCATGGTGGGTTATCCAGAGAATTGACCGAAGTCGAAAATGGTTTTTATGGAAGGGGGCAAGTCTAGATAGAGGCGGATATCACCTCATCATATGGGAAAAAGCTTGCATGAAAAAGATACACGGAGGACTAGGTATTATTGACCTACGAGATGAATTTGGCTCTCCTGGGAAAATGGTGGTGGAAAATCTTTCACCATAATGGAGAAAGATGATAGGATTTCGTTCAGACATATCTACATGGGAATGGCACGAGAAATTTGGGATTCAGGGTAGGGCGAAGCGCATCCTGATTCTAGAAAGGTATTGCTGGGGCCTACGACCCCTTCATTAGCTGTGTCACATCGTCTTTTGGGAATGGCAGACTAACCAGATTCTAGTGGGATAAATGGTGTGGTGAACACATACTTAGAGCCATGTTCCCCGATTTGTATGATCAAGCATCACAACCGCACTGCACGGTGGCCGCAGCCCGGAAAAGAAACTCCTGAAAACCGACCTTCAAACATCCTCTTCACCCAGGCTCCCAACATAGGCTCATGGAACTTCAGACTTATATCATCAGCACTGGAGTTATATGCTCCTAGGGTCCCAATCGAAAATCTTAGGGACTGAAAAAGAATGGGACATTCACTGTCCGCCCCCTTTATAACTGCATCCATTTTAGGTGATGTACCCCGAATTGGTCGGCAGTGGTGTGGAAGGCGAAAACCCCGATGAAAGTTACAGTTTTCCTATGGCTAGTACTGAATGACACAGTTTTGACTAGATAGAACCTCGCTAAATGCCAACTGAATTTTGACCCTACCTGTGGGTTCTGCAATACTGTCCCTGAGTCAAGAGACCATCTTTTTTTAGAATGTCCCAGGAGCAAAGGAGTCCTGGTGGAAGTACTTAGCGCCTTGGGGATGACTAAGTATCCTAGTAAGTATGAGGACCTGTGGGTAGGACCAAAGTTCGCTAATGAGAGACGAACGATGAGAGAAGTTTGGTTTATCGCTATTGCCGCTACGGCCTGGGATCTTTGGCTAGACAGGAATAATTGTTACTTCCGTAGGACATGTAATAGTATTTCTAGTAATTTAACTCACATTATGCATCTTATTTTCTTTTGGGCAAACGTTGCCGCAACAGGTCCTAGAGGGAGGATTGCGAGCATCTTTCAGGTGGAGGAGTACGATGATGATGAAGTCAAGATTGGGCCGATGCTAGACTGAGGGAGAAGCATTGTTCGCCAGACATGTACCGCTTTTGATCCCCATCACCCCAGGGTTTTGTTTGGGGGGGGGGGAAGGCAGATGCCTCGTTGTACCTTGTCTGTTTGTTTGTTTGTTTTGGATGCATGTATGTTTGGACTTTGTTTTGTTTTACCCCACCCCTCATGTTTGGGGTGGATTAATGTACTTTTGTTGTGTTGTATGGTCTTGTACTTGGCTCAGTACTCTGAGTTTGTTTTATTAACTCATTATTAATGAAATAGGGCGGCCATACTCCACCTTTTCCTTCAAAAAAAAAAACTTGTACTGTAACTACAGTAACGGGAAGAAAAATGTCTTTTGTGAACATAAATATGGACCGTTGATTTTCTTCCAACTGAAGGAAAGTCACTTTATAGCTTTCTTTTGAATTGTCTTGTGTTTTATTATATAGATGTTAAATCATTTTTCAGTAAAAGTTGGCTCTTACTCTCGGTTATTTACAACATGTTGTTTCACGCAATTCATGTGAGTTGCACTAGTGTGTATAAGTATACTGGTAGCGACTTGCGATTTGATGAGTACTACTTTAGTCTTAAATAGTTGATTATAAATTCGCTTTGTTTTTCTTATGTAATACTTATCGAGAGAGGTGGGAGGCTTAAAAGGTAAGTAAAGTTAAATCAAGGAATATGAAGCCATGGTCAGGGCCAGTCCTAAGGTATTTAAGATCGAGAGCGAAAAATAAAATTGTAACATTTATAGACATACATGTAATTTTATATATCTACTAGGTTTGCCCGTGGCACATGCCTACGACACGTATTCGGAACTGCATATAAATTTATTTGGAGTTTTTGGTTGGGTGAACTGCATATAAATTTATGCATTATAGATGCTAAGATCAAAAGTCATTCAATATACCTCTTTAACAATTATTCGTTAAAATGTTTTAGTTTTTTAGGAATTTATCTTTATTGCTCTTAAATATCTCAATACTGACTTATCCAATTCTTTAAAAAGTTAAATTTTTTGTCAAGAAATGTGAGAACATCAATTAAAAATATGCACCATGACAGGAAAAAAAAACTGATTGTAAACAAATACAACCACCTTTCTAATACAATCATCTATTCTATACAGACCTCCTTTGAAATTATATTGCTTCCTAATAGTTTTCTAATACAATCACCTTTAAATTGTTTACAGACTAATATTCTAGGAGGAGGCGCGTTATCGCGAAGAATGATTAATTAATTAAGTTGTTTATTAAAAATTTCGACAGTTTTCTCTAAAATTTTACAGGCAGGATTGTAGTAAAAATTTCGGCATAATCTATCGTGAAATATTAGTCTTTTTAGAGCAATTCCTTACGAAATTCTGCTCAAAATTAAAAAATTAACATCACAAGCAATCAAATTGAATCCTCCTCAGGCCAATCCAAGCCACATCACACAGGCATCATATATATAAGGCTATGAAGAAAAAAATCTTCATATGATTAAAGATATAAAATAAAAGACCAAGATATCGTTTGTAAAAATTTTGTAAAAATTTCGACAAAACCTCCCCTAAAATATTAGCCATTTTATAGAAATTCCTTATGGAATTCTGCCCACAATTAAAAATTTAACATCACAGGCAATAAATATGAATCCTTCACAGGCCAATCCAAGCAACATCACACTGGCATCATATATCTAGGGCTCTGGGGAGAAAAAATCTTCATATGACTAAAGATACAAAATAAAAACAAAGATATCGTTTGAATACATAATAGATTTTAGAAAATTTAGTAAAAATTTTGACAGTCTCCCCTAAAATATTAGCCATTTTACAGCAATTCCTTACGGAATTCTGCTAACAATTAAAAATATGACATCACAGACAATAATTATCAATCCTCCCCAGGCGAAACCAAGCAACATCACACAGACATCATATATATAAGGCTCTGGGGGAAAAAATCATAATATAATGCAAGATACAAAATAAAAACCAAAAATTCGTTTGAAAACATAATGGATTTTTTGAAAAACCTTCGAAAAACCTTTCAAAAACCAAACACAGAATCCAATACTGCACAAAATTGCGGGTACGGATATTAACATAACTATATTATATCATCATTACAACTATTACATAATCTCCCAAATTGCTAAATATTACAACTATTACAACCTTCACTAAAATATACACCAACCAACTGAATGACCCAAAAAAAATTTACAGTGTTGTAGAAAAACACAATGCTTCAAGTTGTCAAAAATGGGACCAAACAGTGTACCTAAAAAAACAGTAAGAGTTTCGAAACAGTGTACCTAAAAAAACACATCCAGTCAGCTCTATTAAGGGTATCTTCACTTTTTTCTTTTTGTTCTCTTTCCTTTTTTTTAATATTGAGGGTAAGATGTTTGAACTAAAGATACTGGTGTCATGTGAGTGGAAAGATCTGTGTTTGTCTTGAAGTTACGTACTTGTTGCTAGTTATGTACTTTTGATTGGTTTGATGTGGTACGAATTTTATGTAAATGCAACAGATATTTCTTATTTAATTGATCAGTTATGAGAAGATAACACTGACTTTCTTTATCTTATCTTTTCCTTAAAAAAAAAAAAGAACAGTAGTGTTTTTGCTACATGAAGAACAACTCGATCAGGTTCTAGTTGCATAATATTATACATTTATAGGTTTGTATCAGTAATTTTTCCTGTAGCAATTATGCATTTGAACTAATTTAAAGTGCTTAATTCTAAGTTTCAGTTAGATACTTTACGCCAAAAAAATGTACTTATTCAAAACCTTTGAATACATTTTAGGACAAGCACAAATGAAAGAAAATTTTGGAAAGAATACAGATCAGATAAGAAGTTCAAAATTGGTATTCACTGGCATTGATTTTTTATAGTTGCATGGAGTAAATTAAGAAAATTCTTGACACATGAAAATTGTACATAGTTTTAATAGTTCTATTAGAATTTTTTGATAGTTCTAATCGTTCCCACTTATTTGTGAAGTGTGCATATTAAGTGTGCATATCTGATAATTTTAATTCTAATTTTTAAAATGCAATTCTAGGTTATTATAGATTTTAAGAGGGAGAATTAACTAATACCTGAATTGACAGGCCTATAAAATTTCAGGTATTTATGGTTCATATAATTGATATACACTCAATCCAGATTTCTTATTCTTTTACCTCACACTATGTTCATTTACAGTAATAGTTAGAGTTTTTTTCTTTCTTTTTTTTTAAATTGAGATAATTGGAAAACAGAAACTACTGAAACAGTATATGCCGTTATATTGTGATATTTTTTTAAATTTCTCAACTTTAGGCTTTAGATGTAGCAGCTCATGTATTTTATTTCAGCATCAAATGAGGTTTATTATAATGATATTTTAAAACCTGCCACTTGTTGAACCACTACTTTACCTCAGTCTAACTTATATGTGTCTTATTCCTCTTCATGCAGCTGGTGATTCTCCTTCCATGTATAATGACATTTTTCTTAAACTACACGATATTTTTAAACACTACCCTCAAATCTGCGGAAATTTAAAGGTTTGTTTATCTCATTAGCACTAGCCTATGATTACCTTCCTTCCTTTACGCATGCCTTTTTTTCTTCCTTGAAAATGAGAACACTCCTTGCACTTTTGTTTGTGACAGGATTGTCACAGTAGGACTTGGTTGGTTGTTGTTTCGAGGGCTTCCTTTTGATTTGGTTAGTCGAATCTTCTTATCATACCTACCAATTTATGTTCTTGTATTTTCTCTCATTGATAATAATGTTTAATTTTTTTTCTTTTCTTTTTCAGCAAAATATTATAGGGCGGGGGCTTGGTTGTGTGGGGTCCTATATGCTTACTGTAAACTCAAAGGTAAGTAGGTACTGATAGATGGAGAGAGGCCATTTAAGTGAGAAGATGAAGACGGAACCAAAGAAATGGGATATGGGCGCAATTTTGTGCATTTTTGGGGTCCATTTTTGCATGCTATTCATGCTCGTAAATGCTAATATTATTATTTTGGGTTGAAAGTGGGTATTTATTGAGGATCATGAGATTCTTGTTCGACTGATGGTATTGTCTATATCGATTCCTCAACAAACTGGAGTTGAGTTATGAAAGCAAACCAGGGATGGGCTGCAATTTTACTGGTGGCAGATTTGTGTGACAATTTTTTAAAAATTTTCTTTTAGTGCAGTAAATTATTTTTATGATGCTCCTAAACCCATCCATGAATAGAACACTTCTATGTGTATCCTTTATTGATCATCCAGCCACAGTTACTTTAATTGTTGATTTGAGTTTATTTATTTATTTGATGTGCTATAATGAATGTTATTTACTGTGATAAAATGAAGTTAAACAAATAAACAATGAATAACAATGTCTTCATTAAGTTCATATACATACTTCAACATTTTGCATTTAGAAAAATGCATATTAGGGAAGCTCTCGGATAAGGATATATCCAATCCGTATCCGAATTTGAATTTTTTGTGAATACAGATATGAAAAATTCGTATCCAGGCAAATACGGATTCAGATATTCAAATCTAAAAAAATTCGAATGTGAATACGGATACGGATAGCACTTTGAAAAGCGGATTCGGATACAGATATCTCTAATCTCTAATATCTAATATTATAATGGGAGAATTGAGGTTGTCATTTGTAGACATTCAACTATTTAATCTCAACCATTCCAAATAGATGAATCTCTTATCGTGTAATCTTTTTATTTACAGGGGCAACTGTGCATGTAGTAACTGCATTACAGAAAATATCCCAAGTACTCAATCACTGCAAAATGTTCTCAATAATAGAAAAGTTTTCAACCCTAAAACTGTCACAAAACTTGATTGTGGAAGACCTGTAGTATGTATACACTAATGCCAATATTACTATCACATTTTGATCTGTTTTAAAGTAATCCATGGCCCATTTCGCAACTGCTCTTCGCGATTTTGATCATTGCTTTCATGAAGATATTTATCATTTAACAACTCATCGCAACAGAGAGATGATTTAAAAAAGTACATCAATCAATTAAGGTTTAACTATGTCATTCAATATCAATCATCTCCAGTCATCTTCAGTTGCCACACTACTTGTTCTGTTATTAACTTGCCTACGGGAATACTAATGCCAATGGCATATGTCGTTCAATGACCAATTTTGTGCAGGTTATATCATCAATTCTCCCTCTAAGGCAATGTAAGAAATTTTGTGCAGGTTATATGATCAATTGAGGAATATACCATTCAAACAATTGATCACTATCATCATACAAATAGTTGCTATCAAAACTGAGAGAAAGCATCTAAACTTGCCTCTTCCAAGCTAGACTAAAGTGACCTTAATTAATGAGACAGTGAAGAGAAATTAGAGG
Source organism: Hemerocallis citrina (assembly GCA_017893485.1). Taxonomy (NCBI): domain Eukaryota; kingdom Viridiplantae; phylum Streptophyta; class Magnoliopsida; order Asparagales; family Asphodelaceae; genus Hemerocallis; species Hemerocallis citrina. The sequence continues at coordinate 169,555,429 of CM030367.1, forward strand.
TAAACCTGATCATTGCTACAATCTACAATCCATCACTTTTTCTTACCAATTCTCCTTATATCCACAATTTTAATGATCAAGTCTTTTGCAACTCATCGCTACAATCCATGACTTTTCCACCTTATCCTCCTCATTTCATCTAAAAAAATTCTAAAATCTGGTTTGATTACTAAAAATTCTATACCATTTTAGACACTTTTCCACCTTTTGCAAACCTTGATTTTTTGAGAATTTTTTTTCTGCAGTAATATGAATTCTAAAATTGTTTTATGCAGTAAAAGAGTGGATTGAACAATAATTTGGGAAATTAATATGACAGGAAGAGGCTAACTACTAATTAGAAGAAACTTAATCGGAGCCAATTGCAAGTAACCCGAAAAAAAAATGAATAAAAAAGAATCTGATTCGATTATAATTTTGAACAAAATAATTAAATTAAGTGAAGGAATAATACCGGAGAAATTCGATGATTTGGATGAGATTTAATCTTCTTCTTCTTCCTCCTCTTCCTCTTCTTCTTCTTCCTTTCTTGTAAAATATCGGGCAGCGGGCGGCAACAGAGAGGCGGAAATACCTATAAATTTTGAATGATGAAAAGTTTAAAACCAAGATTAAACTTTAGCTAGAGACTAAACTTAAAATTGTTTAAGAGAGTGATTAAACTATATAAGCGAAGATTATTTTAGATTAGTCTAACTTTTGTATCCTAAGTTATGAGGCTAGAAACATTTCAAATTAGTCAGAGTAGTTATGCCAAATAAACATATAAATGAATTTAAGTGGATGATTTTTTTATCTCTATACAGTCTTTACCGTATATACAAAAGGCAGTGGCGGGCACACACCCACGGCAGATGCCTATACTCAAATTTTATAGGCATAAATCGAAATGCTAATCCCAACAGATTCTATTTAATCCCAACAAATCCCCTTTCCTTCCACTACATGGTAGTCAACTCTAAACTGAAAACCTTTTTCAATCTAAAATGGCAGGACATAATCCAATTTCACAATAACTTCAGAGATAAAACAATCCTGATAATTAAGGTACATGGGGGAGTATAAAACAAAGATAAAGAATTCTTGGACTACCAATAGGAAGAGCATCATAGTTGTGAGGAAACCTAACCTTGTTGCCGATGTAACCCATAGCACCCACACCAACAGTGGAATTTTCAAATTCTAGATGTGATTCGTGCCGATGCTCCCTTTAAAAGTACACTGCAAAGATATAAAGAATAGAGACCATAAGATTTTTTTTTATCAATGGTTACAATATCTAGAGAACAAAAGTTATAGAACAGAATGAGATAAATAAAATATGGTAAACAAAGGTTCCACAAAACCAAGCACAACTTTTGAATGTTACAAAGAGAATAGGAGAGGTAATAAAGAATATAGCGTGGCTCTTAGACAAAACAATCTTTTGTTTGACTCTTATGCAAAACAAACTTGTAGCAATCCTATATGAAGGTGAAGCCATAAACAGGGAGAAATCAGTGCATAACATAGTAAACAATCCTATGTTTGACTCTAAATTAGAGGGAAAGAAGTTACAGACAGAAATACTTAATATTTCAGTCATTTCCTCCGAAGATTATTCATTGGACTGTCTGTCATATTTCGTAATACACAAAAAAAAAAGTAATACAATCCTAATATTTATTTTTATGAAGATTTACTTAAATAAATATCTTATAGCAATTAAAAACTCATGTCAAAAGGTAAATGTGCAAGTACCAAATTTGGGCAATTACACATGCTAGAACCCTAACATCACAACTCAATCAAATCGACATCCCAGTTCAGCCAAAAGAGCACTGAGTTATTCCAAGTTGCAGTCAAATATTATTCCAACAAATTCATAAAATCATCCTCTGTGTATCATCCAACTATATAAAACCCTCCACTGCAACTAAACTATCAAAACAGAAGAGTTGGGGAATTTGAAATTAAAGTATCCCAAAACTGCAACTAAACTATCCTGAAACTGGCAAACTGCAACTAAACTAAACTGCATCAAGTCAAGTTTTAATGGTGAACGGAAACAATAAAGGGTACCGAGGCATAAAGCATTCAATAATTAATTCAATATACTCTAAAATAGTCAAAATTTAAAATTTAAAAATTAATGGCATTGAAATGCACCTCCTCTCACATCTTGGTGGCATTGAACCAATCATTATGCTACTCACCATCACCATCTCTTTACCTTCTTCCTGCTTCACCAAAATTCATCTCAAATAAGAAACCAAACCCAAAATCTAGCAACTACCCATTACAGGATTAGATATGGCAAAAGGATAATTGTAGCCAAAATCTCACCTTGGAAATTTCTGGCATGATTTTTTTTTTAGGATAAAATCTCTACATGAATGAAAGTTGATCACCCTGCAAAAAGAAAAGAATATTTAAAAATAATTTATACTTTTGAAAACTCCACTGAAGTGTGATTAGTTACACATTACCCTCAATAATATGTGCAGAGCTGAAGATGAGGAGCAGTATAATGTAGTATGAAAACAGAGCCATCTGCAAAAACTGGAGTAGATACAGAGAAAAGAGAAGAGCGAGGGTAAGAGATATATAATAGCTCCGCGAACAAAAGCTGAAAAAAACTATATAGTTAGTTTGAAAATTTCACACGCTATATGTGCATATTTAATGCACGGGCTACTAAAGGACCAAATGATCTTATATGCAAATCTGTCATTTAATTTATTCCCGTGTCACTGTTATGAGAGAAATCTATGTTGAAGGACTATCACTCTTTCAACACCTCAACCAAAGTGATATTTTCCAATTAAATAAAAAGCATGTTAATAAAATTTTGAACTAAAATAAGGCTTCTAGCAAAAGATAAATCTTAAATGAGATAAAATAATAATTATGGGAACATCACTACCTTAATCCATAATAATAATAATATGCATCATAGATTATCTACATGCACATTGCAGCCTCCAACGTGTTCCAAATGCACGTCAGATACAACCTCAGAGTAGTCGCCTACAATTCAACAACCAAAGCCCACATAAACAATCAACCAACTAACAGAACCCAAATTAAAATAAAAACCATACACAGTATTGTACCACATAAACAATCAACCAACTAACAAAACCCAAAATAAAATAAAAACCATACACAGTACAGTATCAATTCTAGAGTCAGCGTACGCAAGTTTTAGCTAAAGCAGCTACAAACGGTATAAAAAGTCTACCATTAATTAAATCATATAAAATGACATAGATGAACACATTTTTACTTCATTTATTACTTCAGCATTTTAGATCTCCAATCTATTTGATTGTTAATTTTGTTTTCTTTTTTAAGATTATTTTTTTACATTAAATTGTCATTCTCATAGCTTTATTGCAAAATCTATTCAAACAAACTCAAGCAGTGAAAGCAAACAAAAATGGACATAAATGGCATCAATAACTTGTATATTGACAAAGTAGAGTATACATGCTATGTCTCCATTTTTGGGTGAATATCAAATACCTTAAAGGTGACGATAGCGAGATATGATGCTTTGCTCTCTGCAAGCAATACTCTTCATCTGAAACAAAAGAGATAGATGGCTTTGTGAATTCATGAAATGGATCTAACCAGTCTTTTAAATGTAACAACTTTTATGAATAATACAAATCTGTGTTGATAGTAGCCCCACATGTAAATAATAAGGAGAACAAAAGAACTTATCGATAAGTAAGTTAATTGAAACTTAAAATGAAAAAGATATATAGAGTTACATTTGTAGCAAACACTACCAATTTATCTTGAATCGACTGGGTATCCCTTTGAAATAGTGTACTGAATCGACTGGGTATCCTGAAATAATGCCTCTCTGTCAAACAATGATTTGTCTGCAAAATTTTATGGAATGTGTTAATAGATGAGACAGTGAGGGTTGGTTTAAGGTATTTAGAATTTAGTGCATCATTCTCACCTTGCATCATTTTAGTAGCCCAAATGCATATTGAACCACAACATCATGCTTTCTGACAAAGAAAACAATTTGAATGGAGTTGTGAATAACACAACAACTGAAAGAAGATGACTGGCATAAGTTTTAGAAAAATGAAGAATTTAAATTATTGACATTTGGATATCACTTGCAAGATGCCATAAGTGCTTCCTGTTATGGAAATCCTAGCAAGAGATACTCCCCATAAAAGAACAGAAGGTTTGACCTTTTCATGAATAAAAATATACTGAAGAATCATTTGACTAAGAGAATTATTGGATTAACTAACTATTGAATTATAGCAGCTATGAACCTATTTACAGAGGCAACTATATACTATGCAGCTAATGGTGGGAAAAAAATATTTGAAAGAGAACAGTCAATTCCTCAGGCTTACAAAAGCAAATGAGGTAACTGTCAAAATTGACACAAAATTCGCAGGCACAGGTATTAGGGGGAATGGGGAATTTGAACCTTCATCTCTCACATAAAATGGAAGGATGTCATTGTGCCACATGCGCTTTGCAACATCTCCATTTTTAAAAGGCTTAAAAATAAGCTAAGGTAAAAATTATTAAAGTAACCAGCCTTCAAGCAATTACTGTCAGCAACCCAGCCACTACACCAAAACCCCGAAGTCTTGGTAAGTTTAGGGCTTTACACATATTCTAACTATAACATCATATAGCTGACTGGTTGATCAATTGTTGAATTATCATGGTCCATCGGTTAGTTGATTATTGTTTTTTTTTCCTCCAAAAGAATGAGACTATGTTTTAGTTGGCATTTTGATCAGCAGATTACTGCAGTTCTGGTCAAAAAGATATTTTATTTCAACCTTTTTTACAACAAGGTTTTCTTTTTTTGGTTTTCGGTTTAAGATCAGGTTTCGCATGTGTAAAGGATGACAGTAATTTAAAATGTACTTAAGGCATTAGGATTATTCGTAGGCTACAAATCAGTTCTTGTAGTCTGGTGTGTATATTGACTTGAACTAAATCTCTAACTAAATAGGCTTCAGATCAGTTGTTAAATTTCAAACCATTTTGTTTTATAGTTTTTGCAGTAAACTGTAACTGCAAATTTGATAGATTTCAAGTTAAATCTCACAGATTTAGCTCTCTATAATTAATCTTTCCCATACTCACCTTCTAGGAACATGTGTTGGTCCAGTATTCTTCAACAGAACGAATGATGAGAATGAACCAAATTTAAAAGGAAAATGAAAATGAATAAGATAATGAACCAAATCTAACATGACACGGCCCCTAGATAGAAACGTATGTGCTTCAAACTTCCCAAGTATGTTTAAAAGAAAAATGAATAACCATGAAACCCAGTACAGGAAAAAGTGACCTCTAAAGATAATTTTGTGCGTGAACAAAATGGAAAGAACCAAATTTGAAATAGGTAAAGAAAGATTCAGAAGCTCACATTTGAAGGTTTGTCATCGCCATTCTCACTTTTCTTCTTTCCTCCAAATAGACCAAGTACACGAAAAGATGATGTTCTTATTTGGCTCTTTCTGCTACAACGCCATGATAGTGATGAAATGACATTTACTTGACCTAAAACATGAGCTTGTTATATAAATAAATTTAATCTCACACCGGTTAATGCTAGAACTACAAATAAAGGACCAAGATATAGTATGAAAGATTAATCATTTCCGCTAGAACTACAAATAAAGGACCAAGATAAAGTAATAACACACTACCTGTTACACAACAAAGAAACACATAGTAAATAAAAATCTCAATTTGCTAACAACATGCAAGGAAAATCTGACCTTCAGCTTGTTATTATGAATTTCCGCTTCCAATTGTCTATTGAAGACATTAAGTCTAACCATCTTTTCTTTCAGTTCACTTATATGCACATCTTTCTCTCTACAAATTACCTCTTTATCTTGCAATTGGCACCTAACAAAGTATAGAATTGTCATACAATATTGCAGTAAAGAGTATACAGAATTATTGAATTAAATTTCACAATTCATGTTTCTTATGGTTACGAATGGGAAAAAAATATCAAGAATGCATCAAGCAATCTAACCAGTTTTTGGTGTAGCTGTGGTTGTGGTTGCTGCTGTCGGCGGATGGCGGGAGCGACGGCGATGGGCAACGCGACGTCGGGAGGGGACACGGGCCGAGAGGGGGTGGTGCTGTGGCTGTGGTTGCTGCTGTCGACGGAAGGAGAAGGGGAGGAGAGGGGCGTGCTATCGTGGCTGGCGTCATGGAGGCAAGACGACAGGGGAGGTCACGAGCAGGCGCCGGCAACGGGGTCACGACAGGGGAGAAGGTCGGGAGACATGTAAGGGGGAGATGAGAGATGATAGAAGAATGGCATGGGTTCCAGATTTTGAGTGGGAAGAGAGAAAGGGGGGATTCGAAGCCGTGAGAGAGAGGGGGGGGGGGGGGGGAGAGATGAGAGATGATAGGAGAATGGCTCGGGTTCCAGATTTTGAGTGGGAAGAAAGAAAGGGGGATTCGAAGCCGTAAGAGGGGGGGGGGGGGGTGGTTCTGAGTTGAGAGCGAGATATTGGTTTTGTGTTTTGAAATTATGGGATTTGAATATTTGGGAGGGAAAATATGTTTTGTGAGATTAGATCGGGGCCATTGATTTTGGGGGAGATTGAATGTGAGCCACTTGATAGCTTTCTTTGTAATTTATTATATAGATATAATAAAACACAAAGAAAAGCTATCAAGTGGCTCTCCTTCAATAGTAAGGAAATCAATGGTTCAGATCTAAGCTTCCAAAAAGACATCCCCCCCGCCCAAAAAAAACAACTCATTTATTTATTTAATTATTTCTCTCTCTCTCTCTCTATCTCTCTCATTCTCCTATTCAGATCAGCTTGCTCCCTCTATTCCCAAACCAGATATCTGCATTTTCTTTATCTCTCCCCCCTAGGCTTTTTAAGCCGCTAACTCCAAATGTCTAAAACAATTTTCATAAACATTCGCTTCCATTCCATTGGTGAAGCCTCTATCGTTCTCTTAAGTGCGAATCTCAAAGTAAGTTCAAATCCAAATCTAGTGTCGGATCACAATCAAGAGGTCGTTGCTGATATCTGATTCGCTGCTAATTCTGTATCGGCGACTCCCCTCCACCAAATCGAGTGTGAATATCAAGCGACTACGTATCGGTGACTCCCCTCCACCGAATCAAGAACCTCTACATGCGATGCAGCGACTCTAATTTCATCTCATTAACCGAATTCTCATTCTAATTTTTAATTTTGTGTGTGCATGGGATCTAAGTTCAGAGAGGTGTGATTGTTTTACTTTTGGGTTAAAAATTTTTTAATTTGGTGATTTATTTGATGAGTTTTTTATTGGTTTTGTTTAAGGTGTACGCAAGTGAGAGATGGATTATTTGGTGGTCTCAATTTGGGCTTTCAAAACATAGCAGGACAGGTAAGCTGATTAGCAACCTAAAATAATTTGGCAAATATGCAACATTAATTTCTTTACTACAAGAGAATAACTATCGTGAAGTGTTCCCTTCACTGGTTATTAGAAACCATGGATAACATAACATATAAGAACTTTTAATGTATGTTTGGTTATAGAGGATTGGGATGACTGGAGTTTACCAGTGAAGGGTGCAAAATCTTCACTCAAGAAAGACAGCTAAAGTAAATTTTTTATTGATCCATTTTGATTTTTTTTAAAGGTGCAATGAGAAGACAAAGTGGAGATTAAAGAAATGATTAGCTTGGATTAGAGTTTTGAGAACTTCATGTATTACATTTTGGTTGAAATAATAATAAGATGTATTTCAATTGCAAACTGAGTATCAGGCAAACAAATGTTTAGATTATTGGTATTGTAGATACCTTCACACCTGCACTTACCATTGTATTTAGATATGCTCATAGTGGTTATAGGATTAGAGTAAGTTCTATAAAATCTATATGATCATGTCTTTGCATAACTATTACAAGCATCTAAAAGTGATGTTGAAGTTAAAAAAAACTTTATGCAGTGTTTCTAACAAACTATATGCATTCCACGTAAGTTCAAGCTAATGATCAAGAAGGTGATGATTGAGCTTAAAGGTAGATATGTTACTTCCTCATATAATATATTTCCTACTTTAATTAATTTGCCGCACCTCTAAAACTATTTTATATAATCAAACGAGGTGCACCATTCCGAAGATGTGCCGTAGGCACGTGTCAACGGGCAAACCTAATATATTAATAAAATATGATATAATGACGGAGGGACATAAAACCAATACCCAAAAAATAAAGATTACTTTGTTTTGATTTATGACACCAAATACTTCATATTTTTTTCATTAAGCATAGTGACAGCAATTCTTGTACCTATAAAAAAAATCAAATCAAATCAATCACATCTCATCTAAAATGATTTCTTCTTGCAATTTCAGAAGCAAATCATGAATTATATGTTCTCAATATATTTCAACATATTCTTTTCAATACTTAAATTGCTAATCTATTTAACCTATTTTGAGTCATAGTTGTTCGTAAATATGATTTTAATCATTTTAATTTTGAAAAAGCTTTTTTCCACAGATGCCATAGTTATAAGTACAGTCAATAAAATTCTATAAGCAACCAAAATATTTGAAAATATATCATTTTTTTTGCAAACCCCATAATTTTAATGTAATGTCATGATTTATCTGTTTCATATGCTTCACTTGGTAGCATTTTTTGCAATATTTGTAATTCTGAAAGTAAAATAATTCACATCAATATTAAACATCTCACCATGTTTCAAAGCAATTTCAAGTTGCATACAACAATTTTTTATTCATCATCATCCAAATAAACTAACTATGATGCATCAAACAAGAAGCCAAATATAGATTCAGAAATCTACATATATTCAAATCCACTCTTCAATTGAGAAATAGTCATATCAACTTAAATAAGAAAATAATCAGTTCTAAAATTTTCTTGAGCAGATTGTTGTTTTCTATCCGTATCAGGAATATCATCAAAATGTCTCTTTCTAAAAGCCCTACGTTTACCAGGAAATAAGAGCTCAATTTTCATTTCAGATGCAATTTCTTTAGCTTCCATCACAACAAAAGTAAATCAATTTTCGCTATATTTTAAAAAAAATGAAACCAACTCTTCCAAGTTTTTAATTGCAACATTAAGAAGCATATCTCCAGTCAGCAATTTTTTGCTCACTAAATTTATCTTGTATAAAATTTCATGCCAAATAACCGAACTTAAAATAAAATCAAAACTTGAAAATTTACCTGATGCTAATTTTTCAGCATCCTAACTCACTTTAGAATCATCAGAAATTTCTGCTAATTTAATTAAAGCTTGTTTCATAATATCTCTAATATTATAACGGGAGAAGGCCTTAGTGTCATTTGTCATTTTGTCATTCTACCAACATGTGCAATGCATGTACATAACTAATATAAAGGAGGTTTTCGGTTCAAATCCTCCCTACAATAGAGTTTTTATTTTTTGAAATTATTAAAACGTGCATCGAACGTGTAAATTACTAGTAGTAAATAGCTAAAAACACTTACTGAACCATTAATGAGCAAACATGAATTGAGAAAGTAAAAATAAAAAATCGAAAACCATTAATTAGCAAACATGAATTAAAAAGGTAAAAATAAAAAATCGGAAACCATTAATTAGCAAACATGAATTAAAAAGGTAAAAAACAAATAACCACTAATTACTAAGCATGAATATAAAAGTAAAAAAAAATAAAATTTGCTCTCGTTGAGAGTCGAACTCAAGTACATGACTAATATAAAGGAGGTTTTCGGTTCAAATCCTCCCTACAACAGAGTTTTTATTTTTATTTTTTGAAATTATTAAAACGTGCATCGAACGTGTAAATTACTAGTAGTAAATAGCTAAAAACACTTACTGAACCATTAATGAGTAAACATGAATTGAGAAAGTAAAAATAAAAAATCGAAAACCATTAATTAGCAAACATGAATTAAAAAGGTAAAAATAAAAAATCGGAAACCATTAATTAGCAAACATGAATTAAAAAGTTAAAAAACAAATAACCACTAATTACTAAGCATGAATATAAAAGTAAAAAAAATAAAAATTGCTCTCGTTGAGAGTCGAACTCAAGACTGCTCGCTAACTAAATAGGTCTCTAACCAACAGAGCTATGAGACTTTTGGCATTCCTAATTCAAATATTAATAATTTGGAGCGTTACAAACTCATTATACTTACAAATTTGGGTGCCGCTCATGAGAATTGGGCCCGGGCAGTCTCCCAGCCCACCTTAGGCCATGGTGAAGCCTATCCTTGTAGGGTCTACTATAAAATTTTGCCATGCATCATCCATGTTTTTTTGTGGCTGAGAAACTAACAAAAATTAACATTCTATTGACATTATACGGCGGGAAAAAAATAAGGTGACCAATTGGGATAAGTAGAGTATAAAGAGTGGGGACTATCTATCTCTAATATCTAATATTATAATAGAAGAGTTGGAGTTGTCATTTGTAAACAATATATAATTTGTAGACATGTATTCAACTATCTAATCTCAACCATTCATTTTTAAGTGGGAGTTATATTAACCATTCACTTACTCAACTGTTGTTAGTTACCATAATACCCTCAAAGTTCAAATTTATTTACAACATAATTATTTACAAAAGTGTCACTCATATAAAATAAAAGTTTATGCCACTAGGGATAATTTGTAAAGAGTATGCAAGGAATAAAGGGAGGTCTCAGGTTCGAGGCCATATTACGTCTTATTATTTACTATATATATATATATATATATATATATATATATATATATATATATATATATATATATATATATATATATTTTAAAAATTAGCACGTGCATCGCACGTGCAGATTAGTAGTAACTATTATAATGGGAAAGTATACATTGTCGTTTGTAAATCTATCAACACGTGCCTTGCACGTACAAAGTAACTCTCCAATATAAATTCAAGAAACTCGTACAATGTACATACATACAAATTAATTTCCGAATTAGTAAAAATAACTTATGTGTATCGTGCGTACATAACTAATATGAAAGAGGTCTCAGGTAGAGCTATTATTGGGTCCTATCGGGTCGGGTTCTCCACTACCTGAACCCGGACCTGGATTTGCGAGAACCAGGTCCGGGTCCTAATTAAAATAATCTACCTGTCGGGTCCGGTAGCGGGGAATAAATATTTTTACATAAATATTTTTGCACCTGATACCCAATGGTTCTAATAATTTTTGCACTTATGTACATGAATAAATATTATATTTACACATTTATCTTCAACAATTACTATTTACATATTTCTCTCTATCACCCTATTATTAAATTCCATATTTTTTGGATATTTTTTAACGGGTCTGGATAGGTTCTATTTTGGAAGGATCCGGACCCGGACTCGAAAGTGCATCGGGTCTTATTTTAGGATCCGGACTCGAAAGTACATCGGATCTTATTTTAGGACCCGGACCCGGACCCAGATTTGTATAGATCGGGTCGTTTCTGGTACAATGTCAGGTTTGGGTCTGGTCTGGGTCAGGTGAGTATCAGATAAATATGACAGTGCTAGTCTCATATTCGAATCCTCATTAAGTCAGAGTTTTTACTTTAAAAATATTATTAAAACGCTGCAATGCACATCTAAATTACTAGTAAATATAAAGATAAAAAGCTGCGGTATACACCCCGCCATTAAAAAGCGAATTATTAAATGATTTCTTTATTTTTTTTTTCTTGAATGGACTGGGCTGCTCTTTGATTGGGCCAATTGTCTTGCAGGCGGTTGCGAAGGGTCTATAAATAAGCATGCACTCCTATCTGTGTTCGTTCCAAATAGATAGATAGGGAAGGAATTTTTTCCCAAAACGACCCACTTTTGCAAAGTTTTTCCCAAACCGCCCTATTTTTTTTTTTATTTCCCAAAGCGCCCTACTCGGTCTTTCAAAGACCGAGTCTAGTGCTTTTAAACTCGGTCTTTGAAAGACCGAGTCTTGCGCTTTGAAAAATCAAAGAGCAAGACTCGGTCTTTCAAAGACCGAGTCTATTTGCACTAGACTCGGTCTTTGAGAGACCGAGTCTTGACTCTGCGTTTTTATAACCGCAGATCCCCTTTCTTCTTCTTCTTCACTTTTGATTGTTTTTTTCTTTTCGCTCTTTCCCTCAACGAATCCGTCGCACTCGCTACTTTTCCGTTCGATTACTCCCTTAATCGAATGTTGAACTTCCCAAAACCAATTACTCTCTAATTCATTTTCGATTTTACCAAATCCTATTCCCCAAAATCGATTCTTTCTTTAAACCCTAAATCCCGAATACCCATAATTGGAAGATTTCGGTTGTAGGATCTTGCTCTTCTCGCCAATTTCGTCTTCGTCTTTGGATTCTCCTACTTGTTAGGTATATTTCTTAAGATTTTCCTAAGCAAAATATGTGTTAGTGTTGATGCTATTGTGAAGTTCATTAGTTGAATTTGACTTATTGTTGACAATGTAGATTAGTTTATTGATGTTATTTTTACTGTTAATTTTGCTTAGCATTGATGTTCCAAAAGAAAGAGTTGAGTTATTGATGTTCAAAAAGAAAGAGTTGAGTTATTTTTAGTATTAATAACTCCAATTTTGTGGAGTTATTGATGTTGAAAAAGAAAGAGCTGAAAGAGATGAAGTTGGAATGAATAGAATTTTGTTGAAAGAGTTGAAAGAAATATTGTTGAAAGAGTTCAATTTTGTATAGAATTTTGTTGATAGAGTTGAAAGTGTTCTTGAATCATTGTTGAATAGAATTCTGTTGTTGAGTTATTGATGTTCAAAAAGAAAGAGTTGAGTTAATTTTAGTATTAATACCCAAATTTTGTTGAGTTATTGATTTTCAAAAAGAAAGAGTTGAAAGAGTTGAAGTTGGAATGAATAGAATTCTGTTAAAAGAGTTGAAAGAAATATTGAGTTGAAAGAGTTCAATTTTGTGTAGAATTTTGTTGAAAGAGTTGAAAGAGTTCTTGAAACCTTGATGAATAGAATTTTGTTGTTGAATCAATTTTGTATAGAATTCCATATAGTATGTGTTGAATCTAGTTTTTTAATAACTTAACACATCTCAACCACATCAACCAATATCACCACTGAGCAGAACTAATTCCCAAAACTGAGCAGAACTTAACACATCTCAACCACATCAACCAATATCACCACTCCAACACATCTCAACCACTACATCAACTACCAAGTTAAAAAATTATTACAACAAACTAACGATATTAATAACATCACAAGTCAAGGGTCCGGTGTGAAGTAGTTGGGGGGTTTTCGTTGTCGTCTACGACGTTGTGGAGTTGCCTGTGTGAGTGCGGACAACGGGATCTCCTGCTCTCCTTGAATCTCATCCCCAACGTCTTGTTGTTCATCATCCCCTTCAATATCAGGCTCTGCTTCTTCTTCGTGTTCCGAATCACTTCGAGGTTGAGGTGGCGGCCTATGAATAGTTCTCTTTCGTCGTTGACCAGTACGGCCGCTGGTTCGATGTGTGGGGGTCCTAAGTATTGCATCTAATGTTGCGCCCTTCCCCACAAGATCAGCTTGTGCACGGCAACACGATAACATCTCCCGTACAGTAACCTTCGTCTGATCGGCAATGTTGCTATTTAGCATAGAAGCACATTTCTTGGCAAGGGACCAAGTCTGGGTCAACTGAGAAACATGAAAGGTTGAATTAGATGCACATAAATATATAAAAACATATTGATATATAAATTTTGAAAATTTAAAACGAAATATTAAAACTTACAAAGCCACGAATAGTGGATCCCTTTGGTTGGTACATCGGCAACCTCACGGAATGCTCATCTACTGGTTCGGTCCCTGGTCGACGTATCGGTACAATGACTCCAGCAGGAGCCTGCAACGGTGGGGAAATGAACCGTCTAGTGACTCTCTCGTACTAAGACAAGTACACACCATGCAACGAGAGGTCAAAAGGTGGAGTGTCAACGATGATTTCTTTGAAACGGTTAATGTTCCATCTCTGAACGTAATCGAAGAAGCAAGTGGCCCAGTTGTGTCCCGGTGTACGGCCCATTCCAGTAATGTTATGCATCTCGGCATTGAATGGCACGGTAACTGGAATCCCCTGGTGCAGACCAAACTGCCGTAAGACCCTATCGGGGTAGTAAAACTCAACAACCCCAAAGTTGATTAGAGGTGCTTTCGTGAGCCACAAATTACGCCTGAACGTACAGATAGGTGGCAGTCGAATCAGTCGCTCCTCTGTGTAAGGGGTCCACACCACACAGTCAGCGGCCAACCTGTCGAGCTCGTCACGGTAGTATGTCAAGCACCTGTTGGGGTTGGCTGTCCATGTCAGTTTTCCTGTCCAGTACACACCGATCGGAGGTAGCATGTCAATATCTTCAGGAAGAACTCTCCAATGTTGGGATTGGATCCGTACTACAGGCCGACCTACGTGAATCCGTTCCCAACTCCATATCTGCAGTAAAATTAGAGGTCCATTCATCTGGTTCGAACCTATACTGCACAGATACAGACTCCGATACAGTGCCGATAGTATTGCACTGCCCCAACTGTAACGGCTGATCCTACCTATATCGGCGATTAAGGGCAAGAACATCAGTGCTACGGTATTCCCGGTCGAGTTTGGAAACAAGACCGTGCCGAATAGCATTAGAATATACGCCTTACAGTAGCACTCTACCTCCGCTGCAGTTGAAGCGTCATTCAATCTATCTTTAAACGTATCCTTCAACCACTTTAGGCGGATAAATTTTTCATTTATCGCGCCAGCTTCCACTTCAACCCCTAAGTACTCCTCCACTATATACACGGGATCGAAGTCCATCGATCCTGTCACTGCCTCTCCATCGATTGGAAGCCCGGTTAGTATAGCAACGTCTTGTAAAGTCACCGTCATCTCCCCGACTGGCAGGTGAAATGAGTGTGTCTCGGGCCTCCATCTTTCAAGCAGTGCTTCCAGAAGTGGACGATCGCACTTGATGGATGTCATCATGGCAATACCATAGAACCCACAATCTCTAAGCATCTCGTGTATGCGTGGGTGCACAGGTAGCGGATGACCAGTCCTAAAACGGCACTCCGTAGCCTCGCCGTTCCAAACATACTGCGATCGATGCATCGGCTGGAGAGTGAGAAGTGAAGGGTCGAGTGGTCCGGGGCCTACAGGAGGGATGTATGACGACGAAGGGACTGAAGAGGAAGTGCCCGCCTCATTTGGATTGAATTCAACCTACATAACAATAACATTTACATCAATAGACCGAAATATAATACAATTCTATTAGAATCAACATTTAATTACTTACATTAGTAGCATCGGTAGAAGCACGACCACGACCACGACCACGACCACGATCACGTCCACCGCGATTACGTGGAGGTCTACTACTTTCTCCTACCTCCATGTTACCCCTTGTGCGTGCCATTTATAATAGACTACAAATCCTACAAGTTCAACAAAAATGTTATTAACTACACAAAAGCGAGATATAAAAACAAATTCTATATAACAAAGCCGTTGATTCTCTAATTTTAGCAAAAAACTAGAGTATAACAAATTCAACAAATTCTATACATAACCTAGATTCTATAAAATTCTAAAAAACTAGATTCAACACATACTATATGGAATTCTATACAAAATTGATTCAACAACAAAATTCTATTCAACAAGGTTTCAAGAACTCTTTCAACTCTTTCAATAAAATTCTATACAAAATTGAACTCTTTCAACTCAATATTTCTTTCAACTCTTTCAACAGAATTCTATTCATTCCAACTTCAACTCTTTCAACTCTTTCTTTTTGAAAATCAATAACTCAACAAAATTTGGGTATTAATACTAAAATTAACTCAACTCTTTCTTTTTGAACATCAATAACTCAACAACAAAATTCTATTCAACAATGATTCAAGAACACTTTCAACTCTATCAACAAAATTCTATACAAAATTGAACTCTTTCAACAATATTTCTTTCAACTCTTTCAACAAAATTCTATTCATTCCAACTTCATCTCTTTCAACTCTTTCTTTTTCAACATCAATAACTCCACAAAATTGGAGTTATTTATACTAAAAATAACTCAACTCTTTCTTTTTGAACATCAATAACTCAACTCTTTCTTTTGGAACATCAATGCTAAGCAAAATTAACAGTAAAAATAACATCAATAAACTAATCTACATTGTCAATAATAAATCAAATTCAACTAATGAACTTCACAATAGCATCAACACTAACACAAATTTTGCTTAGGAAAATCTTAAGAAATATACCTAACAAGTAGGAGAATCCAAAGACGAAGACGAAATTGGCGAGAAGAGCAAGATCCTACAACCGAAATCTTCCAATTATGGGTATTCGGGATTTAGGGTTTAAAGAAAGAATCGATTTTGGGGAATAGGATTTGGTAAAATCGAAAATGAATTAGAGAGTAATTGGTTTTGGGAAGTTCAACATTCGATTAAGGGAGTAATCGAACGGAAAAGTAGCGAGTGCGACGGATTCGTTGAGGGAAAGAGCGAAAAGAAAAAAACAATCAAAAGTGAAGAAGAAGAAGAAGAAAGGGGATCTGCGGTTATAAAAACGCAGAGTCAAGACTCGGTCTCTCAAAGACCGAGTCTAGTGCAAATAGACTCGGTCTTTGAAAGACCGAGTCTTGCTCTTTGATTTTTCAAAGCGCAAGACTCGGTCTTTCAAAGACCGAGTCTATTTGCACTAGACTCGGTCTTTGAGAGACCGAGTGGGGCGCTTTGGGAATTAAAAAAAAAAGTAGGGCGGTTTGGGAAAAACTTTGCAAAAATGGGTCGTTTTGGGAAAAAATTCATAGGGAAGTGAGATAGAAAGTGAGAAGAAGAAGATGATGATGAAGTTAAGAAGCAGGGGGTAGATGTAGATATAGAGTTAGGGATTGCGTTATTGAGACGCACCTGACGTGGGACGATCACCGTTGAGGAGTCCGGTCGTGCCACGCTTTGTGCGTCTCAACTATTTATCTCTCCTTCTCCATCTGCCTTCTCCGATCCTCCTCTTTCCCTTCGTTTTGAGGTCTCTCTCTCTCTCTCTCTCACTAGTTTCATACTTGTATATGAGCCCCTCATTACTTGCAAATTATTATTTGCAGAATGTAGGCCCTAACTAGTAGTCCTGGTATATGTAATATCAGGAAAAATGAACCAAGGGACTACTTTATGAATTCTATATAGTAGTACTAAATATGATGTATGGGATGTGTTAAACCTACCTCACTTTGTTGCTGTTAAATATTATTCATTCATTTTCTTTATTTTCTTAGCAAAACGTAATAAAAATTCAGATATTATTAATTACCATTTACCAACCTCTCTTGCATACAAAAAGTTTTCCTGTTAATACTTTTTAAAAATGTTTATTTGGCAGCTGAAAGATTGAACTCTGCTTCTCATGAAAGATTATGCTTTTTTTAATGCATGTATACGCAAACATAAGGGCTTCAACTGTACTAACAAATTTATTAACTGTTTATGCATTATGCTTTAAGGAACTTGTCATTGATGCAATGAATGACAAGTTCGAGGTTTACAGAGAATCAATCGTTTCTCAAAACATTGACGAAGAAGTACTATGCATTTTAGAACACTGATGAACAGCTCAATCATGCATACCTTGCCTGCTTGCCTTAGACTAAGATACATTCCGAGATGGAACGTAGTCGATCAATTATACATCTTGTGTCATACACATGTTAAAGCTCGATGCATAGTCAGAATGCTTCACAGTGGAACTTGAAACACTGAAGAGCATGACAAGTGGAAATTTGACGTACGACACTTGATCAACAAATGTAAGCTACATGTACGTATAGTTAATTAATTTATACTACTAAATAGTGAATATATGTAGAAATTAAGAACAGGGGGAATTTATTAATTTGTCCACTGTTGGACTACATACATACCTACGTACATAATTACGTACATACTTTGATAATTTCTTTTTTTTGATGATTCGGATAGAGCCAAACGGCTCCAGCCATCAAAACATATATAAATCAATAAAAACAGTGATTTACAGACAATAATCAGAGGTTTTACAAGGAGTAAAACAGAAACAAGAATACACAAATAATACAAAAATGGCTGAATAGCACGCCAAGTGGAGGGTGCGAGATCAAAACGAAGCGCTACACCGAAAAAAAGGACGGGGGCGGAGCCATCATCGGGGAAAATCAAGCTACTGATGGAGCCAATCAGACTACCCGAATCCGAAGGAAGATCAGGACGACAGGAAAGCGCCAAGAGCCAGGAGGCCAAAACTCCCCACTCGAAAACCACCAACTCCACTAGCAGTCCCTGGGAACTCTAGCAGCTCAACGGAGGCCAAAACAGACTGCCTAAACCACGGATGGCAAAGCATAAACAAGTCTCAACTGAGCACCAGGTGATGACCTGACACAGAAGCTGCCTTCCGCGCAAGAATACGGGTACTCACTCGAATCTGCGAAGTATTATAGACTTTCTTATTGTATCTCAGCTTCACGGGGGGGGGGGGGGGGGGGGGGGGGTTGCTACCATCGGTGAAGGGGGCGAAGTAGACTCAAGGTCAGAAGAACTAGCTTCGACGCGGAGAGATGGGGTAAAGAAGCAACTTGGGGCAACCGACGAGGCAATAGGGACGGCGCTAGTAATAAAGGAACGACGGGGGAGAGAAGAGTCATCCGTGACCGGGGGAGACTTAGGGGGGATAGAGTACAAGAAGGGTTTAATATCCATCAGGAGTTGATTGAGCCACAATTGAACTCCTAAATGTTGATACAAAGAAAATAAGCATCCCAGAAAATGAAACGAGAACCTAGACCATTTGGGATAAGATATCCCTAATGCACAAGGAGTATTAAAAACTAAAGAGGGGACCTCAACAAAAACAATAGTCTTGATTGGGTGCACTTGGGGAACCGAAGATCGGCAGTGCCGAGTGAGCCCCCTCGCACAACGAGACCAATAAAGAGAAGAGACGTATGATGAAAACAATCCAGGATATTTACTTAAGTTCCAACTCAACGAAGGGGCTCCTAAGTTAGATCGTGGATGAACCTTGAAAGAAAATGAGCGAGGGAAGGATACGAGTTTCGGATAAACCTTACGATCCATCAATAGGTTAGCAATATTAGAAGGTCGAAGAGAAGCAGGAGAAACACAATCGGGAGAGAAGGAAGAAGTGAAGTTCTTAGCAGGCAGCGAATCAACAACTAAGGAGACGAGGTCCTTTCCATTAACAATAGTGAGATTACTAGCCAAGCAGGCGTGAAGCTTGCGTTTTAAGAGGGGATAATTAAGAAAGGCAAGGAGTTTGGCCGGAAGAGGATGGCCTCTGGGAAGACCCAGGAGTTTCTGAAGGGAGAAACATCGACTGCGAGAGTGACCAAACTTATCATAGAAGAAACACTTCAGTTTGTTAACACACTCACGTTTAAAATGCCCAGGAAGAAGGCATCTAAAGCAGACCGGATGAGGGTCAGACCAACGCGGAGAACGGGAGTTAGAGGAGATGGGAGAGCTTCAGTGATCTTCTATTTCAGCCAAAAGATGGTGAGACGAGTCCCCCATCAAAACCAGAACTGAATCTAAACTGGGAGAATAAGCTACGGACTCAGAGAGAGCCAAGGTAGAAATCAGCCCTAAATAAGCTCAAATCTAAACACTAACAGAGGAAAAGTACAGAACGATGGAGCCCAACAATGAACAGATCCACACCCACCAATACAGCACTGCCAAGAAGTATACAACACAGACCACAGAGTGGCAATCGCACCCTCCAATAGAAAGAGAAAGAAAAAGGATGAACTAGATGTAGAGAGGAAGAACAGAACAATCGAACTTGCTCAAGTTCTAGCAGCTCGGCGCTGAGCAAACCACAGAATGTATTAATCCCCAAAGGGAACATAGTACAGGAAAAAACAATCGGTCAAACTGCAGGGGCGGATTTGGCATGGGTCCAAGTAGTCCCAGGACCACCCAGAATCACAAAAAGTCTCCTAGTACTAATGGTTAATGAATTGGGTTATCTTCTCTCTGGTCCAGGGATCGAATCCTGGCCACAGAGATTACTTTTTTTTGCCAACAAATCTCAAATCTGGGCCTTTTTTTTATTTTTTTAACCCGTAACACCAAATCCAATACCCACCCAATTAACCCTATTTACCTTTCATATACCCGGCCGCCATTAACCAACCCTAATTCTGAATCTACTATTCATCTTCCTCTTCCCATATCTCTAATCTCTCTCACCCGAAGGTCCCGAACGGCGGAACCCATTCCTCCTCTCCCGCTTCTCTCCACCACTCGCGACACGCCGACACCCCAGTGACCCCACCCTGCCCCACAACTGCACGGTCTGCACGACTGCACCCCGAGTTCTCCCTCCCCGTACATCCCGACGCCAGCCAGTCGACGCCAGCCCCGCCGCGGCGCCGCCCCGGTGATCGCTCAGCCACTCGCCGCCAGTGCGCCACCCTCCTCTGCCGGTGCCGGGACCGAAAGCACAAATCTTCAAGTAATTCTAGCACAAATCTATTGCTTTTTTTTAATTATGTTTTGGCCCCAAAATTCTAGCAATTTGCCTCAATTAATTTATGTTAATTATATATAATATATTTATATATTTGATATATTTGATTATGAAATAGGATGCTAAGTATTGCTATTATTTTTTAATTATATTTTTGGCCCCGAATTGTTAGTAATTTGTCTCATTAAATTTTTTCTAATTATATATTTGATGTTTGGTTTATGAAATAGGATGTTAAAGTATTATAAATTGGTATCAAAATCCAAGGAATCTACAAGTGCACCACCAATTCAACAAGAAAGTGAACCATTGGATGATGAAGTAGATATAAATCCAAATCCACAAGTTCCCAAGCTACCACCAATTCAACAAGAAAGTGAACCATTGGATGATGAAGTAGATATAAATCCAAATCCACAAGTTCCCAAGCTACCAAATGATGTTAGTGAAAAATGGGCATATTTGGAGTTGGATCCCGGAAAAAGAAAACCTATTCTTGATTATCATCTAAATGAGCGTGATGAGGTAAGAAGAGCTTATCTTTTACATGGCCCTACTCAACCCCGTTTGGAGAGTTATCATGTTGAAACAATTTATGGGAAGAATCGTAGTTTTAAGGCTAATTGGTTTGATAAATATAGTTGGTTGGAATATAGTATTAAAGAAAAGGTTGCATATTGTTTGAATTGCTATTTGTTTTATACGGGGTTAGGAAACAGTAGAACTGCATTTGTGATTGATGGTTTTAAGATTTGGAATAAAAAGAGCAAGTTAACTGACCACCAAGAAACAAGTCATCACAAGAATTGTGTGCAATTATGTGAAGCTCTCATGAACCAAAAACAGAGTATCGAGTCTTCTTATACAAAACATTCTGCAAAAGAGAAATCTGATTATCTGGTTCGTTTAAAAGCATCCCTTGAAGCAGTCAAATTTCTTCTTAGAGGTGGATTAGCCTTTAGGGCACACAATGAAGGGAAAGACTCTATATATAAGGGTCATTTTCTTGAATTAGTAGATCTTTTGGCAAGAAATTGTGATCACATAGCTGCAGCGATTAAAAGTGGTGGAGAAAATCATAAGATGACATCTCCACTTATTCAAAAAGATCTTGCAAATGCATGTGTTGTTGAAACAATTAAAAAAATCGTTGAAGAAATTGGAGATGACATCTTTTGTGTCCTTGTCGACGAATCTGGGGATTGTTCAGGCAAAGAACAAATGGCAGTGGTTGTGCGTTTTGTTGATGAAAGAGGTTTTATTGTTGAAAGATTTGTTGGCATTGTTCACGTCGCAGATACAAGTGCAAAAGCACTTAAGGAGGCTCTTGAAACTTTGTTGTCCGGGTTAGGATTGTGCATATCTAAAATTCGAGGTCAAGGATATGATGGAGCAAGTAATATGCGAGGTCATCTTGGAGGTTTGAAAACTTTGATTCAGAATGAGAATCCGCAAGCCTATTATGTTCATTGTTTTGCACATCAACTCCAATTGGTTCTTATTTCAATTCTTAGGCATCATGATGATGTTGATTGGTTTTTTTGTGAAGTTAGTCGTGTGGTGACTTTCCTTCGTGCATCTAACAAACGTCAAGCTCTTCTTTGTAAAAAGCAAGTTGCTTATTTTGCAGAATTAATTGATAATGACTAGATTGAAACTGGTACGGGGTTGAATCAAGAAATGTCTATTGCAAGAGCGGGTGACACACGTTGGGGATCTCATTTTCGGACTTTGAATCGGTTACATGACTTGTTTACTCCCATTCTTGAAGTGTTGGAAGATCTTCAAAGTGATAGAACATGTAAAGGTGAACCACAAAGTTTGTTGGTGGTGATGCAAACTTTTGGATTCATTTTCATGCTCCATTTAATGATTGATGTTTTATCTGTTACAAATGATTTGTCTCAAGCATTACAAAAGGGTGAGCAAGATATTGTGAATGCTATGGAACTTGTCCGAATCAACAAGGAAAGGTTTATAGAAATGCGAGAAGGTGGATGGAAATTGTTTTATGAAAAAGTTGTAGGATCTTGTGGTAACCTTGAGATTGATGTGCCCGACATGGATGCAAGGTATGTGAAAATTAATAAGTCGAAGCGCAAGGCTCCTATTGTGACAAATTTACATTATTTCAGAAATGATTGTTTCTTGCGTATCATAGATTTGGTGTTGAATGAATTGGAAGACCGTTTTACTCCTGAGAATATTGAGTTGCTGCATTGCGTTTCATGTTTAAGTCCTTGCGAGTCATTTAAGGCTTTTGACATTAAATCGCTTGTGAGATTAGCGAGATTGTATCCTAACGACTTTCTTGATGTTGATGATGTGGAGTTGTCTAGCCAACTTGAGAACTATATTAGAAGTGTTAAAGTTGATGATAGATTTTCCAATTTGAAGGGGCTCTCAGATCTTTCTAAGACTCTTGTGCAAACAAAGAAGAACAAGACATATAACTATGTGTATAGGCTTATGAAATTAGCTTTGTCTCTTCCGGTGGCAACCGCAACTGTTGAGAGAGTTTTTTCAGGAATGAAATATGTGAAGGATGAGTTGAGAAACAGGATGTCTAATCCTTGGCTTAATGATTGTCTAATCACTTTTGTGGAGAAGGAAGTGTTTAGCACAGTCGATAATTTAGATATAATTAAGCGTTTTCAGGCTATGAAGAAGAGGAGAGTTCAACTAAACTTGTAATAGAATTATATATTTGATTCAAGTTGCAACGTACTTC
The DNA here is from genome assembly GCA_017893485.1 of Hemerocallis citrina. Classification (NCBI taxonomy): domain Eukaryota; kingdom Viridiplantae; phylum Streptophyta; class Magnoliopsida; order Asparagales; family Asphodelaceae; genus Hemerocallis; species Hemerocallis citrina. The sequence continues at coordinate 169,578,703 of CM030367.1, forward strand.
ATTATGCCATTTTAACTATATGAGATATTATTACTTTATTTTTAATTTTTTTTTCTGTCGAGTTATATAATTATTTAATAGATAAAGGCACCCCCAGTTTTTAAATCCTGGATCCGCCCCTGTCAAACTGGACAAAACCACAGCTTGGGGACCGATACTGCGCTCAAAAGATACAGCGGAGCACAAAACAACCCCAATCACTACTCCCAAAATTAATACTACAAGAAGAAGTAAACTTAGAGCTCAGGCGAACTTACAGTGATCCGGCGAACTCACAGGCGAACTTACAGTGGACGACCTGACTGGCCGCGGGAGTGGGAGCGCGACTGTGGAAGAAGACTCACCGAACCAAGGGACTCCAGCGCGTGGGGCCGGGCGTCACCGAGGAACCAGGGTCGGGGCGACACAGTGAGCCAGTAAAGCAGCGGGGGAGCGTCGTTGGCTGGGCCCACGCCGAGGGAGGCGCGAAAAGGACCGCACCCTTGGAGGATCTTCGGAGAGCTGAAGAGAGAGACGGCGCCTCCAAGGAACCGACGGGGAGCTCGATCCGAAACAACGAGGGGGGGAAACTGCTCGCCGAGGACCGGGAGGGTAGGGAAGCGGGGGATATGGGTTTGTAGAGGAGGAAGAACTGAACAAAAATAAAGAAGGGAGGTTGGGAAAAGAAAGTGAAGGGAGGCCGGATCTAGAGGTTGAAGGTCGGAGAAGATGGACAGTAAAAATCGCAATTCAAATCGCCTATTTTGTTCCTGTTGGGCATTCAAATCTCCATAACTTCAAAATGTTAGTACCATACGTTGATAATTTCCTGTGGAAAAAAAGGAGAAGAGCAAACAACAATAATTGAAAGTATATATGTATGTACGGTAAAAGAAATGATTGAGTAGTTGAAAGATGTACGTGTGTCTCTTGTTCTCAGCCAAGCATCACTACCATCCAACCGATGTAGGCGTCTACACCGTCAAACCCACCTGATTCACGTGACCTTTCAAATGTACGAAATTTTTGGTTTCTTTCATTTTTTTTTCTCTAAATTTTCCAGGATTTTGTATGATCTGCACCCCGAAACCAATTAACAAGCAAATTCTTTTAAAAATATACGCAAAATGGGAGAATAAATAATTAATCTTTAATCTCTAATCTAAACTAATCTATCTAATCTAATATTATAATGAAAAAATTGCGGTTGTCAGTTATAGACAACCTGTAATTTATAAACATGTATTCAATATTTAATTTCAACCATTCATTTTTAAGTGGGAGTTATATTAACCATTCATTTACTCAACTGTTTTTGATTACTATGATACCTTCAAAATTCAAATTTATTCACAACATAATACAAAAGTGTTACTCATAAAAATAAAAATTTGTGTCACTATGGGTAATTTGTAAAGAGTATGTATGAGTAAATAGAGATCTCAGGTTCGAGGTCAGATTATATCTTGTTATTTACTCTATAATTTTTTTTTATTACAACGTGCATTACATGTGTAAATTACTAATAATCTCTAATATTTTCATGGGAGAGTTGAGGTTGTCATTTGTAGACAACATGTAATTTGTAGACAACCAACCAACCATCTAATCTTAACAATTTATTTTTAAGTGGGAGTTATATTAACTATTCATTTACTCAACTGTTGTTAGTTACCATAGTACCCTCAAAGTTAAAATTTATTTATGACATAATTATTTACAAAATTGTCACTCATCTCTAATCTCTAATATTACTAGTAATTTAGACGTGCGATGCGGTTTTAATAATTTCAAAAAATAAAAATAAAAAGTCTCACGTAAGGAAGATTGAACCGGAAACCTCCTTTATATTAGATATGTACGTGCGTTGCACATGTTGGTAGAATGACAAAATGACAAATGACACTAAGGCATTCTCCCATTATAATATTAGAGATTAGAGATAATGGGAGAATGCCTTATTGTTATTTGTAAATTTGTAAATATACCAACACGTGCATTGCACGTGCATAACTTATGTGAAGGAGGTCTCAGGTTCGAGTCCCCACTACGCCATATTTTTTACTTTATTTTTAAAAAATATATATTAAATATGCATCACGCGTATAAATTATCTATCTATAATAAAATATATAATAACTATTATAATGAAATAGTTGGAGTTGTGCAACTCCAACTCTCCCACTATAGTCTTCACATTTTACTTTATATATCTCTGAGATATATAGGGTACCAAATAGATATCATTCACCTCTTGGCGTGGTCGTTGAAATTCAATACCGAGATTGAGTAGTCGTCGAAATCCACTTCCGCAGCGAGAATGGGGTGACCTCCAACATTATGCTTTCGAAATTGATTTTCACGTCGCCCCTGTGGTTATCTCCAGCGAGCACATAGTCCAAAAGAATTTCCCCGTCAACAGTAGGGTGAACTCTGGAAAAGAGCTATATATCTCATGGGCCATAGCAATGGGCTTCACTTTAGTTCATTCTATGGGCTATATCTATGGGCTTCTCTTTGTTTCTTTTATTTTCTTTATTTTTATTTTTTGGTAATAGATGGAGATTTAATTATGTGACGTGTTATTGTTGATCCTAAGTTTAGTGTGCACAAAACGTACTATTAAAGATTAATATTCTTTAGTTGAGATATACATGTTTTACAGGAATCTAAATTCAAAACAAAAGGACAAAAAGATTTGAAATCAAGGAAACGAAGAAACTATCAAAAAAGATTACAAATATCAATAAAATTTCAACTCAAGAAACATGCGTTTTAAATCATCAAGGAAGCCATCAACTTGTTTCTGTTTATGTGAGGAAATGTCATGTAAAGAATCGTTGATTGAATAATCAATTATGGAAAGAATATAAAGTGGATTTACCAAATAAATATCAAAACTGCACGACAGCGGTCGACTGTACATTATAGAGTGAACTTGAGTCAGTCGACCGACAATCTCTCGACCTTCAGGTTAAAGATGGACGGTCGACTGGTCAAACAATGTGGTCAACCGTACTCTTGTAGATTTGACTATTTTGAAAATATCTTTTCATTTTATGGAAAGATTCAATCATTCCCTCAATAAATATAGGTGAATTCACTGCATATTCTTCATCCCTTCCAACTATACTCTTCGGAAACTTACTATTCAATCAACAATTCGAGTGTGTGAGCTTTTATTATTTTCTTAGTCAAAGATCGATATAGATCTTGCTTGTTTTTCTTTTCTTCCACTTTGGTGAATGTACGGAGCGTATTCATAGAATTCATTTGGGTGTAATAGGATTCATGGCCTGAATTCTAAGAATCACTGTACGGGGTTTTAAGTATAGTGGAACACTTGTGGTAGAGAATTGCTACAATTAGGTGGTGTGGATGTAGAGATAGGGGTTGAACCACGTTATATCGATGTGTTTTGCGTGCTTGCTCTGCTTGCTTCCTCTAACTCTATCTCTTTACTTTACGCATTTATTTTAAGTTTTTAATTTCTGCACAATCATCCTATCTACCCTCCTTAGGGTGACTAACAGTGGTATCAGAGCGAGGTGCTCATTAATAGCTTAAAAGCTAAGAGCAAAATGTCCAATGACCAAAATCCCTCCTCCCGAAGGCTTGTACACATCGGAGTCATCCAAATCCAATGGAACAAATCTGACACATTTACTTCATTTTGATGGAAAATGCTATGATATTTGGAAAGTTCGTAAGTCTCATTTTTTGCAGATGCTTGGAGAAGTATGGAACGTTTGTGTAAACCAAGTAGATATCCCTGTCAGTGATGAAAAGAGGAAATTTACAGCAGCTGAACTATCATTGAAAATTGCAAACTCCAAAGCTATGACAACACTTTATGCAGATCTGAATAACGAAGAATTGATGCAATGTGGGTGAAACTGCAAAACAACCTATGAAATGTGGAACAATATGTTAAAACGTCATGAAGAAATCGCATATGAGGTAAAAGCCAAAGTTACTTTATGTTTTTATAAGTTTGATGTTTTTGTATGATTTCAGGAGAGAACTTAGATCAGATGTTAGTCTGCTTTAATATTATCGCACATGAACTTCAGAGCTTAGGCAAGGGGTTAGATTATGACCGAAAGGTCAGAAAACTCATAAGCTGTCTCACACATGAATGAGACATAAAAACTGCTGCAATGAGAGAGACGCTTGAAGAAAAAGGATTCGACTACTACACATTTTAGGACAAATTGAAGACATATGAAATGGAGATGGCAGAAACCAAGAGGTACCGGCAGAATATTGGGATTATTCTCAAAACTGAAGAGAATATTATTGCCTTGAAAGCGGCAACTTCACGACCATCTAAATCAGAATCTGATTATGAATAATCTGAAGAAGAAATAGGCTGCTAACTAAACAGTTTAGTAAGTACCTCAAACATAAAAAATATGGCAGGTCTCAAGGAGGAAGAGACAAAAACAAAGAAGGTGTATGTTACAAAATGCAAGAAGTCAGGACATATTCGCGCAAACTGACATCTCTCTCAAGATAGGAACAAAGCTCATTACTCAAGTTCAGGATTCAGAAAGAAGACATTAAAAGCACATGGCTCAATTCAGACTCGAGTGATGAAGAGCAAGGACTCAACGACTTCGGATTCATGTCTCTTAGAGATGGTGAGGTAGAATCACCACTTCAAGAAGAGGTAATCGAGGAACCCACCTATGATGAACTAGTAGATATATATAATGACCTAAAAGATTATGCAAAGAAACTACGTCGTGAGTTAAAACAATATAAGCAAATATGTAATGAATCACATGACTCATGTATTGAAAAAAAATAAAAACTGAAAGATGCAAACATGTTGATTAGGGAAAATTATGAGGCATTTAGAAAGGATTATAATTTATTGATAGAGGAAAATGAATGTCTAAGACAGCATATTCAAAAATTTCCGGCAATAAACAATGAAAACCTGAAAGAAATTCATGAGAAATCTTCCTATATTACTAAGCTCTCTGACGATTTAAATGAATGCAAAAGATAATTTAACGAGGTAGTGGAATGTTGTAAAGAAGCACTTGAACAAAACAGACAACTTGATGGTACTCTAGATACTCTTTGTTGCAACACTAAAGACGATGGAAAAGATAGAAAAAGACTTTGTGGTAGAATAATTGAGCTCGAGAAAACTATTGAAAAATACGAACGACCCAATTATTTTATGACAAGGAATCCAAGATCATTTCAAGATAATCGAGGACTTGGTTACAACGAACCACTACAACGTGAAACTACTAAGTAATCTTATCATACACATATGCATAGCCATCCAAACAAACACAAATTAGGCATAGCTATTCAAATGTGCAAGACTCAAGGCATAATCGAATTACTTTTCACTATTGCTGTAAATTATGGCATATTTCTTATAATTGTACTTTAATAAAGAATACTAATCTTATTTGGGTGAAAAAGAATGCAAGTGCAGGAACAATACCAATTTGAGCACCCAAAATTACACCTGCTAATTTAAATATAGGTGTTCCAACGCGCCAAATATGTAGTAACCCAGATTTTTAAATAATGCTTTTAAGATTAATAAATGAATTAAAATAACTTTTGGTGATTTAATAAATATTTTTCTAAAATTTATCTTTTTACACGTGCAAAATACGTGCAAATACTTTCTTGGAAAATTCAAAGTCAAAACTATTTTGGGAAAAATTTATTATTATTATTTTTGAATTTTTTGGATTTTTCTGATAATTATTTGACCTATTTGCAAATATTACAAAAAGAGGGACTTTTGTGCAAAATTACCACTTGGAGTGAAAGCTCCAGATTTTTAGATTTTTGGGCTAGGCATGATGCCTAGTCAACTTAGAGGTAAAGAGTTTACTTTTTATTTTAATAAATTTGGTTTATCTTGCAAGTTTTGATAAAGAAGGGCCTTTTTGCAAAATTGCCACTTAGAGGGCAAAAAAGTACAACGTCATTTTCTGGGTTTTTAAAATAGTGCTGGACAATATTAGGGTAGTTGTTTTTGTTTTTAAATCTCAATTAAGTTGGTTTTATCTAATTTCCAAGTATAAGGATTTATATATGTAAATGTATATTTAAAAGAGATATTTTGCAAATCTATTCAAAAACCCTAGATACCCTATTTCCGATCTATTAAAGGTGAGGTGCAGCCGTCTCTTTGCTGTACAACACAAAGTAATTTCTTTATTATTATTTTCCTGAATATTCAAAGCGAGTATCTTGGTTTTCTTGCGAAATGAGGAATTTTCTTATTTCTTTATTATCTTCGGTTGATTCTTCAATAAGGTGAGTGACATATGTTTATTTTCTTATTATTCTAAGCATGTTGTATGTGATGATTTATCTATTAGAAAGCATGTTAGATGATGGTATGAAGATATAATGAATTTAGATGAGTAGATGAACTAAAAAGTGAATCTTTTCAAAAAATTACACTATTGATGATTAAAACCCTAATTTGATGACTTGAGATTTGTTGAGAACCTAATATAAATCATGAGCAGGATGTTTTCAATCATATTGTTGCTAATTTGAACATATATGTTGAGTTGTATGATATTATTACATGGAAGTAAACAAAATTGATTTAAAAAAAATGAACTTTACTGTGTGTATGCATATGTTGTTTTGTTCTTGATATTTCGATGGATAAAACTTGATTATTAGCATGTTGTGAGTGCATATGTTCATGAGTAAACTAGTGTAATCAATTGGAGTGTGTATCACAAGTTGTAGAAGGTTTATTGGATCAAAAAGATCAATTTTTGAAGTATTAAAAGGGGCTTGCTTTCTGGTCTATGTGTGATCAGTCGAAGGTAGGGTTTTGTGGTTTCGTGGAGTTTTAATTGAGATTTGAGTTGTTTTAATGCTGAGATGGAATTGAACTTCATACTACATATATACAATGGATTCTTAATGTTTAACTAATGCACTAATACACACATATGCACATTCACATTCATATATACTATTTTTGAAGATTTTGTGAATTTTGACGGGGTTTTGATTGGATTTCAATTGTTTTGGTACTGAGATAGTTTTGAACATTATACTACTTCTTGTTGATGAGATTTGAGGCTTTGACTGAAGCAAGTATACACATAAATACACCTACATATGCATATTGCTGTTTTTGAAGAATTTTTGTGAAAAATTACTCTTTTGAGATCTTGATATGTTTTGATGTGTTTTATAAACTCCTATATGTTATAAAATATATGTTTGATCATCTCAGGAAGTTAAATTTTGACTTTACAAAGATTCATTAGCGTATCAGTTGAAAACATGCACAACCCTAACCTGGCTGTATAGCAGGTCACGGTCGACCGTCATGCCTTTGTTTTGGGAATTCTCTAATTGACAGTCGACTACTTTGTTTTGAGCGGTCGACCGTCAATTATTTTTTTGGCTGTTTTGTTGAAGTTTCTTCGTTTCTTTTAAATGGTTATTTCCTCGATATTATGGACTATTGCTCTACTGTTTTAGATGATGTTTTTACTACAGATTGCAGTATTTTACAGAGAGTTATATTTTATTTATAATAAGGTTTTAAATGTATTCTTATGACCTTATTAAGTGAGTTATATGTGGTTTCAAAAGAATTGATGTTTTGGCGATATTCTACGACTTAAAAATGTAATTTTCTGTTATTTGATGGGTTTAATATTTTATTTGAATTCTGGAATTTCACGAGTACATTGAATGGATTTTGATTTTATCGTTTTTCTTATTATAAACATTTTGATGATGGATTTATGAGTTTTATTGAAAGTTTTCATATTAATGGTTGAGTTATGAGTCTTTGGAGATTGAGTGGGGCCTTAGCTACCGACTGTTGAGATTTTGGTTGTTGTTCAGTTGAGTTAAGCCCGGTAGGGTACACCAACTCTAAGAGATTCAAAATCTATTAAACAATTAATTAACTTAACAAGATAAGGACAAACACTAGATGGTGATATGATGAAATGAGAGCAAACATGAGTTATGGACTCCAGGATGATCCAAGAAGTGAGATATTTCCCAGTATTCCGGGATGATGGACGTAAGGGCCACAGAGTGATCCGTGGAGTGGGATTGATCTCCAGTATTTCAAGGATGAGAGCGACGCTCGTGGGATATTTGTGCAATGAGGGTTCCAGGATGACCTGCGGAGTGAGGCAATCCCCAATTTTCCGGGACGATAGACGTAAGAGCCACAGAATTATCTACGGAGTGGGATTGGCCTCCAGTATTCTAAGGGCGAGAACTGATACTTGCAGAATGTCTGAATCTCGTAGTATTCATCGCAGTAGGTTTAGTTGCATAATGAGGGATTAAACCCTATCAAGTGGAGAACGTTAAGGGCTTGCGCCGGACCTATGTAGAGTGGGATGCATAGAATCCGACAAGTATGCATTAGAGAGTCAGCATATAGCATTAGTGTTTTCATGACTTGGTTTTATGCATGTTGTTTCCTGTTTTTCTACACTTGACACTTAGTATAGTTTCACTTGATATTTTCATATTTTATTTATTGTTATTTCTTATTTCATTTATTCTTGCTGTTGATACATGCTGTTTATGACTCTATGCCTTATGTTTTATTTATGTTTCATTTATGTTTATGTCACTCGCACCGTTATGGCTGACCCTTGTAGTTTTGGGGGTTAAGGTTATATCTAGCCTCATGTTTTACATATAGGTACCTATAGCTTGGGATTTGGATGCATGAGATAGAATGATGTTATGGCTTATGTAAAATTGTAAAAGAAAGTGTTGTAAGAAAAGAATTTGTAATTCAAGGTGTTTGTTTTCCGCTGTACTTTGTAAAGAATTAATGTATAAAAGTTGGAAAAAAATTCTCTGAGTTTTGGCTATGTTTACGATTACAATTGACGTTGATGCTGGAAATTGTGCTACTTATTTCTGAGATTTATATTGGAATTTCTAGGGGCTACAAAATCTAAAGATCGGTGGTACCTTGATAGTGTATGCTCAAATCATATGATTGGTGACAACAAATATTTCGCATCACTATCAAGGGAGAATGAGAAGGACATCATATTTGGAGATAATAGCACCGGTCAAACCATTGGTAAAAGTAAAATAAATTTTGGTTCATCATGCTCCATTGAAAATGTACGTTTTGTAAGCGGCCTAAAACACAATTTACTTAGCGCAAATTAATTACGTGATAAAGGTTATACCGTTACTTTTGATAAAACTGCATGCACTGTATTAGATAGTAATAACTCTTATTTACTTCTTGCTAATAGATGCAATAAAGTTTATGTCATCAACTCTAGAAGATTGTTGAGTTTTAACTGCGGAATAACTCACCAACGATATGCAAGAACAATAAAATCAAAAGCAAGAGAACAAATAACAATCAAAAGCAACACACAAGAACACACGAGATTTTTTTGAGGTTCACCCAATGCAATGGCTACTTCCCCGTTTCTTGCGCAGAGGCACTCTTGCGACTTCCACTAGAAATATGAAGATCAAGTTTACAAATCACTCAAGAACTCACCACCAAGATGTAGGGTTTCTCTCTATCTCCATCTCTCTCAATGAAGGCTGATAGAATTTTCTTTTCTTTTCACATAACCCTAAAATCGTACACAATACAATATATATAGGTTTACACAACTTCTAATCTCAGCCGCTCACCAACAGCGTGTCGACGGTCGACCGCAACTCATGGACGGTCGACCGGTTCATGTCTTCGACTGTACATGGTCTAACAGAGAGTGAGTCGGCTGACTACGCGGTCGACCGATCATTCCTTCAAGTATACATGGTTGCAGCACAGAGCGAGACGGTTAACTGTGCGATCGACCATGTACTGCTTGTACATAGTCGGTCGGGGGGGCGGTCGACCGCAACTCTGCCTGTAGCTTCAGACTGCTCTTGGCATGTTTGCTCCTACTGCGACTCTCCTACTCGTCTGTCTTCTTCAACCATATTATCGTGTATTTGGATCCACAAACCCCAACAATTACCCACTTGGAGACATATATACGAAGTCTCTAACCTGTTCTTCATTCGTCCATTGGCCTAGTCTAGGCATGTGCCTCTGCGAGTCTCCTCATCAATTAACCTGGAGACAATCTAATAGCAGTATAGCAGAACTAATGTTTCCTGCTATCCACTACCTTTGTGAGCATGTCCGCCGGATTCTGTGCCAAAAATCTTAGAAAGCTTCAACCATATCTTCTCAACCGCCATTCTAATAAAATGATACCTCATTTGAATGTGTCGAGTCTTAGAGTGATATGCCGAGTTTTTCGCCAAGAAAACTGCACTTTGATTGTCACACTATAGCTCACCTATGGGTTGCTCTCTGCCCAACTGTTTCATAAGCTCTGAAATCCACAACATGTTTTTCGTTGCTTCTGTAAGTGCCATATACTCTGACTCCGTGGTTGACTGTGCTACAACCTTTTGTAACTGCAAAGCCCAACTGACAGTTGTTCCTCCAACTGTAAACACATACAGTGTAGTACTTTTACAACCATCACGATCGCCCAAAAAATCTGCATCTACATAACCATGTATTTGCAAAGAATCTTCCCCAAAACAAAGAGAAAAATCTGAAGTACCTGCTAGATATCGAAGAATCCACTTTACTGCATCCCAATGTTATTTACCTGGATTCTTCATGTAACGGCTGACAACTCTCACTACTTATGCGATGTCTGGTTCTGTAGACACCATCACATACATCAAACTCCTAACGGCTGAGGCATAAGTAATCCATCGATAACTTGAAGTGAGCAGCTAAGGGACACGTGACTGGCCTTGCACCATCTATATTGAATCTCTTCAGTACCTTCTTCACATAGTCCGCTTGAGATAACCAAAGCTTCTTGCTTTTCCTGTCTTTACTAATTTTCATGCTGAGAATTTACTTTGCTTCACCCAAGTCCTTCATAGAAAACTCCGAAGCTAGCATCTTCTTCACTTCCTTGAATTTCTCCATACATGAACTTACTAACAACATGTCGTCCACATACAATACCAAGGTAACTATATCATTGTCCTCATATCTATGAACATACACACAATGATCTGTTTCCCATCTATCAAAACATTTTTCTCTCATAAAGCAATCAAACTTCAAGTACCATTGCCGTGGTGCTTGTTTGAGCCCATAAAGACTCTTCCTCAATCGACACACTATGTCTTCTTTCCCTTTTGCTTCAAAACTTGTGGGTTATTTCATGTACAACTCTTCTTCGACATCACCATGGAGAAATGTTGTTTTCACATGCAGCTGCTCTAAGTGCAAGTCTTCAACTGCCACAATACTAAGCAAAATCTTAATTGAAACCATCTTCACAACCGGTGAAAATATCACACTGTAATCAACACCTTCTCTTTGAGAGAATCCTTTCACAACAAGCCTCGCCTTATACCTCTTACTGCCATCTGCTTCATCAATGACTCTAAAAATACATTTGTTCATAAGAACATGTTTCCCTACAAGTAACTTGGTCAACTCCTGAGTTTGGTTCTGTTCCAAAGAGTTCATCTCGTCCCTCATAGCTAAATCCCACTGAATTCGAGCATCATCCCTCAAAGCCTCTTCATGAGTCTCTGGCTCTCCTGAATCCATGTACAGAACATGCTCGTGAACAATACTAGCTGATGGATCAAATATCTTGGTTGACATTCTCTCTCGTGTCGATCTCCTCAATGTGGGTACTGGTTCCCCGTACTATTCTGGTTGTACCTGTTCGTCTTGGATAACCTGCTCATTCTCAATAGGCTCACCATGAGCCTCCTATGCTTCTTCTAGTACCTGTACCTGCTGCTGCATTATAAGGCTCCTATCATTAGGACTACCTTCAGAATCTGAATCTGAATCTCATTCTGAACCACAATCTGACTTTGAACTGATTGTACTGCCTTGACCTGTGTGCCTGTCCTTGTATAGGAGATCTTTATTGAACACGACATTCCTGCTGTGAATGACCTTGTTATCCACAAAATCCCAAAGTCTATAACCTAACTGATCGCCACCGTAGCCAATGAATACACACCTTCTGAACTTAGAATCCAGTTTCTTTCTTTCTTCCCTATCAATTAGTGAATATAAAATACAACCATAAACTTTCAAATGTGAATAATTGACAGTTTAACCTAACCATAGTTCTTGCGGAATGGCTCCATCAAGGGCATTAGATGGGTAACGGTTAATCAAGTACACTACTGTATTCACTGTAGGGGCCCAAAGACGGGCAGAAAGACCCGCATGAAGTCTCATGCATCTCGCCCTTTCGAGTATCGTGCGGTTCATTCTTTTTGCTACACCATTCTCCTGTGGAGTCTTAGGAACTGTCATGATTCCTTTGATACCTTTCTTTGCCAGATAGTCAACAAACTCTTTACTTGTGTACTCACCTCCATTGTCGGACTTTAATGCTTTCACTTTGCAACCCGTCTCATTCTTAACTCTGGCCTTTCAAGCTTTGAATGCATCAAATACCTCTGATTTCTCGCGAATTGCATGAACCCAAAATTTCCTTATAGCATTATCGATGAATGTAACGAAATATCTCTTACCACCACAAGATAATTCCTGAGCTAGGCCCCACACATCTGTATGTACCAACTCTAGTTTCTTAAGCTTCTTCTCACGCCCACTCAACTGAAAGCTAACTATCTCATGTTTACCCATCACGCAGTTCTCAGAGAATTCCATCTCAACCTTCTTAAGCCCGACAAAAGATTCCTAGAACAAAGCTGCTTGACACCATTTTCACCAAGATGCCCAAACCTGACATGCTATAGAATTGAAGATGAACTACCTGCTGATGCTGTAGCAATGATATCGCCTGAATCACCTCCTTTGAGTAAGTACAGTGTGCCACCATGTTTTTCTTTTGCCACCAACCTGGCACCTGTAGTCACCTTCCATTCTCCATTCCCAAAAGTTGTTGTGAATCATTCTTTGTCTAGTTTTCTAGTTGAGGTTAAGTTCTTCTTCAAACCTGGAATATGTCTTGTGTCATTCAAAACCAATTGCCCACCATTGCGAGTCTTCACTCTTATTGTGCCTCTAGCTACAATTGGACATATTTACCCATTGCCAACTGAAACTGCACCAAAATTATCGGTCCTGTAATCCTCAAAAACATCCATCATGAGTGTACAATGATACGAAGCACCTGAGTTTATACACCAATCATCTTGCATAATATTAAATCCAGCAGATAAACATAATTCATCTAGATGGGGTTCAATACTTACCACATTAGATACCTGTGATCCTGCTTGTGCTTTCTTATATTCCTCACATTGATCTCTCCTGTGTCCCGACTTCTTGCTCTACCGACACTCACTTTTACGATGTCCAGTTCTTGACTTGGACCTGTGATTTCTGCTTTGCGACCTTCCTCTATTGTTACTTCTACCACAGTTATCAATTGACAGGACGACATTGCTAGGATTTGACACCAAAGTCTCTCCATGTCTCTTCCTTCTTGCATTCTCATTCATAATGCTGCTTATAACATCCGTTAGAGTTGTCATATCAGTCATGGTACTTGTAACAGTTTGCTCTACTGTGTCATAACTATTGGGAAGACTGGATAGCTACAACAAAGATGTGCCATTTCCTCAAACTTTAAATCCGACGATTTCATCTGATTATAAACCATTCAGAAATTCTTGATGTGCTCTGCAACTGAACCCCTTTCCGACAACTCCAAGTTGACCAACTTCTTTAGGTGTAGGATCTGGCTCGCTGCATTCGGTTTCTCAAACATATCTGTCAAGATCTCCATTGCCTTCTTCACGGTATTTGCCTTCTCAATTTGAAATGGCGACTTCCAAATCAGCGACAACTGAATCTGTCCAAGTGCTTTCTGATCCAATATATTCTAAGCCGCCAATGCAACCAGATCGACTTCCGCCCCTTCTGGCTTCAAACCAAACAATGGATCATCTAGATCCTTCTGTTGGAGATACGCAATCATTTGGATCTTCCACATTGTGAAATATGTTCTATCGAACTCCTTGATTCTACTATTGTCCCCCATCTCAATAACCGCCAGCAACCTGGTGCTCTGATACCACTTTGCTGAGTTTTAACTGCGGAGTAACTCACCAACAAGATGGAAGAACAATAAAATCAAAAGCAAGAAAACAAAAAACAACCAAAAGCAACACACAAGATTACACGAGATTTTTTTGTGGTTCACCCAATACAATGGCTACTTTCTCGCTCAGAAGCACTCCAGCGATTTTCACTAGAAATATGAAGAACAAGTTTACAAATCTCTCAAGAACTTACCACCAAGGTGTAGAGTTTCTCTCTATCTCCATCTCTCTCAATGACGGTTGATAGAACTTTCTTTTCTTTTCACATAACCCTAAAATCGTACACAATATAATATATATAGGTTGACACAACTTCTAATCTCAGCTGCTCATCAATCAGAGTCGCGGCGGTCGACCGGTTCATGCCTTCGACTGTACAGGGTCTAACAGAGAGTGAGTCAGTCGACTGCGCGGTCGATCGGTCATTCCTTCAAGTATATAGGGTTTCAACAGAAAGCGAGACGGTCGACTGCACCGTCGACCGTGCACTGCCTGTACATAGTCGGTCAGGGGTGCGGTCGACCGCAACTCTGCCTATAGCTTCAAACTACTTTTGACCTGTTTGCTCCCACTACGACTCTCCTTCTCATCTGTCTTCTTCAACCACATTATCGTGTATTTGGATCCACAAACCCCAACAATGTTTTGTAGCTAGAAACAGAGATGGTTGGTTATGGAATCGGTGGCTTGAACACACGAAAATGGACAACCTCAACAAATTATTAATTAAAGAACTTGTCCGTGGAATTTCCAAAATCAAGTTTAAGAATGATAAGCCTTGTGACTCATGCCAATTAGGTAAGCAGACTAAAAATTCTCACTTGCCCAAGAAAATGGTATCAACCTATAGACCTCTTGAACTTTTGCACATTGACCTTTTTGGACCATCACGAACACGTAGTAACGGAGGAGCATGATATATTTTCGTAATTGTAGATGACTACAGTAGATTCACTTGGGTTATTCTTTTATCACAAAAAGATGATACTCCTTATATCTTTCAAAAATTCTATTGAAGAGCTGAAAATGAGAAAAACCTTACCATAGTAACTATTCGTAGTGACCATGGTTAGGAATTTCAAAATGAACTCTTCACGTCATTTTGTGATGAAAAATAAATAAAGTATGAGTTCATTTGTCCTCACACTCCCCAACAGAGTGGGGTTGTTAAAAGGAAAAATCGATCTCTTCAAGAAATGGCTCGCACCATGCTTAGAGAAAATGATTTGCCTAAATCCTTTGGGGCAGAAGCTGTCAATACAGTATGTTATACAATTAACCAAGTGATTATTCAAAAATATCTTCAAAAAATACCTTTTGAACTATATTATGGAAAACTTTCAAACTTATGTTATTTTCATGTATTTGGATGTAAATCTTAAATACCTTAGGTAACTTGGAGAAATTTGATCGTAAAAGTGAGGAGGGCATCTTCTTGAGATTTTCTCCAAGTAGCAAAGCTTATCGTGATTTTAATAAAAGAAGACGCACTATACAAGAATCAATTGATGTTATATTTGATGAGACTAATCCTCTCGAAAAAGAGACATTACATGTTGATAATGATGAAACGTGTACTCGCATTAAGAAGATACAGGTACACATCGAAAACAAATCACAAGAGGACTAAAAAAAAACTCAACTCAACTAGATGAATCCTCATCACAACAATCGATCAAGACAAGTACACATGAACACTTGATGGAAAATTCACCACAACTTGATCCAATGGAAGATGATCACAATCCTACACCTACGCAAACTCAAAGCATCGAAAAACGCCTTGTTGGAAAATCATGGCTAGTCATCCCTCAGAACTCATACGAAGTGATATGTCCAAGGGGATAACTACTCGAACTCAAGCAAATAATTTTATGTATTTTTCCACATTTGTGTCCATACTTGAACCTAAAAATATTAATAAGGCCCTACAAGAAAATGATTGAATCATTGCCATGTAAGAAGCATTTAATCAATTTAAAAGGAACCAAGTATGGAGACATGTACCTAGACCCTGTAGTAGAATCGTTCTTGGAACAAAATTGGTGTTTAGGAACAAGCTTGATGAATCCGGCACTATTGTTAGAAATAAGGTTCGTCTTGTCGCTCAAGGTTACAACCAACAAAAATGTGTTGATTTTGATGAAACTTTTGCTCATATTGCACGGCTTGAATTCATTCGTATTTTACTTGTCTTTGTATCCTACATGGATTTCTCTCTTTTTCAAATGGATGTTAAAAGCAATTTTTTAAATGGTTTTATTGTTGAAGAGGTTTATGTTGAACAACCACCAGGATTCACTAACCCGACACACCCAAATCATTTATTTCGTCTTGATAAAGCATTATATGATTTGAAGCAAGCACTTCGTGCTTGGTATGAGCAACTCAGATCATTTCTCATTCACATAGGTTTTTCCAAAAGGGAAAGTAAACAGTACACTTTTTATCAAACATCACTTTAAAGATTTTGATTGTTCAAATTTATGTAGATGGTATTATTTGTTGTTCTACTAATGAAAATCTATGCAAAGAGTTTTCCAAGCAAATGCAGGACGAATTTGAAATGAGTATGACGGGTGAACTAAACTACTTTCTCGATCTTCAAGTACAACAACAAAAGATGGTATCTTTATCAACCAGTCTAAATACGCAAAAGAACTTGTCAAAGAGTTCGGACTAGATAATGTAAATGCATACAAAATGCCCATGGCCACTACTACGAAACTCTCCAATGATGAATCTGGTAAAAATATTGATATTTCTACTTATCGTGGTATGATTGGTAGCTTACTTTATATTACTGCATCTCGTCCATACATAATGTTTATTATTTATTTATGTGCACATTTTCAATCGTGTCCAAAAGAATCTCATTTGAATGCAGTTAAGCGTATCATTTGATATCTTAAAGGTACCCCAAATGTTGGTATGTGGTACCCGAAAAATAGAAAGTTTTCTCTTGTAGGGTATTTAGATGCCGATTATGCAGGAAGTCTAACTGATAGAAAAAGCACAAGTGGCACTTGCCACTTCTTGGAAAAATGTCTTGTCTCATGGGCGTCTAAGAAACAAAACTTAGTAACTTTGTCCACCGCTGAAGCCGAATATATAGCCGTCGAGTCTTGTTGTGCACATGTACTATGGATGAAACATACATTAGAAGACTATAAGGTATTCTTCGATCACATCCCCATTAAATGCGATAATACTAGCACTGTTCATATGACTAAAAATTTTGATCAACACAGTTGCACAAAGCATATAGAAATTCGTTATCATTTCATCAAAGATCATTTTCAAAAGGAAGATATTGCTTTTTATTATGTTTCTACAGATTTCCAATTGGCTGATACTTTTACAAAACCATTAGAAGAAAAATGTTTTCATTTTTAAAAGGATAATTAAACGTCATTGATATTTCGGTTTGACTAATTTTTTGCTTATGACATTTTTTTTGAATTTAAATTTTTTTTGTTCAATTGACCGAAAAGTCGACTGTCACCCTATAGGGCGGTACAATCGAATGCACGGTCAACCTTCTCTCTTACTGTCTCTCCCGCTTACAGTCGCTTCTTACAGTAGTTGGACCGGTCGACCACACGGTCGAAAGTCCCTCACACTGCCATTTATTTACAAGGTCGTCTCGCTTTCTTTTTGAGTTGCGGTCGACCGTCCTCTTGACTAAACTGAACCCCAACTTTGTTTATCCCTCTCTATGACACATGGGGCCCTCTCTATTGGTATGTATACATATCCTTCTTTCTCCCCTCAGCCTCCATGGGACCCTAACCATCTTCTCTAAACCCATCATATCTACTTCAAATTTTTGATCGTTCTACCCCCAACTTTGTGAAATTTCCTCTCTTCTCTTGCTCTCACTGGCATCCAAAGGTCAATCTTCCAAATCTAAGGGTAAGAAATCCGTCTCTACTACTTCTGATTAATTTCTAGAGACGGGGTCATTTTTCGCAATAATGTTTTCGTTGATCTATATTTACATACTCTTTTCAATACTCCTGTTTGCTGTAGACAGTCGTTCAATTGATCTTGGTTCCTTAGGAGGCCAATTTAGTAACATGGTTAGAATTATCTGAGAATTTTGGTGGGCAGATTATCTCACCACTCCCAGTACCAACTCCGATTCCCTCACCCATCAATTTAATGCAAATCTAGACGGTATTAAGGACAATGAACTCACACTCTCTTCAATTATTCTTGGTAAACATGTTCAAATCACCCATGACTATCTTCATTCCCGATATAACATTCCCGTGGGTGAGGTTGAAGCCTATAATTTTGATTTTAACTCTCTTGAATATAAACTAAGCCATGATAAAAATACTGCCAAATCCATGATCAATAAACTCAATTCCCTCACCATTCCTCGACCTAAACCTACCGATTTCACGGATGACGCCCGTGTCTTAAACAAAATAGTTAATGCAAATATTTGGCCCAAAGGGAATGATAAAATTGAAATTCGGGTTGATCAACCGTTCATTATCTTTCTTATTTTGGGTGAATACAAATGTGATCTTTCCACCTTTATCAGAAATCATATATATATATATTCCATGACTTGACTTTATCCACACCATGAATTATGCCTCTTCCCATAATCATGCCCTTTGTTTTAGTTCTCTCATCTACAACCTTGTTATTGATTCCCGCATTACCGTTGACAATTTCCTTCTTAGCAAAGCTCTCAGGCCGATTCTTCCTCAATAAATGAGTATTGATGTCTCGTTCAGGCCCACCGCCGTCAAGCCCAACAACATCGCCAAGCTCACCAAGCACCCTCTTCCTCCTCTTCTCAACGCCATGAAAATCCCTCCGCTCCTATGACCACTGCCCAATTTGAACAACATCAAGCAAATGTTTATGAGTACTATCTAAGCATCGCGGGGCTTATCCAAAACCCAGATGATTGTGAGCCCCTCCCTCCTTTCTTGCACTCCGGTGGCGATGAGGGCCACGATGAAGATGACGACAACGACGAGGAATAGCCCTCTTTTGATGTGTACAAAAGAGTGAGAAGATTAGGATTTAGAATTTAAGTTACTTAAAGTACTTTGCAATGAATTTAGTTTGAATTCAGTTGATCAATGTATTTTATACTCGTGAATATTAACTCTATGATACCATGTAAAAGTATCTTTGTATATCAAGTATTTCGCGATGAACGGTATCATATAAGTGGATCCCTCTACTAGTAGGTACCGAATTGTAATAGTTTGACCACTAGCTTGCAATGAAATGTTTTCTTTTGAAAGTCCACTTTGCGTATATATATCTCCCCTATTTTTCAAATGAATTTGTGATTAATATATTGTGTGCATGTTTTTTGTTTTTATGCATATAGGATACATCATGAGCATACACTGAGTTAAATCTTATGAGCATGAATTAAGGGGGAGTATTATATCGAGGGGGAGTATTTAATTTTAAATTATAAATTATGTTTTGTTCACACAAAAGGGGGAGATTGTTAACCCTAAGTTTGGGGGTGCACAAAACGTACTATTAAATACTAATATTCTTCAGTTGAGATATACATGTTTTACAAGAAATCTAAATTCAAAACAAAAATCCAAAAAGATTTGAAATCAAGCAAACGCAGAAAGTCTCAAAGAATATTGCAAATATCAAGAATATTTTAATTCAAGAAACATGTGCTTTAAATTTTCAAGGAAGCCAACAAATATTGTACATTTATTTCTGTTTATGTGAGAAAATACCATGTAAAGAATCATTGATTGAATAATCAGTTATGAAAAGAATATAAAGTGGATTCACCAAAAAAATATCAAAATTGCACGATAGCGGTCGACTGTACATTATAGAGCAAACTTGAGTCAATCGACTGACCATCTCTCGACCTTTAGGTTAAAGATGGATGGTCGACTACTCAAACAATGCGGTCGACCGTACTCTTGCAGATTTTGACTATTTTGGATTTTTTTTTCATTTTATGGAAAGATGCAATCCTTCGCTCTATAAATAGAGGTGAATTCACTGAATATTCTTCATCTCTTCAAACTATTATTCTTCTGAAACTTGCTATTCAATCAACGATCTGAGTGTGTGTGCTTTTATTGTTTTCTTAGTCAAGATCGTTATAGATCTTACTTGTTTTTTCTTTTCTTCTACTTCGGTGAGTGTACGGGGCTTATTCATAGAATTCATGTAGGTGTAATATGACTCTTAACCTGAATTCCGAGAATCACTGTATGCGGTTTTAAGTATAGTGGAACGCTTATGGCGGAGAATTGCTACAAGTAGGTGGTGTGGACGTAGACCTGAGGGTCGAACCACGTTATATCGCTGTGTAACTACAAACCGCATAGGCTTTTTTGGCATTTTTTCGGGGCTATCCCGATGTTTATAAATGCTAGGATAGGCTGTAGTGACGTTTCTGGAAAAAAGCCGCCAGAAACGCCGCTACAGCGAGCGTCGGGACAGATATAGGGTCTATCTCGGTGTTTTTTAGCAACGCCGCTATAGCCTATACATATCCCGGCGTTTAATTGAAAAAACTTCGGTATAGAGCTTTTGCTAGGAAAAAGGAAATGGTAATCTATCCCGGCGTTTTTGACCAAAAACGCCGGGATAAGTTATTATTTTAAAAAAAACACCCTATCCGGATAAATAGGTATTTTTTATTTTTATTTTTTTTAATTTTAAAACATTTTTTAATAAAAAAATTAGCCTACATGAAATAAAATTTCATATATATGTTATAAAACAACATAGAACTCATCAATCCCATTCAATACACCCAATTAAAAATGAATAAACAAATTTATTGAAAAGATTAAAAAACATGATGTTCTCCAGCATGTTCTTATTTCTTATTATGTTGCTTGACAATGAGGACTGGGCACTTTGCATGATGAGCAACATAATCACTCACACTGCCTAGGAAAGCCCTGCCCAAAATTAATCACATGAAAAAAAGTATTATTAGGAAATCACATAACCTTGGCAACATTTTAATTGCTAATAACAAATCTACAATCTTTAAGAAACTTGCAGTTTCATTGTAAATATCTAACATATAACATCTAAACTAAAGCCATACTTAATCAACGAATGTCAGCTACAGTATTAGTTCTAACTTCTAAGTATTTCACTCGCAGCCAATATATTAACCATCTTCACATTTCTATCGACTTTTAATCAACCACGCAGTTATGTTAATGCCTCTAAGTGCTAGCCCTACATGGAAATAGTTAAGCACATGAACACATAGTGAATAGTGTCTCAGATCAAGTTCTTCCACATGTCAGAGGAGGACAACGGTCTAATCAAAGCCTACCAACCGCAGCACACGATTGTTAATTTTCACATCTATCTCTTGATCTTGTCTAGTGTGCGCGCTAGAGAGATGAACTCTAATATTCCATACAGACTTTGCCTAGTGTTCTTTTGATTGTCCAAGACTCTAATTAACTCACCTCTTCAATTTGGAGAGTCCACGGCTGCCCACCACAAGAAGATGAGCCTGGACTTGTTCAGCTGCTTGACATATCATCTCCTTTGGATCTCCTTCTGCAATCATTGTTTTCGCCTCAACCTGGATAAGAATTTCATATGTAAATCATTCTTCAACAAGATATAAAGATTTGGGGCAAAATCCTGCACAAACACATACACGCAATGTCCATGTATATCTTAGTTTTCCAGTCACAATATCTATGGCCATGCCACTCCTTCAAAAAAGGAAAAAAAAATGGAAATACTCAGTACTCATTTATACTAAACATATCATGGTTCGCTAGAATTATATATCCAATTGTACTAAACATATCATGGTTCAAATACTCAGTAAATCATTTATTTCTCTAATTGACAGTTCTCATAAGTTCATAGTTACTAGTAATTTGCACGTGCGATGCACGTCTTAATTGTTGTGCGGAATACGAATTAACCACCAATCAAAGAGAGAAATAGCGAAAAAACCAGAAAACAAACAAACACAAGGACACAAAGATTTACGTGGTTCGGCAAAACAAGTGCCTACATCCACAGGGCGGTTGGGGTTTCTTCTACTATAATCACCAATGGGCGAAAACAAACCCTTACAAAGATGACGGCTGCAAAATTTGAATAGAGGTGTTACTCTTTACAAAACCCTAACGGGTGTATTTATAGGGAAACTACTGGGCCTTTCGAAATGGGCCTATTCTGGTTTACAAACCCGCTGACAGTCGACTGGTCTCCTATCAGTCGACTGGTGATTAGACTGGTGATTAGTTCTGGACAGTCGACTGAGACCCATATGCAGTCGACTGGTGTACCCTGCTGCTGTAACCTTAGCCTTTGGAACTCCTCTCTGGTCAGTCGACTAAGACCCATAGACCAGTCGACTGATGTACTGGAACTTTCGATCGCTGCAGTTACGACGGATATAAACAAACTGTACCAGAATCGAGCCATTATCCTACAATCTCCACCTTGGCGAGATCTTCCAAGTTGCCCAAGCAATCTCCAAAAATACTCCAAAACAAATGCTCATCATCATACGCAACAAAAACCCAAACTCCACCTTAGTATGATATCACATACTAAGCAAACAAATAGCAAAGCACCATCCCAACCGCCCATGCCAAATCATCAAACATGCAAAATATTAGCCAGGTTCATGCAATGCTTGAACTTGGCTGCCCCAACAATTTTGGTCAACATATCAGCAGGATTATCAGCTATCCCAATCTTCACCAGAAGAATATCACCATCCTTTATCAAATCACGCACAAAATGATAACGGACATCAATATGTTTGGTCCTCGAATGATGAACTTGGTTCTTCGCTAAATGGATAGCACTTTGACTGTCACAGTGTACCTCCACCTTCTCCCGATGAATTCCCAAGCTCTTCAAAAGTCCATGAATCCAAATGGCTTCCTTCATGGCCTCAGCAACTGCCATGTATTCAGCGTCAGTAGTAGACAATGCTACAGTGGACTGCAAATTGGACCTCCAACTTATAGGTGCTCTAGCCATAGTAAATAAATAGCCTGTAGTAGACCGCCTCTTATCTAGATCACCTGCATAGTCAGAATCAACATAACCCACCAATAGTCTGCTAATATTGTTATCCCTCTCAAACTTCAAACCCACATCTGTGGTGCCACTTATGTACCTCAAAATCCACTTAGCCGCTTGCCAATGCTCTCTGCCTGGATCATGCATATATCGACTAACCATACTCACCGCCTGAGAGATGTCTGGCCGAGTACAAACCATGGCATACATCAAACTGCCAACCACACTAGTGTAAGGTACATTAGCCATATACTGTCTCTCTTCATCTGTACTTGGAGACTGAGATGCACTAATTCTTAAATGAGTGGCTAAGGGTGTACTGACTGGTTTAGTTTTCTCATCTATACCAAACCGTTTCAGCACTTTCAAGAGATATTGCTTCTGTATCAAACTCACTATGCCCTTTGCTCTGTCTCTAGCTATCTCCATCCCAAGTATCTTCTTGGCTTCACCAAGATCCTTCATCTCGAATTCAGAACTCAGCTGATTCTTCAAATTTTGAATCTCCTTAGCATTTTTAGAGGCAATCAACATGTCATCCACATATAATAACAGATATATGAAAGAGTTATCCTGCAATTTTCTGAAGTAGACACAATGATCATACTCACTTCTGGAATATCTCTGCACTTTCATAAACTGATCAAACCTCAAATACCACTGCCTTGGAGATTGCTTCAACCCATAGAGAGACTTCTTCAACTTGCAAACAGAACTTTCCTTCCCAGCAATCTTATACCCATCTGGCTGCAACATATAAATTTCTTCATCTAGGTCCCCATGTAAGAATGCAGTCTTCACATCCATCTGTGTCAATTCAAGATCAAACTGTGCTACTAATGCCAACAAAATCCGAATAGAAGGATGCTTCACAACCGGAGAGAACACTTCATTATAGTCAATTCCTTCCTGTTGAGCATACCCCTTTGCAACTAGTCTAGCCTTGAACCGAACACTGTCTTTTGGACCTTCTTTCTTCGTATACACCCACTTGCAACCGATGGCTTTCTTCCCCTTTGGTAATTGCACTAGATCCCAAGTCTTGTTCTTATGAAGAGAGTTCATCTCTTCATCCATAGCAACTTTCCAATCTGCATTTTCAGAACTTCTAGTGGCTTCTTTGAAGTTGGAGGGAACTTCATCATCAACAATGGGAAGAGCAAATGCAACTGTTTCTGTAAAGCGAGATGGTCGTTTGATATCTCTTCTTTGCCTTCTTGCTGCAATTGATTCTTCTTGCTGGGGAGGGTCTTGGATAGGAACTTCTTCCTCATCCTCAGTATCAACCACATCATCTTCATTTTGGGCAGGAGTAGGATTTTCAACTGAAAGCTTTTCTAACTCCACCTATTGGAGAACTCTCGCACCAGTCGACTGAGAGCACTTGTCAGTCGACTGTCCCGAGCTAATCTTCTGCTTCTCTTGATCACCAGTCGACTGAGAGCACTTGTCAGTCGACTGTCCCGAGCTGATTAAGCTGGTCTCATCAAAGGTAACATCCCTGCTGATTACTAACTTCTTCTGTTCTGGACACCACAACCTGTAACCTTTGACACCAGTACTAAAACCAACAAATATAGCCTTTTTGGCTCTTGCATCAAGTTTAGTTTCAGTTACATGAAAATAAGCAGGACAACCAAATATATGCAATAAACTATAATCAGATGCAGGTTTACCACTCCATACCTCAATAGGCGTTTTGCCTTCAAGTGCTGCTGATGGTAAACGGTTGACAATGTGGCTTGCATATATAACAGCTTCTGCCCAAAATGTCTTCTTCAATCCAGACTGTGCTAGCATACATCTCACCTTCTCAAGTAAGGTTCTGTTCATCCTTTCTGCAACCCCATTTTGCTGTGGAGTCTTCCTAACTGTGAAGTGCCTCTGGATCCCTTCATCTTCACACAATTTCAGAAACGGATTGTTCTTGTATTCCCCTCCATTATCTGACCTCAGAACCTTAATCTTCCTTCCAGTCTGGTTTTCAACTTTCTTCTTCCAGCTTGTGAACAATGTCAAAACTTCATCTTTGTATTTCATGGTATATACCCAAACTCGTCTGGAGTAGTCATCAACAAATGTAACAAACCAGTGTCTACCACTCATAGAAGGTGTCTGAGTAGGGCCCCAAACATCTGTGTGCACATAATCGAGGATACCCTTTGTCTGATGTACAGCTGTACCAAATCTCACCCTGGTTTGCTTACCTAACACACAATGTTCACAAAATTCCAACTTGCAACCTTTAGCATCTTTAAGCAATCCTTGCTTCACAAGCCCCTGCAAGGCCTTTTCTCCTGCATGCCCGAGTCGCATATGCCACAACCTTGTAGAGTCGGGAACAACCTGTTTAGGCTTTTCAGTTACACTGGCAGCCTGACCCAAATACGTTTTTCCCTGCAAGAAAAACAAGTTCCTTTTTCTTTTTCCTTTCATCACCACGAGTGATCCGTTAGTCACCTTCAGAATGCCACCTTCACTAGCAAATTTCAATCCACTAGCCTCCAAAACACCAAGTGAAATCAAATTCTTTTTCAAATCTGGAACATACCATACATCTGAAAGCTCCCTAATAAGACCATCGTGCATTAGCAATTCAATTTTCCCGATTCCTACCTTCTTACAAGGTGCATCATTTCCCATCAAAACTATCCCACCATCCATATACTCTAAAGAAGTAAACCACTCCTTTTTCCAAGACATATGATAAGAGGCTGCTGTATCAAGAAACCAGACTTCTTGATAAAGTGAGGAACTAGCAGCAAGTGCAAAGGAAAAATCGTCGTCACTATCTAAATTATCAACAGTCACATTTGCAGTCGAATTTCCCTTATTTCGCAGCTTCGGACAATCCTTTTTCCAATGCCCCTTCTCATGACAGAAAGCACATTCATCTCTGGCTGGTATCTTTCTGTCCTTTGAAACTCCTCTCGATCTGAAACGAGATTTGTTTCCTTTATTTCCAGATTTGGTCTCAGATCTGGTCTCAGTTCTACCCCTTACAATCAATGCTTCAGAAGTTTCTCTATCAACCATTTTATCCCTTTTCCTAGTTTCATTATTCAACAGAGCATTTGCAACATCTTCATATTTAACAGTATCTTTTCCATATATTAAAGTTGTTGCTAAATGATCATAACATTCGGGTAATGAATTCAACAGAATTAGGGCTTTATCTTCATCTTTAATTTGCTCATCCAAATTTAACAAATCAGCCAATAATTTATTAAATGATTCAACATGAGCGTTCA
Organism: Hemerocallis citrina; assembly: GCA_017893485.1. Classification (NCBI taxonomy): domain Eukaryota; kingdom Viridiplantae; phylum Streptophyta; class Magnoliopsida; order Asparagales; family Asphodelaceae; genus Hemerocallis; species Hemerocallis citrina. The sequence goes on from CM030367.1 coordinate 169,605,087, forward strand.
TAGACATACCTTCAGTATAGGTGAAGCGAAAAAGTCTTTTCTTCAAATACAGCCGATTCTCCAAACTTTTCCTCATGTATTTGTCTTCGAGTTTCTTCCACAACACCGCAGCCATGGTATCCCTCATCAAATCGTACTTCTGAGCCTTCGCGATAAAGAGCCGAATAGTCCCACACGCAACTCGGTTCAACTTCTTCCAATCTACATCGGACATATTCTTTGGTTTTTCTTCCTCCAAAGCAATGTCCTGTTCTTGTTGAACCAGAACATCCAACACCTCACACTGCCACATCCCGAAATTGTTTGTTCCATCAAATTTTTCAACTTCAAATTTTGCGTTGTGAATCGTTGTTCTGGAAGAACTTGATCCCGCAACATCCTTGGTTGCATCTGCTTCACTCGCCATTTCCCTCTAGGTCGAACCCGACGCTCTGATACCACTTGTTGTGCGGAATACGAATTAACCACCAATCAAAGAGAGAAATAGCGAAAAAATCAGAAAACAAACAAACACAAGGACACAAAGATTTACGTGGTTCGGCAAAACAAGTGCCTACATCCACAGGGCGGTTGGGGTTTCTTCTACTATAATCACCAATGGGCGAAAACAAACCCTTACAAAGATGACGGCTGCAAAATTCGAATAGAGGTGTTACTCTTTACAAAACCCTAACGGGTGTATTTATAGGGAAACTACTGGGCCTTTCGAAATGGGCCTATTCTGGTTTACAAACCCGCTGACAGTCGACTGGTCTCCTATCAGTCGACTGGTGATTAGACTGGTGATTAGTTCTGGACAGTCGACTGAGACCCATATGCAGTCGACTGGTGTACCCTGCTGCTGTAACCTTAACCTTTGGAACTCCTCTCTGGTCAGTCGACTGAGACCCATAGACCAGTCGACTGGTGTACTGGAACTTTCGATCGCTGCAGTTACGACGGATATAAACAAACTGTACCAGAATCGAGCCATTATCCTACATTAATAAATATAGTTTTTTAAAATAAAAATTTAGACATAATCTGGATTTTAACTTAGAACCTCCTTTATAATAGTTATGCACGTGTATTGCACGGGTTGGTAGATTGACAAAATATTTCAAATGACACTAAGGTCTTCTCCCATTATAATATTAGAGATTAGAGATAGGAGTATTTCTTAGTTTTTAAAAATAGTGGGGGTATATGCTAATTTTCACATTTTAAATAGGGGTATTTGCTAAAATATTCCTTTTTTAGGAACTGCACGTGCATCACACGGGTATATTTGGTAGATTTAGTTTGCCGTATATTGCACGTGTTTACTCAGTTACAAAATTAGGGTTTGTTTGTTTACAACCCCAATTCTCCCATTAAAATAGTAGAGATTATAAAATAATCCAAAATTGGAAAGCAGGTATGCTGTCATATTTATCATGCATGTATACCCCAAAAGTAAGGAATACAGTGTTGATTAATGGCCAGTACACTGAACTACAGTAATAACATGAAATGGAAGTATGGATGCAGGATTAGCTAGATGTAATAGTTATAGTTATCAGTAAAAAAAAATTGATTACAATATATTTTTCATAGTTAAAGTGGTCATATTCAATCTATATACAAGTAGAACATGTCAAAATTGAAATTAAAAAAAAAAGATACTTTACCTAAGAGCTTAAGAAGTGTGAATGTTGTAGCTACTACGTACATGGAACACCATAGAGATCCCAACCCAAAAGTACTATGACAAACAAATGGATGATTCAACAACAAAAAACTCAGATATATAAACAAATAGAAATTAAAAAGTATAGACATCACAAACACAAAGTTAAAGCTTGTAGCGGCTACAACATGTATAAAGCCTATTATGCGAAATTAAGAGGGTAACATATGCATCTAAACAAATTAGCAAAAAAACCCCATAAACTGTAGTAAAAGACAAGTCCATAACCAGGTATCCCGATTTTTTATGTGAAAATGTTAGGCTATCTAGTATGTGGAAAAATTTCTCCCGTGATCTTTACCAAGAGAGAAAAACAAACTAGTCCTTTATTGAAGATTAAGAGGAGTATTCATAGTAAAGACCCTAAAATCACCTTAACAAAAATAAAAGTTAACAAAACTTACAGGAAGCGTCTCCCAGATAGTGTCATCACTCATACTCTCTTCGTCTCCTGGCATCAGAGCTCTACACATTCCAAGTACGTGCAGAAACACAATATGAGGATTGTTAGATATTATAGTCCCACATTGGGTAGTTGGCTAGTTTTGTATTTGGTTCCTCCTATATATAGGAGATATTGTACTCAATTATTTCTCAATTCAATATTCAGTATTGTCTTCGTTTCTCTCTGATTTATCTTAACATGGTATCAGCGCCAATTATAAAAAATTTCTTCTCCTAAATTTCTACATCCAAAAATCCTCAAATACCACCAAACAAAAAAACCAAAAAAAAAAAACAAAAAAAAACAAAAAAAAAATCCCATCGTCTTCTTCACTGCAGATCTGTCGGCAACCCATCATCAACCTGCCGTCGTCCTCTCCTACCTGCGCTCTCACCTCTCCCACAACCTGCCGTCGTCCTTCCTCGTCTCAACTACCCGAGCCGCCGTCCAGATCCATATCTCCTCTGCTACTATCTGCCATCCAGATCCAGATCTCCTCTGCTACTATCTACCGATCTCCTCTACTACTATCTGCCGTCCAGATCCAGATCTCCTCTACTACTATCTGCCGATCTCCTCTCCTACAAACTACTTTCTCCTTACATCATTCATCACCCTACTCCACCTCTACTTCCGCCACCGGTAGCACCGCCCTACCCCCTACCCGAATCTAGGCACCAGCAACATCTTCCTCCACATTGTGCTCTCAGTCATAGCAGTACTAGTCTTGTTTCTCATCGCAGTGCTTCTTTCCTCACATCCTCGGCCATGCCCGTCACTCCTGCCTTGCCGTCTCCTGGTGATTGGGCTAATACTCAGCAACGCCTCACTCAGCTGGAACTACAGCTCATGGGTCAGCCTATCAATGCTGGCTCCTCTACTCCTGTACTTTCTGCCACTCCCGGTATGAATTCGTTCTGGATTTTAGATTCTGGTGCATTACATCATCTCACTAGTAATCAGACACTATTCACCACCTGCACAACACTTTCCTCTCACACTCCATCTCTACACACAGCTGATGGCTCATCAGTTCTTATTACACACTCAGGGATAATTAACTCTCCTACTCTCACATTACCATATGTTCTCTATGCTCCTCATTTATCAATAAACTTTATTTCTATTAGTGCGTTGTGCGATAGTGGTCTTGTCGTTACTTTTGACTCTTTAGGTTGTTCTATTACTGATTCCTCCACCGGTGAGGAGTATGGGCGTACTAGTCGTCATGGTCGTCTATATTATCTAGATTTTCTTCGTGCACATCACTCTCCTTCTAGTTTTGCCGGTATTATTTCCTTTGATGCTGATCTGTGGCACAGACGTTTAGGTCATATTAGTGCATCACGACTTCAGACTATAGCTCGTAGTGGTGCCCTTGGTTCTCTCACTTTTAAACATTTATCTGATTGTCAGGGTTGTCATTTGGCCAAACACATTGCCCTACCCTTTAGTCACAAAAGAACTTCTGAAACCACTCACCCTTTTCAACTTGTTCATTCCGACATATGGGGACCCTCTCCCGTACCCTCGTGAAAATGCTATCTCTATTATGTTACCTTCATCGATGACTTCACTAGACATACATGGGTTTTTCTTATGCGTCAGCGATCTGAGATACCTGATATTTACCGGTTCTTTACAACTATGATTCACACTCCGTTCGGTGTGCGCATTAAGAATTTTCGATCAGACGGTGCACGTGAGTACACTTCTACTACTATGAGATCAATCCTTCAATCTCACGGCACAAGGTCCGTCTAGTAGCCCGAGGGTTTACTCAGGATCATGGCATTGACTATGATGAGACCTTTGCTCCCGTTGCACAGATGACTACTGTTCGCACCCTTCTTGCTCTTGCAGCCATCCGCCAATGATCGTCATACCAGATGGATGTGAAGAATGCTTTTCTTCATGGTACCTTATCTGAGGTTGTTTATATGGATCCTCCTCTTGGCCTCCCTACTCCTCCTCGTCATGTTTGCCGACAGTGTCAGGCTAGATATGGTTTGAAGCAGGCCCCTCGGGCCTGGTTTGAGTGTTTTCGCCTTGTCATCACCAAGACTGGTTTTAGTCAGAGCTCTCAGGACCATTCTATGTTTATGCGATCATCACTGCAGGGGAGGGTAATTCTACTACTCTATGTTGACGATATGATCATTACTGGGGATGACTCTATGGGCATTACATCTACCCAGAAATACCTTCATCAGCAGTTCTATATGAAAGACCTTGGTAGACTACATTATTTTCTGGGCCTAGAGATTGCTCATGGATCTCAGGGGATACTCATTTCCCAACAGAAATACACATAAGATATTATCTCCGCTGCATGCCTTTCTGACAGTAAATCAGCCGATACACCCTTACAGCTTCATGTGAAGCTTCGTCCCACTGATGGTAAGCTCCTTCCTGATCTCACTAGATACAGATAGATTGTTGGACAACTTGTCTACTTATGCATGACCAGACCCGATATTGCTCACGCAGTCAGTGTTGTCAGTTAGTTTGTTTCCGTTCCTACATCAGTTCACTACGGTGCTCTTCTTCGGATTCTCAGATATCTTTGGGGCACTATCACTCGCTTATTATTCATGCTTTCTATATCCAAACTAGAGCTCAGTGCATATTCTGATTCAGATTAAGCAGGTGATCCGACTACCAGAAGATTACCACAGGTTTCTGTCTATTTCTTGGTAATTCGCTGATCTCATGGCGGAGCAAGAAACAAACAGTTGTTGCATGTTCTTCCACCGAGGTTGAGTACAGAGCAATGACAGCTACTACTAGAGAGATTGTTCATGTTCGTTGGCTGTTATCAGATATGAGTGTCACTCTTACAGGAGCTACTCCACTTTATTGTGATAACCGGAGTGCATTGCACATTGCAAGCAACCCAGTCTTTCATGAGCAAACGAAGCATATTGAGATTGATTGTCATTATGTTCGTGAGCGTTTTGAGGCAGGGACCATCTCTCTCCATTCTGTACCTCTTCCCAGCAGACTGCAGACTTCTTCACCTAATCCCATACTGTTCAGAGATTCCGACACTTAGTAGGCAAACTCACATTGTTTGACCCATCGTGAGTTTGAGAGGGGGTGTTAGATATTATAGTCCCACATTGAGTAGTTGGCTAGTTTTGTATTTGGTTCCTCCTATATATATGAGATATTGTACTCAGTTATTTCTCAATTCAATATTCAGTATTGTCTTCATTTCTCTCTGATTTATCTGAACAAGGACAAAGAATACTTCAATAGACCAATTAATACCATGATATGCCACTTCCAAAGAAAGACTTAAAAGAAACACACTAATTAGAACTAATATTCTCATTCACATCCTCACATCTCAGCTATGTCTTACATCAGGGTAAGCAACTTAAAGCACTAAAATTGAGTTTGAATTTAAGGAACATTAACAACTTCTACTTATTGCATCTCTCCATATGTTTGTGACAATGGGAGAAAATAGTAAATACTAAATAAGGACATAATATTTTGTCAATTGGTACATTTTATTTTAAATCCTTGTTTTATACTTATATCATGCCACATAATTGAAGAACGTGTTTTTTTTTGAAAATAAAAGTGGCAATGCCACCGGTTCCATTAATGATTGATTAACGAAACAGAAAAGTCCCCATCATTACAACAAAAGCTAATCAGTCTAATACAGTCTAATACAAGGATAGATCCAAAAACCACCAAAAGAGTTTACATCAATGATCACATAAAGATCCCCAAAATAACGGACATGACTTGCTTGGTTTCTCCTACAAAGAGGTAGAGTCTCCCATACACGGTCCACCGCCGACTACTGTGCTCCATCCAGCCTCGGCCTCTTCCAAGTCCCTGTTTGACCTGTCCAAGCCTCTGTTAGCGCTAGCATTTTATGAATTAACATGTGAAAAGAGCATCTATTATTGCGAAAGCAAAAATCATTCCTATCTAGCCATAGACTCCACACAATGGCCCCAACCGTGCTATCCCATAGACCCCTATGTTCTATTTTAATGTGTATTGTTCTCCATTTCCCCCATAGGTCATCGATGCTGGTCGGGAATGCGGTCGTGAGAAATGTCAGACCCATAATCTCCCAAGTCAACCTAGCTCTAGGGCATACGAAAAAAATGTGTGGAGTCTCCCAAGTCAACCTATTTTAATTGAAGAACGTGTTCTACTATCACAATTACAATATTGGATAACTGATGCAAACTAACCATTTTGGTGGAAAATGCTTCTATTCTCTCTAGTTTCCTTGAACATGAAACTGTCGATAAATAAATTAAGGTTGACATCATGCCATTGACGTCAAACACTATCAATTCTTTCATGGAGCCTGCTTCTTCATTGGCGGACTCATTCTAATGGAAAAGTATTACACTGATGATGGTAAAATATAAAACACTCTTCCACTTAGAATGCATATCTGAGTCTAAACACCTTCAAGGAGCCTTTCTTCTATATTGCCGACGCTAAAGTAATGAGCAAAGGCTTAAGACTATGACAATTGGTAATTCGATACAATTGTGTAATACAATGCAAATGGAATAATCACTAACACCCCGTTCAAATACAAACCTGAGACTTAACATTTTTTATCACTTGCCTAAATCTCCAACCTAGTGCAGAAATGAAGTGTTCAGACAGAAATGAAGTTTTGTCAAAATATTTCCTCAAGTCTTTTGTCAGTACACAAGTTGTTTTTTTTGAGGTGAAAGGTGGAATAAAGCCACCATGTTTTATTAATCAGAAATTAATAAAACAACCCCGGTGAGCCGGGAGAAAAACAAAATTATAATGCAGGAAAAGAAAATACAGTGCAGAAAATAAAACATAAACTCTCAACAAAACCCTGAGGGGTGGATCTAATCCTCCATGCAGCCAACAACCCAAAGTACAAAATACCAGGAACAAATTAGTAGAGACTGTAGCTACTGAGACACTGCTGAGTCTGGAAGAGCGATCTCTCAGTCCAGCGTCGGCCCAAACTCTACCACTTCATCATCAAAGTCCTTCACCTGAAAGACTCTAGCAATCCTCCTTCTCGCTCCTGTGGCGGCAGCTGTAGTCCAAAAAGAGATAAGATGCATGATATGAGTAAGGTTACCAGAAATACTATTACATGAAGCACGAAAATAAAAATTGTTTCTGTCTAGCCATAACACCCATGTCGTTGCCGCAATGGTAATGTACCACGCATCCTTCATTTCGTTGCGACTCGAAGCGAATTTGGGGTCAATCCACAAATCCTCGTATTCACCTGGGTAGTCACTTGTTCCTAGAGCTCTCAACACCTCTACCATGGTCGCCTTACTCCTTGGGCAGTGAATAAACAAGTGATTCAATGTTTCGGTATGCCTGTTACAGAATCCACAGTCGGTCGCAATCTGTGGTTATCTTTTGGCCAGGTTTTCTCTTGTGAGGATTGCATTATTGAGCACTAGCCAGAAGAATACTCTGACTTTATGTGGTGTTTTTGCCTTCCATAGCACCTGTGCCCAGCTGGATCTGCATCCCCGGAAGTGAATTCGATGATATAGGGATCTGACCGTGAAGGTCCCCTTGGTCTCGAGTCCCCAACGCAATTGGTCTGGGCCTTGGGTGCACATCGTCCCGGTCCGTATGATGTGTGTTTGTAATAGACCACTTGCTGGCTCAATCCTAGGGTAAGATTTCCTCGGAACGTTGGCCTCCAATTTCCCCTCTTCCAAGTCTCTGCCACAGAGATGTTGGGCCGATTTGTTCCGGCATACAGTTCTGGGAAGGTTTCCTTCAGTGTATGAGCACCACACCACTTATCCCACCAGAATCTGGTGGACCGTCCATTACCAATAGTCGACGAAACTGCTGAGTTGAACGGTCCGCTAGCTTTGGTGAGTCCTTTCCAGAATCCCGAGACCTTAGCCCCAACTCGAAAGCCTAGGCTTCTCGTACCTTTTCCCCGAAGGTAAGGCTGAATGAAGTCCTGCCATCCCTCTCCACCGTGGTGAAAGACCTTCCACCACCATTTTCCCAAAAGAGCAAGGTTCATGTCTCTAAGGTCTATGATGCCAAGCCCTCCATGTTTCTTCTTCATACAGGCAATACTTCATTTGATCAGGTGGGACCCTCCCCTATTGGAGTCTGCCCCCTTCCAAAGAAATCTTCTTCGGACTCTGTCAATCCTTTGGATAACCCACTTTGGAAGTTCAAAAAAAGACATGTAGTAGATGGGCAGATTAGACAGTACTGAGTTGATGAGTACCACCCTCCCTCCTAGTAACAGCGATTTCCCTTTCCAGCCAGACAGTCTGTCCTCCACCCTGTCAATGATCGGAAGCCAGTCAGACCTAGTGAGTTTCCCTGGTTTGAGAGGGAGCCCTAAGTACTTAATTGGGAACTCATTCGTCATACAGTTAAGGATCGTGGCTTGTTCCTGAGCATCTTCGTCAGAAAGTGTAATGGGAATCAATGCACTTTGTGGAAGTTAATCATGAGACCTGACCAGGCTTCGAAACAGTAGGGGGTCCCTTTAACACAGATTGTTTCTGGTCTGGTCCCATTCCCAAAAAGTAGGGTGTCATCAGCATATTGGAGAATCGTGCACCCCTGGTTAGAGGTGGTACGGGCGACCGGCAAAATCCAACCTTTACTCCAACAATTTTCTAGCATACCCCTAAGCACATCTGCCACAATAGTGAAAAGAAGCGGGGACAGCGGATTCCCTTGTCGGAGACCCTTCTTGTAAGGGAACGACGGTCCAGGCCGTCCATTCACCAAAATTGCCGTTTTACTAGACTGTAGACATTGCTTTATCCATCTTACCCATTTATCCCCAAATCCTCTCCCTCTGAGAGCTTCCAGCAAACACTCCCAGTCGACAGAGTTGTAGGCCTTCTCAAAATCCAACTTTAGAAGGAAGCTCTTGGCGTTGTTCTTGTGGCAATGGTGGATCACCTATTACGTCGTGGCTACACAGTCTAGAATACATCTGTCCTTAATGAAGCCCGTCTAGGTGGTGCTGATTATATTGTCCATAATGTTCCCCAGTCGGATGGCCAGGACCTTTGTGATGATCTTAGCCGAACAGTTAATGAGACTAATCGGTCAGAATTCCCCCACAGACTTTGAATCTTCCTGTTTGGGTATGAGTACAATCTCCGCAAAATTGAACATGCCCAATCTGAGATTGTTGTGAAAAAATTCCTCCATCAGTGTCATGATGTCCCCTTTAATTTCTTCCCAAAACACTTGGAAGAACATCATTGGAAAGCCGTCTGGCCCCGGTGACTTGTCGGATCCCATTTGGTAGATGGCCTCTTTAACTTCCATTTCTGAGAAAGGTGCTTCCAAGGTGGAGAGGTTGTGAGCTGAGTCATCCCGGTATGCCTGCCAGTAATCATCCCTCAGCGGGATCCTGAAGTCATTCTTCTTCCCAAAAAGGCCCCTGTAATAATTTTGAAATGTCGTTGATATCACCTTATCATCCTGCGATACTCCCGTATCCGTCTGAATCGATAGGACGAGATTGGATCTATGTCTTGCACTCGCCACTCGGTGGAAGTAGGCCGTATTCGCGTCTCCCTCTTTGAGCCACGAAATCTTGGACCTTTGTTGCCATTTGATCTCTTTCAGTTTGTATAGGTTGGCAATATTTTCCCGTAGCTTAAGTAGTCTGTTTCTTTCTTCTTGGGACAAGACTCGTGACTCTTCCAACCTTTCTAGTGCACCAATTTTTTCCAGAAAGGAGTCTTTTGCGCGCCAGATGGTCAAAAATCTAGATCGATTCCATCTTCGTAGCCGCTTTCGCAATCTCCGGATCTTCTCGCACCATCGGGATGCAGCATCCCTCCTCGCAGTTGGGAGCGCCCAATTTTCCATCACCAAGTGGTGGAGCTCCTGAATTTCCAGCCAGGCCTTTTCAAATCTGAATTTTCTAGGCCTATGAGCTCCCTGTACTCCCATATCTAGAAGGATCGGGGTGTGATCAGACGTGGGTCTAGGAATCGATTTAGCAGTAGCTAACGGGAATTTAGCTTCCCAATCCATCGATACTAGAATCCTGTCCAACTTAGCCATTACCGGAACTGCTTGCATGTTAGACCATGTGAATAGCTTGTCATTAATCGGGATGTCGATCAGATCTAGTTCCGTTATAACCCTATTAAACTCCTCTTTCTGTCTGTCGCTAGAGCCTATTCCCTTGTGCTCAAAGGCAAATCTGGTGATGTTGAAGTCCCCTCCAACAATCCACACTCTCGACCATCGACATCGATTATCAGCAAGCTCTTCCAAAAACACATCTCGATCCGTAGCGACGTTCGGCCCGTAAACTACAGTGACCGTCTGTACCCAATTATCGGACCGTCGTTTTAGCCGGGCGGACAAGGAGAACGTTCCACTGAATACCTCAGTGCACATGAGAATATCCGAGTTGAACCCAATGGCAATCCCTCCTGAGGCTCCTGCTGATGGGCATAACACCCATTCCTTAATCCTGTTGCCCCCGATTCTCTTGAGTTTAAACCCTTGCTGGAGTTTGGTCTTCTGCAACCCTACCACTTCCGCCCTGGAGTTGCAAATGACGTCCCTAACCATCCCCCTCTTTCCCCTATCCCCCAGCCCCCTAACGTTCCAGAAAAGTGTATTCATTGGGGGATAGTGTCAGGGGTCACCGTTGCTGTGGAGGTGGGGCCGACAGCATCCGCAGAGCTAGCTCCTAGGTCGTTTTCCAAACTAGTGTAAACCCTTTTCTATTTCCCAACCCCTTATTTTATCAAGCAGTAATGCATTACGCTCATTGTCGCATACCTCCAACCCATAAGTTCTAGCTAGCAAAAAAATTTCAGAGTCTGACATGAAATTAAATATAGTAGCTAAAAACATTTTTGTACCTCCATTGTCGAATTTTGCGGCTTTGACTGCTGCTGCAACCTCCAAATAGTCATCCAGGTACTCCACATGAGCCCGCTTAGGTGAGTGCTGAACTCTGAGGCCAACCGTTCTGCGTGAGGTACCGAGCTGGCTCCAGGTACTGATTCTGGAAGTATGGCCAAAACCATCTCTGGCGAGATGTCCCTCTGCGTGTCGGCAATGAACTCTTGATCCTCTGAATCATCATCTGTGAAAGAAAAATCCTCGTCAAGATTTAAGCAACCTTCTAGGTCCTCATCACTTTCTGATAGCTGAGCATCCTGTTGCAGCTTAGATTCTCACTTTGTGGACTCCTCATTGAGCCCACAGACTGGTGTTCCAATAATCACGGACCCCTCAATGGGCCCGCTATCCGTCTGACAATGTGACTGATTGTTCCCAGCTGTATAGGACCCCTCTTTGGGCTCATCAACATCTATAAGAAGTGGACAACCTAAGCTTTCCACGTGAGGAATATTCATCTCCTTAACCGACTCCGCTGGAGCACGATAACTCGCTCCACCGTGATCCAACATAGCCCCGTCCTCGAAAATTGCCCCTCCCGTTTGTCTTCTATCAGCAGTGAACTCACCCCCCTCGCCAGGTGGCAGAACATGATAGGGGGTGATTTCGGTAGGTTCAGAGCCCTTTGGATTCCGCGCGACGCTTGAAAACCCCAACTCATCTTTCTTCTTCTTCAGAACTTCAATGTTTAGCTCCAACTCTCCATCTCCGTTGTCTTCTTTACCAAAAGAGTCTTTCCCCAAGTTTAGAGCTTTGTTCGCACTCTCTATTGGGTTCTTTTTCAGGGAGATCAGATCCAAACAGAGCTCTTTCCCCAGAGGGGTCTCTGCCTCTGGTCACCTCTGCTCCACAGTCGCCACTTTTTCTTTTGCTGGAGCAAACCAGAGCTTTTCTACCCACTCTCTGGTCGAAAGAGCTCTACCACTTGTCATCTTCCCCATGCTGTCGCTTTCCTTCACCAGCTTCTGGCTCGATGTCTGTCGTTCGTTACAGAGGTCGTTATTGCCATCTTTGGGGCCTGCAAGGCCTGTCCGTCCTCTCTGAGCCACAGCGCGCTCCTGTCCCTCTGCATGCCGAGCTTAACCACCAAAATGGGTAAACTTGTTTGTCTCTTTTGGGTGGTTGGCCTCTGTCCCTTCGAAACAGTCCAACTCTGGAGTCTGTCCTCCCCTGTCTTCGGTTCCCCTGGTCAAACCTCTGTGTTGACCATCGGGGGGTGTTCTTGGGCTCCGATGTTCTGATCCCTCCGCCGCTCCCACTTGGCGACTCTCTGTCTCCTTCGCAGCGCTGATCACCTCTCGGTGAGCTCTCTCTACTTCATGAGCTCCATCGATGGTGAGCTCCCACCCTGGTGGTGATAGCACCTGCCTATAGGATCTGCTGTCTCTGATGGAGGGCAGTGGTTTGGGGGAAGTGATGGGCTCATCCACCATCTCCGCTCGTTTGTCAAGTACAAAGCGGACGAGGTAGGCCTCTTCGAAGGAGTAGATTTTGGCAAATCTAGGCATTAATCCGATGTCTCCACTCCTAACTAGTATCTTCGCCGATACTAGTTCTGAGCGGCGAATGGTTTTCTCGTCAATGGCTTCCACCATGCCGAACTCAGCCACAATCTCTTGGAGAGCTTCCTTCTTCCAAAAATGTATGGGTACGTTGTGCATCCATACCCAGTATCTATCACCTTGCGGCAATTCAGCTCTAAAGTTTGGAGACCATGGTGTGAAATCCACCTTGAAGAATCCAAAGTCGACCGTCCCCCCTCCGGTGACTTCAGTCACCTTCTGTGTTGAAGGGAATGAGACCAAAAATTGTTGATGACACAGCTTCTTAACCACCCAATCACGGTGGGCTCGCATTGGCCACCTGAGATTCAAGGCGTGGAGGAAGTGCGCTTCGGAAGGGCATCCTGACCGGACCCTAGCTATCGCACACCATTGTCGGAGCCAAGCTTCTTCATTCTTGATCACAGCTAGGTTGTTAGCCAGCTTGATCCTGGTAGGGCTCTCCGGCGATTTCCCTCTGAGCACTTGCCTCTCTTCATCCAAACTGGAGCTGATGACATTAGTGCACGAGTATGACATATGGCCCCACTTCAAGCATCTAAGGTAGCAAACTTCCTTGGTGCATTCCGTTCGGAAGTGGCCTAGATCCCCATAATTGAAGCATGGAACGGGTTTTCTTTTACCCTTTCTCAGTTTTTTCTTTCCGTAGTCACTGAGCGTTTTTGGAAGTAGGGTTGTAGATGTTGTTTTCATGTTGGATTGGAGGAGGGGTGGAGTTGTGCTTCCTCTTACCCCCTCTGTCCACCACTACCCACTTCTCCGCCTCCTCCACTCCTCGAGTTCGTTCCACCATCCCTTGTGGCACTCTGTTTGGATCCCCTCGTTGGGCCCTAACGGTGGTGTCCTTGGGGGGGTCTGGAGCTTTCTCGCTGGCTTGGATGTTGAGGCACTGAATGGTTGGGCAGGTGGTAGAGGGAAATGCAAGAGAGGATGACTGGGTGACGGGGTGAGACACTGTAACAATGGTGTTGTTGTGGTGGGTATTGTTTGAGGTTTTGAGAGCATGATAACCCCTATCACGGTTGTGGTGAGGTACTGTTACATTGGTGTTTGAGGATTTGTTCAATGCCTCCTGCGGAGAGCGATGATTGTTTCTGTTCCTTGTCTCAATGACGCACCTCTGAGGGCGTTGCTGGATCGGGGGGGGGGGGGGGGGGGGGGGGGCTTCTCCGCTCCCCGAAGCGAGTAGGAGGACCCTCTCCATGGGCCCTTCCCCTCGGTGGTGATTCCCGATGATGGCGATGATGAGCCTCGTCTCTCCTCCCCTGGCGTTGAGGTGCACTTCGGTGTGCCCGCCTTGGGGAGAGCGCGCGCCTGAGCCTATGGGTATCCCCTTTCAGGTGGTGAGTCCCCGCATTAGCTGGTGCGTGGGTGGTTTTGATAGTAAGGATCTCTGTAGGCAATATGATCCGGTGCTGTTCTTGAAGCAAGTGAGTTGAGGTGTTGAGGTGAAGTCGAGGTAGGGGGTGGTGGTGGAGTCGGGAGTAGCGGGCCCTCTCGTTGGGCCCGCACCCGCTCAGCTCAGCCTCAGTTAGAGTTATGGTGGAATGCGGCAAAGGGTCTGAAGCAGCAACGGCAATGAGGGTAGGAAAGGTAGAAAGGCAGCACGTAGAAGAAGGGAGGTGTCGTGGGGGGAGGGGAAGGGGTGCAGGAGAGGAATAGAGGGTGTCAGTACACAAGTTGTTAACATATCAAGAATCACATTTGGTCAAAAAGTCAAAGAAAAGAAAAAAAATGGATGATAAGAAAAGAAAAAAAATGGATGATAGACCAAAACAAAATGGATGATAGATCCATAAAGACATTATATCAAACACTCACCTTGCACCTAAATCAATCCCCACCCATTTTCGGGTGAATCCAAAAACATGAATTAAAGAGGCGGCAAAAACTTACCAGAAATGAAATTGATGGAGAAAAAGGGTTAGGGTTCGAGAATGAGAGGGAGGGTTGGAGTCGATTTTGAGTGGAGGTCGAGTCGGAGTGGAGGCCGGGTTGGAATGGAGGTCGGAGCTGGCGATGGAGGTGAGGATGATGAAGTTTGAGTTGGGTTTCGGTGGGAGGGGGAGAAGACGATGGTGATGGTGGTGATGATAGGAGGTCGGGCTAGGGAATTGAAGAGCAAGAGAGGCGTGTGGTGGGAGGCGGGGGACGACGACGGCAGAGGGGCGGGCACGACGACGGCGAGAAAGTGGCGAGGGATTTGGGCTAGGGTTGTGTGTGTGTGTGTGTGTGTGTGTGAGAGAGAGAGAGAGTGAATTAGAGTAGAGTGGGAAATGAGGAGAGAGGGGGGGGGGGGGGGGGTTTGGAAATTGTTAGGACGGCGTTTCTACAATAAAACACCGGTATATCCCATTTCTATCCAGGCGTTTTCTACAAACGCCGATATAGAGAGGGGTATATTTGTTTGCTTCATTTCTAAATGTCTATTCCGGCGCTTCTACCAAACTGCTGGGATAGACTCGGAGGGATAGACGTTTTATTTTGTAGTGTGTCTTGCGTACTTACTCTGTTTTTTTATCTAACTCTATCTCTTTACTTTACGCACTTATTTTAAATTTTTAATTTTTCACACAATTATTATATTCATTCCCCTAGGGGTGATTAACAAGCAAACTATCGGTCCTTCTTTATTTTGTTTTGTCTCGCTCTGATACGACACTCAAATGCGTGAACTTTGCTGTTTGATCTGTTTTTTTGTTGACGTAGTTCTTACTTTTTTTCTTCTTTTGGAACTATTAGCAGCTAATTAGGACTTTGCAACATCATACATATATATTTATGAATGGCTACAAGGAAGTGAGATCTAGATTGTTGGAGTAAACGACATCATACTATATATCACATCACATCAGCGTGTTATCTTACTTTGTTTGAGCCATAGCATAATTATTTTGTTAATTGTGTTTTTTCTTATAATTTTTTTTTGTGAATATATCGGATAGAGCCAAAAGGCTCCGACTATTAAAAAAATATATAAATAAATCAAAGAAAACAGTTAATATGTTTTTTCTTATAATAAAACAAGAGTGAGAGTATAGAGCTAGATGGAAAGGGATACACACTAGAGAACGTCATGCATATTCCTTTGTTAAAACGAAACCTTATATCATTTTGGAACTCTTCAAGCACGAGGCTGAAGGTACACAGCTCAAAGTGGACTTCTATAAGTTTGGGAAGGTCGACGTAAGGTGATGAAAGGAAAGAGGAGTGTCTCGCACAACCTTTACAAGCTTTGTGGGATCAAGAAATCTTGGCCAAGTATTTCTATGCCCTATGTCCATGACGCGTCATCTAGTATGTTGTCACTAGAATCATTGAAGCGAACCACAACATTCAAATACCTTCGAGAGGTGGAGTGCCTCAGGGTAGGTGGAGTTTCTGCGGAGGTTGGTGCCTTCATGTTAATGCTTACCAGGGTGTGCCTTTGAGGGGGCATACTGATTGGAGAAAAAGTTGGTAGATAGATTCAACTCGTTGATTAAGCCAAAGAATCGAGTTTATTTGAACATGGAGAATGAAAGAGTCTAGATGAGTTTATTCACATAGTGTTGATAGCATGCGTATGCAATTCAAGGTGGAGACTGTTAGCTTTTATGTTTTGCATACTATTGAGTTAGATGAAAAGAAGATGATGATGAAGTGAGAAGAGGTCGAAGCATCAATGTTGGAAGAAGCAGCAACCGCACAGCAAGCTAATGAATTGACAGTCGACTGCCCCCTCCTAGCTCTTTGTTTGGTGCAGAGAGTATTGCGACCGACTGCCCCCTAAGGTAGCCGTGCGCATTGCGGTCGACTGCCGCCTAGGGTAGTCGACGGCAACAACGTGAGATTCCAAACAGGTCGGGTCTAGACTAATTTGTTTAGGGTATTTATTCCTCTCCAAGTTAGATTGTGCGGCTCTATATGTCTCTTTATTCAGGATATATCAGACGGCCAATGTATTAAAGACTACAACCTAGGATTAATCTAGATCTCTATATATTATTATATTAGCATCCTTTGAGAGGCAGGAGAGAGAATACTTTATTGTAAAGAGCAACTAAGAGAGTTCTTCATTGTAAACAATAGATTATTTTCTAGTGAGGCTTGAGTGATAGATAGGTTCTTAGTGTAAGTGTAATACTTTGTATCTTCTCTAGTTGAATAATATTTTCCATATTTCTCCCCTGGATTAGGCGTAGCCAAACTGAGACAAATCATAGTGTGCTTTGTGTGTTTGCTTTGATCTACTTGTTTGATTGTTCGTCATTGGATCACTAATCTCAGCAATGAATTCCTAACAATTGGTACGAGAGCTTTCAAAAATCCTAACATTATGGTTGAAGTGGAGAAAGATAAATGTTTGGAAAGAAGATAGAGTTGCATGGGTGGCTGCTACTATTTAAAAAAGGAACAACTCAAATGCTTAAAGGGCTGGAGGAACAGCAAAAGACAATGCCGGGAAGACGATGCACAATATGCAGGATTGCCTGTATTTTATTGCTTGTTTATGTAATTCGTTTCTTTCGATTTCCATTTGACTTCAGATATTATGTATCATGAAAACTTATTTTGTTATTTGTCATTAATGAAAACATGGTGGCGATTACCATCTTTGAGTTTAAAAAAAAGAAAAAGAAAGAAGAACGAATGATCTCACATTTGAACACTCGTTGTTCTTCATAAATTTTGCTTATCTGTCACTTGTTCCTTTATTGATCTAAATTAAATATAATTAGTATTATACACGTGCTGTGTACGTGGGGAAAAATTGGAAGGAATGAAAAGGATAAAAAAAAAATTAACTGCACGTGCGTTGCACGGGTTGGGTTATGGACAAAGGCCTTCTTCCATTATAGTAGTAGAGATGTTAGTTAATTACATATATGATAAATATTGTATGAATCCCTAGAAAGCCATACCTGAGTTTCTATCCAACTAAAGTGACCGAAGAATAGAGCGATGGGTGTCGCATTTTTCTCCCGTGCACTTCTAAAATTCAAAATAGAGTGATTTGATTAAGACTTCTATCAAAGAAGGCTGTAACAAGCACATGCAATTTAACTCAAAACTGGGTCATGGTCTAGGTTGCTAAAAAGAAAACATACCACAGTTACCACTAGGGTTGCAATCGAGCTGAACCGAATACCTTCAGGCTCGAGCTCGGTTCATTTACTAAAAGAGCTCAGTTTTTAGCTCGAGCTCGGTTCGAGCCAAGCTTTGACCATATTCGAGCTAAATAGCTCGCGAGCTTAGCCTTAAAAAAAACTCAAGCTCGATCTCGGCTCGTTTACGAAACGAGCTCAATTTTGAGCTCGAGCTCGGTTCGAGCCGAGTTTTGACTGACCTCGAGCCAAATAGCTCGCGAATAGCTCGATTTGTTTGCAACCCTAGTTATCACTAGCACGATCTTGAATAATTGAAGAGTACGTATTAAAAAAATATCCCAACTCTCAATAGTTACATACAAGTCTATAGAACATAAAAAAATAGAATGTCCATAACCGGTAAGTGTGGGATGAACCAAATAATCATTAAACTTTATTTTTTTATTGGAAGGAGCTCGTACATGTTCGAAATCCGATGCAGGGCTTTTTCATGAAACAATTTTAAAAGAAGGCTCATTATTAGACTTGTGAGTATGCGTAATTAGTTATGTTGAAGGCAATTTTTTTTTTTTTTTTTTTTGAGTTAAAAGGTGGAATAACACCACCCTGTTTCATTAATAAGAAATTAATAAACAACCCCGCAGAACCGGGAGAGAACAAAAGTGCAGTGCAGGAAATAAAACATAAACCCCCAACAGAACCCTGGGGGGTGGGTTTCATCATCTAAACCTCAGACAACAGGAACTAAAGCATACACCCCCAACAGAACCCTGGGGGGTGGGTTACAACATCTAAACCACAGACAACCAGAGTACAAAGAGATGAAACAACATGATTAGACACAGAGTGCCACTGACCCAACTGAGATGCAAGACTCCTCAATCCATAGTCGGCCCGAACTCTATCTCCTCATCGTCAAATTCTTCCACCTGGAAGACCTGTGCGATCCTCCCTCTCGCTCCTGAGGCAGCAGCTGTAGCCCAAAAGGAAATCAGATGCATGATGAGAGTCAGGTTACTAGAAATAGAGTTACATGAAGCACGGAAATAAAAATTGTTTCTATCTAGCCATAACACCCATGTGGTTGCCGCAATGGCAATATACCACGCCTCCTTCATGTCGTGTCGGGTCGAAGCAAATCTGGGGCCTACCCATAGTTCATCATACTCGCTTGGGTAGTCACTTGTACCAACAGCTCTAAGAACTTCTATCATGACGGCCTTACTTCTTGCGCAGTGAATAAACAGATGGTTGAGATCTTCCGTGTGTGTATTGCAGAATCCACAATTGGTTGCAACGTTGGGTTGCCTCTTAGCAAGGTTCTCTCTGGTGAGTATAGCATTGTTGAGCACAAGCCAGAGAAAGACTCTGATTTTAAGAGGCGTTTTTGCTTTCCATAACACCGTTGCCCAGCTAGGTGTGCATCCTCGATAGTGAATACGGTGGTAAAGGGATCTAACCGAGAATACTCCCTTCTTCTCTAGTCCCCAACGCAGCTGGTCTGGGCCTTGAGCACACAGCACCCCAGACTGGGCAATTCTCGTTTGTAGTTCACGCAGTTGCTGACGCAACCCTGGTGGAAGCATTCCTTGGAACGACGGTCTCCAGGTCCCTCTTTTCCAGGCTTCTGCCACCGACATATTTGGCCGATTCGTTTTATCATACAGTTCTGGGAAAATGTCCTTAACAGCAAGTGGACCACACCATTTGTCCCACCAAAACCTGGTGGACCGTCCATTACCAATAGTAGACGTTACTGCCGAATTGAACGATCCACTGGCTTTCGCAATTCCTTTCCAAAAGCGGGAGGCCTTAGACCCCACTCGAAAGCCTAAGCCTCTCGTCCCTTTACCTCGAAGGTAGGGTTGAATAAACTCCTGCCATCCTTCCCCACAGTGGTGAAACACCTTCCACCACCATTTGCCTAGGAGGGCCAGGTTCATATCTCTAAGGTCAATGATACCTAGTCCTCCGTGTCTCTTTTTCATGCAGGCGATATTCCATTTAATAAGGTGGTAGCCTCCCTTATTTGAATCTGCCCCTTTCCAAAGGAATCTTTTTCTGACTCGATCAATCCTTTGGATCACCCACTTTGGGAGTTCAAAAAACGACATGTAGTAAATGGGCAGGTTGGAAAGCACTGAGTTGATGAGAACCACTCTACCCCCGAGCGAGAGCGATTTGCCCTTCCATCCAGACAGTCTGTCTTCCACCCTGTCAATAATAGGCAGCCAGTCCGCCTTAGTAAGTCTTCCTGGTTTGAGCGGGAGTCCTAAATATTTGATCGGGAATTCCTCCGTAGCGCAGTTTAAGATGGTGGCATGTTCCCGTGCTTCTGCTTCTGATAGAGTGATTGGGACCAACGCGCTCTTGTGGAAGTTAATCCGAAGGCCTGACCAGGCCTCAAAACAGTAAAGGATCCCTTTAAAGCAGATTGTTTCAGTAATAGAGCCATTTCCAAAGAGAAGAGTGTCGTCAGCATATTGTAGAATCGTGCACCCTTGTTTAGTGGGGCTGCTGGCCACACGTGTAATCCACCCTTTTCTGTGACAGTTCTCTATCATTCCTCTAAGCACATCCGCAACAATAGTAAATAACAGTGGGGATAGCGGATCTCCTTGCCGGAGTCCCTTCTTGCAAGGAAACGATGGACCGGGATTCCCGTTCACCGAAATTGCCGTTTTGCTAGACTGCAAACATTGTTTGATCCATCTGATCCATTTGTCTCCGAAGCCTCTTCCTCTGAGCGCTTCCAGCAAACACTCCCAATCCACGGAGTCATAAGCCTTTTCAAAATCCAACTTTAGGAGGAAGTTCTTGGAGTTGCTTTTGTGGCAGTGGTGGATAACTTGTTCAGCGGTGGCCACACAGTCCAGTATACATCTGCCCTTGATGAAACCCGTCTGGGTCTTGTTGATAAGACTGTCCATCATACTGCCCAATCGAATCGCAAGCACCTTAGTGATGATTTTCGCCGAGCAGTTAATCAGGCTAATTGGTCTAAAATCCCCAACGCATTTGGCTTCCTCTCGTTTGGGGATCAGCACCACTTCTGCAAAGTTGAACATTCCCAATCTCAGCTTGTTATGGTGAAATTCCTCCATTAGATCCATAAAGTCTCCCTTAATTTCTTCCCAGAAAACTTGGAAGAACATCATTGGGAAGCCATCCGGTCCAGGCGATTTGTCTGCTCCCATCTGATTGACGGCCGATTTGACTTCTATTTCTGAGAAAGGTGCCTCCAAGGAGGAAAAGTTTTGACTTGACTCATTCTGATACTCCTGCCAGTAGTCCACGCTCATTGGGACCCTATAATCATTCTTCCTCCCGAATAGGTCCTTATAGAAAGTCTGGAAGGTCGTGGCAATCACCTTATCATCTAGTGATGTTCCTGAGTCTGTCTGAATTGATAGGATAAGATTGGATCTCCTTCTAGCACTTGCCACCCGATGGAAGTAGGCCGTGTTCGCGTCTCCCTCTTTGAGCCACGAAATCCTAGACCTTTGTTGCCATTTGATCTCTTCAAGTCTATAGAGATTGGCTATGTTCTCACGGAGTTGTAAGAGTCTGTTACGTTCCTCCTTAGAAAGGACTCTGGACTCTTCAATCCTCTCTAATTCATCAATGCCAGAAAGGATTCCTTAGCATGCCAGATGGTAGAGAACCTAGACCGGTTCCATCTTGCAAGCCTCTTTCTTAACCTTCGGATTTTTCCACACCAGCGAGATGCCGCGTCCCTGCCAGCAATTGGAAGCGCCCAGTTCTCCATAACCAAGTGATGGAATCCCCGAATTTCCAACCAGGCCTTTTCAAATCTAAATTTCCTAGGCCTACGTTGTCCTCGAATTCCCACATCGAGAAGGATCGGGGTGTGATCTGAAGTTGGTCTAGGGATCGCTCTAGCCGACACTAGAGGAAATTTAGCTTCCCAATCATGGAGATTAGGACTCTGTCCAACTTGGCCATAACCAGGGCTGCCTGCATATTAGACCAGGTAAAGAGTCGATCATTGATTGGGATATCGATGAGTTCCAGTTCCGTGATCAATCTATTGAACTCCTCCCTGTGCCTGTCACTGGCGCCCCTCCCCTTGTGCTCGAAAGCAAATCTTGTGATGTTGAAGTCGCCACCCACAATCCAGGGTCCCGACCATCGTTGTCGAATGTCGACCAGTTCATGCCAGAAGGCCTCCCGGTCTGTGGCCACATTCGGCCCGTAGACGACAGTCATCGTCTGTACCCAATCATCGGAACGTCGTTTTAGCCTGGCCGTCAGGGAGAACGTTCCACTGTGTACCTCTAAGCAGGAGAGGACATCTGAATTGAAACCAATAGCAATCCCCCCTGAGGCACCAACTGATGGGCGTAACAACCATTCCTTGATTCTATTACCTCCCACTCTTTTGAGTTTGAACCCATGCTGGAGCTTGGTCTCCTGAAGTCCTACAATCTCCGCCTTGGAGTTGTTAATGATGTCCCTTACCATATCTCTCTTCCCCCTATCCCCCAGTCCCCGAACGTTCCAGAAAAGTGTATTCATTGGGGGACACAGTCAAAAGAGATCGTTGGCGATGGTGCGGGGCTGGCTACATCCTTGTGGATAATAGTTGGTCCAGCGCCATCGCAGGGGGCATTCTCAGAAGTCGTACTACCCCTAATACTGGTGTCTAAAACCTCACAAACTCTAGGTTTCGCTCGCTCAGTTTCCCAACCCCTCATGTTAAAGGCAAATTTTCATTTTCATTTTCAATCAAAATTGTGAACTTGTGATTAGTGACCATACACCACGATTGCATGGTACTTTTGTAACAGATATCAAGCATTTATTATTATTTTTTGTTTTAGGCATTAAAATACAGACATCAACACTTGAACAATTAATTGATGGCTTTTGGGTTTCTTGCACACAACTGAAGCTGGTGTGATTAAGTCTTGCCAACGTTGCTTTCTCATCTTTTTCACTAAAAAAGAAAGCATTGCTTTTTCATTGTTATCTTGCATAAAAGCTCGAGTTGATATAGTTTGTTTTAGTTGTAACTGGACCAGTCCTAACTCCTAACGTGACCTAGTTGTAACTTTTCGTTTTTTTTTTTTTTTTTTTAAAGAAAATGTGAAATCTGACTACCCTGTTTCATTAATAAATGATTAATAAAATAAACTCAAAGTACTGAGCTCAGAATAAACACCTACAAACAGAAAACGAGAACATACACTCCACCCCTAAATATGAGGGGTGGGACAAAAGCAAACTAGACCAGCCGCAAAGAAATAAATCATATCCCCCCAACAAACCCTAGGAAGGTGGGTAACTATGATCAAGGACGTCAGTGCTGGCTGTCAATCGATCGTCGGGCCGATCTCAATATCCTCATCGTCAAACTCCTCCACCTGAAAGACGCTCGCGATCCTCTCCCTGAGTCCCATTAGCCCAAAATAAAATAAAATACATAATGTGAGTCAAATTGCCAGAAATACTATTGCAGGTTCCACAAAAAGTAAAGATTATTTCTGTCTAGCCAAAGAACCCAGGTCGTTGTAGCGATGGTGATATACCACGCTTCTCTCATAGAACCCCTCTCCGATGCGAACTTAGGACCTACCCACAGGTCCTCATATACACTAGGATACTGACTCGTCCCTAGGGCGTTGAGAACTTATATGAGTACCGCTTTGCTCCTAGGGCACTGCAGTAAAAGATGGTCTCTAGTCTCCAGGGTAGCGTGACAGAACCCGCATTGAGAGTCCACATTCAGCTGGCGCTTAGCGAGATTTTTCCTAGTCAGGATTGCATCATTCAGAACCAGCCATAAGAAAGCTTTGATTTTGAGCAGGGCTTTCGTTCTCCAGATTACCGCTGACCACTTTGGGATACATCCCCTAAAATGAATGTGGTTGTACATGGAGTGGACCGTGAACTTGCCGTTCTTCTTCACTCCCCAGGATTCTTATCTGGGCCTTGCGAGCAACCAATTCCAGTATTGGTGATGAGGGTCTGGAGTTCCGCTAGTCTAAGCTGAGAGCCTAGGTCAAGCGCATGTTTGAAAGGTGTCCTCCAGGTGTCTCTTTTCCAGGCTGCAGCTACCGTGCAGTGTGGTTGTGATGCTTGCTCATATAAATTGGGGAACAAATTTCTGAGTGTGTGATCAGCACACTACTTATCCCACCAGAATCTGGTGAGTCTGCCGTTGCCAATAACTGACTTTACACAGCTATTGAAGGGATCGTAAGCGTTAGTGATGCCTTTCCAGAACCTGGAAACCCGAGGGCCTATCCTGAAGCCAAGATTTCTCGTTCCATTCCCATGCATATATCCCTGGATAAATTGTTGCCACCCTTCTCCATTGGGGTGGAACACTTTTCACCACCATTTACCCAGTAGTGCCAGGTTCATATCTTGAAGATCAATAATACCTAGGCCTTCATGTATCATTTTCATGCACGCCTTCTCCCATCTGATGAGGTGATATCCTCCTCGGTCCGGGTCCGCCCCTTTCCATAAGAAACGTTTTCGAGTCCGATCAATTCTCTAGATAACCCATCATGGCATTTCAAAGAAGGAGAGATAGTAGGTAGGCTGGTTTGAGAGGACTGCAATAATTAGCATGACTCTCCCACCCAAAGACAGGACTTTGCCTTTCCAACCTGCTAGTTGTTTGTCAACCCTGTCAATGATGGGTAACCAATCTGCCTTTTTGAGTTTCCTGGGTCTTAGTGGCAATCCTAGGTACTGAATGGAAAAACTCTCAGTGGAGCAGTTGAAAATTGTGGCATGCTCAAACGTCTCTTCCGGTGTCAGGGCAATGGAAATGAGAGCACTTTTGTGGAAGTTAACCCTAAGGCCCGACCAAGCTTCAAATCAATACAGAATTCCTTTGAAGACTGTAGTTTCCCCTAGTTTGCCATTGCCAAATAGAAAAGT
The DNA here is from genome assembly GCA_017893485.1 of Hemerocallis citrina. Classification (NCBI taxonomy): domain Eukaryota; kingdom Viridiplantae; phylum Streptophyta; class Magnoliopsida; order Asparagales; family Asphodelaceae; genus Hemerocallis; species Hemerocallis citrina. Next base: position 169,629,732 of record CM030367.1, read on the forward strand.
GTCGTCTGCATATCGGAGAATATAGCACCCTTGCCGATTGACTCCCTTGACCACTGGGACGACCCAACCTGCTCTACTACACTTAGCCATCATGACTCGGAGAACATCTACCACAATGGTAAAAAGAAGGGGGGAGCGGATCTCCTTGTCTGAGCCCCCGTTTGTAAGGAAATGGGTGGCCTGACACCCCATTTGCCAAAATAGCCGTTCTACAGGTGGTTAGACATGCGTGGATCCATCTGATCCATCTCACCCCAAAACCTCTTCCGGCGAGTGCTTCCAAACAGTCTCATTCAACGGAGTCATAGGCTTTCTCGAAATCCAATTTCAAGAGATAACTCTTAGAATTCGAAGTGTGATATTGATGGATAGTTTCCTCAGCCATTGCTATACTATCCTGAATACATCGCCCTTTAATGAATCCCGTATGGTCTTGACTAATTAGGTCATCCATTACCTTTCACAGTCTGTTGGCGAGAGTCTTGGTAATGATTTTTACAGAGCAGTTTAGCAGGCTTATAGGCCAGAAGTCTCCGACTCGTCGGGAGTCTTCTTTCTTAGGAATCAGCACAACCTCTGTGGAATTGAATCTCTCTAATTTTAGCTTATGCTCATAGAAGTCTGCGAACATCTTCATTAAGTCACCTTTGATCTCCTCCCAGAATATCTGATAGAATAGTATCGGGAAACCATATGGACCTGGAGCTTTATCTTTTCCAAGTTGTTGGACAGCCTCCCAGACCTCCTTCTTGTTGAAGGGAACTTCGATGGCCTGCAGCTTAGGATCGGGGTTGCCTGACTGGTCTTGCCAGAACTCAAGTCAGAGAGAGACTCTCCCTTCTGCTTTGTGGCCAAAGAGGCGCTTGAAGTGGGATTGGAAAGCCAGTTTAATAGCATCGTCGCCTTGAACCATTCCAGAATCCGAGTGGATTGAGTGAATGAGGTTAGTTCTACGGCGGGTACTGGCAACTCGGTGGAAGAAGGCTGTGTTCGCATCTCCCTCTTTGAGCCACGAAATTCTGGATCGTTGTTGCCACTTGATTTCCTCCATCTTGTAGAGTTGGTCAATTTCCTGCCTGAATTGAAGCAGTCGGTTCCACTCTTCCTAAAGTAGATCCCTGGTTTCTTTAGTCTTCTCCAATTCCTCGATACCCTCAAGAAAGGATTCCTTTGCTCTCCAAATCAGTGTGAATCTGGTTTGGTTCCATTTCCTGAGCTTACCCCTGAGCCTTTTGATTTTTTCACACCAAACTGCGGTCGCCTCACAACCCGTGGTCAGGCGAGACCAACTCTCGTTGAACATGTGGTGGAAACCTTGTATTTCAAGCCATACTCTTTCGAATCCAAACTTTGTATTTTTCTGGGTTGATCGTCCCCGGAAGATAAGAAAATAGGCACGTGGTCGGAGGTGGGTTTAGGAAGAGATTTATCCGACGCCAACGGGAACTTGGTCTCCCAGTCGGTGGAGACCAGAATCCTGTTTAGTTTGACAAGGATGGGTGTCGCTTGCATGTTCAACCATGTGAATAATCTATCACAGATGGGAATGTCAACTAATTCCATGTCTATGATGACCTCGTTAAATGCTTCCCTATCAGAGTCACCAGTTCCTCTACCCCTGTGTTTTGAAGCGAATCTAGTGATGTTAAAATCTCCTCCCACCACCCAGGGGTGAGGCCAGTGTGCTTTGATCGCTCTTAGTTCTGACCAGAAAACCATCCTAGATCCAGTGGTGTGGGGACCGTAGACCACTATGAATGACTGAATCCATAGGTCTGATTTCCGTTGAAGCAAGATCGATACTTAAAATTGCCCGTAAAGTTCGTCTAGACAGTGGAAAGTATCTGGGTTAAAACCTAACGCGATACCCCCAGAGGCCCCGATAGATGGGGAAATTCTCCATTCAGAGATTCAAATTCCCCCCCAGCCTATAAAGTCTAGACGTATGAGAAAGTTTGGTCTCTTGAAGCCCCACAATGTTAGCTTTTGATCTGGCAATAACCTCCTTCACCATTTCCCGCTTCCCCCGCCTACCCAATCCCCCTAACGTTCTAGAATAGGGCCTCTATTAACTAAGATTGACTAGGGGATCGTGACTCGATTTGGCGGTCGAGGAGAGTTTTAGGGTAACCCTATCGGTTTCCACCCTCTAATCTTATTCAAGAGAAACGCATTTCGGTCGGTATCACCTACTGCAAGACCACAGGTATTGACTAAACTAAAAATTTCATTATCAGTCATGAAATTAAAAATAGACGCTAAGAAGGACCGCGTACCGCCGTCGCCAGTCTTAGCAGACTTAGCGGTCGCCGCTATCTCTAGATAGTTGTCAAGGGACTCCTCATTAGTCCTCTTAGTCACTTTCTAAACCTTGAAACCTGTGTCAGAGGGGATGGGGCCTGGCGCCGCCAACTGGGATGGTGGGTAGGTGGAAGGAACGAACTTAGGAGACATGGCATGGAAATCAACATCAAAATCATAATCCTCTGATTCCACCTTGGAGTAGACACAGTCATCCTCCAGATTCAGTCTGTCTTCTTGATCGTCTTCGACACAATGGTGTGCTATCTGAGAAGTAGGCTCCCTTGTAGCGGACCCCTCAATGGGCCCCCACCTAGTCGCCGTTTCCACCTCAGAAGTATTATTTCCTGTAACAGACCCCTCAATGGGCCCGTTACATGTGCCTTCAGTTGGCCCATATATAATGGAGGGATTCTTGGGCCACTCATTTGGCTCATAACCGCAATCACTAAGCGACCCTTCGTTGGGCTCTTGATAAAGGTCTGTTTCCTCGCGACTCAGTACACCGTGCTTATTGAGAACAACACTGTCGTTTGCGCTGGAGGGGTATGTAGCACCTACAAGTGCACGCTACCTCTGTCCCTCTTGCCACGTGGCTCGCAATGAGTGGATGGCAGAGTGGTCGATGCATTAAGGGGGGAAAACAAGGTGTTGAATGGGGTATTCGATGCAGAAGGAGGTACTTCCTTTCTTGTTGGTTCGTTGCCTTCTTTGCCTAATTCATGCTTCCTCAAACCCTGAGAAACCAAATCCCCATTTGTTTCGCTCTCCTTTGAGCCCTCTTCTCTGTCTACGAGTTTGTCTTCTCCAAAATGACACCAGCAATCTGTTGCTCTTTGTAACTTGTAAACGTTTAGAAAGTGTGGTTCTTTTTTTTAGTAGTTTAGGAAAGTACTTTTAGGAAAACTTAAATGAAAGGGTTTTCTCTTCCACATATAGTTAAAATTTATAATGGGTCCCGCATAACGCTTGATTCACTTTCAAAGAGATTAGTTTGAGACATAACTGCAGCATCATGAAAACTTTCCATTGAACTTTACAAAGAGATTAGTTGTACTTATTTTTCAGTGAAATTTTGAACATACAAATTCTACCTGAAATATATATAACTACATTTTCAACTGACATCGCTATCTTAGATAGTGAGATAGCGAGTTTAGTTATACACAATTTTAGCAACTTTTTAAATATGCAATTTATACCGGAAATGTATATAGCTACACTCGCTATCTCCAATAGTGAGTCTAGTTCAACTAATCGGATAGCGAGTGTAATTGTATATATTTTTTAGAAAAAATTTAAACATGCAGTTTCTACCTGAAATGTATAGACCTACAATTAGACTCGCTAACTGAGATAGCAAGTGTAATTGTATACATTTTCATGTTTAATTTTTCTCTAAAAAATGAGTACAACTACACTCGCTATCTGAGATAGCGAGTCTAATACAAATGAATTATTTTAGCGAGTGTAATTGTATACATTTTAGGTAGAAAATACATGTTCAAAACAACTCAAAAAAATGATTACAACTACACTCTCTATTTGAGACTAGTATTATACACGTGCGCTGCACGTTGGGAAAAATGGGGAGGGGAAATGAAAAGGACAAAAAAAAAAATCTACCAACTGACAAATATTTACAAATGACACTAAGCCCTTCTCCCATTATAATATTAGAGATAATTCATTTGAACTAGACACGCTATATCAGATAGCGAGTAGGTCAATTTGGTAAATAGTTTTGAAAGTGGCATAGTTTGGTAAATACTTTTAAAAAGTGGGTCATTTTGGAAAACAATTCGCATCCGATTTGAGAGCATCCACAATGATGTTTCTCATATTTGAAAAAATTGCACAAATAGAAACAGGAAATAGGTATAATGTGTGCAGTGGTTGTGTTAATCTCTCAAGTTTGAATCCTCAAAGTATCTAACTAAATCTAGATCTCGTAGGTTACTAACAAATTTCTCAACAGAAGCTCTTAATAGGTCGAATCATCGAGTGGTTCCTACAAAATCTTTATGCATTTGCAAGTGGATCTTATACATTCCGATCCAAATCCGAACCATTGCCAACCCCCGCGCCAACTGTAACAGTCATGCTCCCCTACTTAATCTTTATCTTCACAACTCTTCTCATGTTCTCCGTGCAACTGTCCCTCTCCCCCGCTACTCTTTACTACTCGATAAACAAAACAATCCAAATCATTAAATTAATTTTTAAAATCCCTGTACCCAAAAAACCAAATCCAAAACAGCCAAAATATAAAGAAACACCACTTGGATTCTCATTGTTTCCTCATCTTCAAGTCTCCAGCTTTTTCCGTATACGAATAATTTCTTTCTCTTTCTCTTTCTCTTCTAAAAAAATGAAGAACAAGTCTTTTGCATTGGATACTGTTAAGATCTTACACCTTCTAGTCCTCGTCAACTTCATAGTTGTCACTAATGGCAGAGACCCTCCATTCACTACTTCCCCTTCTCAATCCCCTCCTCTCCTTTCACCTCCTCCACCTTCATCTTCTTCCATGGATTCAGCTCCTCAGGGTACCTTTTTTTTTTTAAAAAAAAATTTGAATTAAATTATTATCTACGTTTTTACCCATTTCCTTTCTGGGTTTTGTTTGCTCATCTGATGTACAACAGCATCTCCAGTCAAAATTGAATCTTGGTGGCATTCCCTGTACTTTCCATTTTGGATTTTAGCAATATATCCACTTTACTTACTTACTATATGTCTTACTCTTTTGAAGTGTTGGATCTTGATACCTTTGACATTATATTATATAGTGTGTTAGTTGAACTCTTGTTTGGTTATTTATGGATGGCTATTGTTGTGCATTGTGTTGTTTGGATGACAGAATCTTTCTGATTTCAGTGATGCAGATTATTGTAGTGTACAAACACCACCACTTCGAAAAAGAATCAGTTTTGGCCATTGCTCTATCTTCGGCTGTCGTTGCTTTAATCATTCTATCAATGTTTGTGGCCTGGATCTTTTGGAGAAGGCGCCACAGATACCCCACTTCTAAGAACGGTCAAAGCCCAGGTATGTTTCTTCATCAAAAGTCTTTCTGATTTTGTAAATGGAATCATTGGAGATTGTTTTTGAAATGCTTATTTTATTTACTTGATGTAGATTCTAGTAGGGGAATCACATTGGGTCCAATATTGAGTAAGTTGGTGGGGAGGAAAGGTTTACTTGCAATGGTTGATTACTCGTTGTTAGAATCAGCAACTAATAATTTTAGGCAGAGTAACATTTTGGGGGGAGGTGGATTTGGTTATGTTTATAGAGCTTGCTTTGATGGGGGAGTTCTTGCAGCAGTGAAGAAACTAGATGGCGGCGAAAAAGAATTTGAGGTCTTTTTTCCCCCCATGAAATCGTATTGTGGGCATTTTATTTATTATTTGTTTTAAAATATGGTATTTATGTAGTTAAATTTGTTGCAGACGGAGATAGATTTGTTAGGAAAGATTCGACACCCGAACATAATTTCTCTGTTGGGTTATTGCGTTCATGGGGATATGAGATTTCTTGTCTATGAGTTGATGCAAAATGGGTCTCTTGAAACACAATTACATGGTATGTACCATGTAGACTTTAATTCGCCCTATGATCAAGCAAAAAGTTTAGAAAGAAAGAATTTAGGTTGATTTTATTTTCTTATTTTTGATTGTTTGTCTCAGGACCGTCACACGGATCGGATTTAACCTGGTATATACGAATGAAAATTGCTCTTGATACAGCAAGGTTAGTAGCCTGAAATACCTTCCCTTCATTGAATCGTCATATTAGTTGTAATGAATTTTAGTTTTTTGAATTTTGTACAATGATGATTTGCAGAGGACTAGAGTATCTTCATGAGCATTGCGACCCGCCTGTGATCCATAGAGATTTAAAATCTTCTAATATTCTTCTTGATTCAGACTTCAATGCTAAGGTATTTCTTTCTTTCTTTCTTTCTTTCTGTCCGTTTTTCTTTCTTTTTAAATAAAAAACAACGCCATTTGAATTTAGTTTCAAGTAAGAATTTTATTGAACTTTTTAACTTTTACACAAAGACTTTCTCATCGCTTCCAAATTTCTTGCTGTAGATTTCGGATTTTGGCCTTGCCGTGGCCAGGAGCAACCAAAATAAGTGCAGCATTAAACTTTCGGGCACACTTGGATATGTAGCTCCAGAGTACCTTCTAGATGGTTGGTCTTAGTTCTCTAATTGTTCCATACTAATTAAAATCTTATAATCGTTCAGTAGAAAGAATGTAAAGATCTCCTATCAAACTCAAGTAATCTACAGATTCAGGAGCATTAACCTAGCTTATTGTTCTTACAATCCTATCTACGTCCAATAACGATATATGATCTTTACATATAATTGTACATTCATGTATTAGGGAATCAGAGATTCAAAAGAGAAAAGTATAGAATATAGGTACTCAAGGTATAGTCAATTAATGCTAAGGGTGCTTGCATAAGGCTGAGTAATCAGCCTAATATTTCAATTGTGTCATTCTCTGAAAATATCTTAAATACTTCATACTGATTAAAAATGTAGTATCATATACATGTTTCGTCACCAGTCCAACACTACACTTCGTCCAAGGCAAGTGTTTGTGGTGTAGTTCATTGTGCAGTGCATCCCTCCCCCTCCTCGTACATTAAACAATTTCATTTTCAGGTAAACTCACCGAGAAAAGTGACGTTTATGCCTTTGGGGTAGTTCTTCTCGAACTTCTTATGGGAAGGAAACCTGTTGAGAAGTTAGCACCATCTCACTACCAAAGTATCGTAACATGGGTATGCTTCGTTTTGAATTGAATCTCACCTTTTTCATTGCCAATTGCCTTATGACCCTTTTTTGTGTGTAGGCTATGCCTCAGCTCACTGATAGATCTAAACTTCCAAACATAGTGGATCCTGCAATAAAAAATATGATGGATTTAAAACACTTATACCAAGTTAGATCCCTCTCAGAGTCTTCTTGTCTTGTAGCTTTAACTTTTAACAGCGTCTTTAATCTTAATGTACATTTCGATTCTTGTAGGTAGCAGCTGTTGCAGTTCTGTGTATCCAACCTGAACCAAGTTATCGGCCTCTGATAACTGATGTTCTACATTCTCTAATTCCTTTGGTGCCTATAGAACTCGGAGGAACACTTAGAATTTCGTACCAATCAGCTCAAGGAGTCCAAAAGTCCAGTACACACTGATCATAGCAGCTGGTATGTCAATCATTTAATGGATATTAAGAACTTGAAACTGAGTACAGAATCAATTTTCTATTGTTTTGTTGTATGTTCAGCTTTTAAAGGAAGTTAGGGGATTAAGAGATTGACCAATTCACTTAGCACTATATCAGAACGAGGTCTCTGCTTGGCAATGATTTGTGAACATTCTGAAACCACTTTCAGTTAGACTTGTATCATAACACGCTACCTATATACTTTCTTTCTTTTCTTTTTCTTTTTTTTACTCAAAGATGGCAAACGCCACCATGTTTCATTAATGAGAAATAATGAAATAAGAGTTCACACTACCAAAACACTTGTAAAGATAGATTTTATCTTGGGTACGGACACATTATTTATTCATGTTGAATGCATCATTCTTCAGCTAAGAAGCGCCGAATGGACACAAGAATGACATGCCACACCGACACATGGAAAACGATAAATTTCAACATAGAAATAGGAATATCATGTCAAATAGATCAAGACAATTGTTGTCTAATAGACAAATTTCGTGTTTTGCATGTGTTGTGTATGTGTGTTGTGCATAACGGAGAACACAGTGAATTACTTGTGGAGATTGATATAAGAGTAATGCTATATCCACTACCAATTTCACTATATTTCTCCTCACTACCTTAGGTGGCAGACTCCAATAGGTAGGGAAGATAGAGTAGGTGGGAGAACTCGCCAAATAGGAGTATGCCAGCTAAGGTAGTGAACAAAATAGTAGTGAAATTGGTAGTGGTTGAAGCATTACTCTTGATATAATCTTGTGGTATAACCTCAGCTGAGGATCTAGTGGACCAAAGTGAATATAAAAAATTCTCACTTCATTATGCTTTGGAACTATTTTAAGCTGAAAAGTTAATACTACATAACCGCTGAAACACAAATTTGGTTAGATATGATGGAAATCAGAAAGGCTGACATACAGAGAGATTAGGGATCAACATGCTTTACCCTCAACCCTGACAGGGTTTGTACAAGTCGAAAATAACTAGGAAGGAAGGAAGGAATACAATGAATCTAGACAATGCCAACAGTAAATTAACTATAACATTATAACACCGTTTTAATCATAAAACGGTGAGTAGTCTTTCCTGTGATTCGTCAATAACGTTTTACCGAAACTTACAAAAAGAAAAACTGGGGCATGATAGTAATACCAAGTCACATTTTAGGAGTATGAAACTCATCCCCTACTATCTATCGAGTAAGCATATCCAACAAAGATTACAATAATAAGCCCAAAGTTAGAATATCTTATTAATCAATAATCATAGAACAGTTGTTGCAAGCATTGTTTCAAATATTTTGTAGAACTCCATATATATTAGAATACCACAAATACCTTATTAAACAAAGAGTAACGCTTCATCCACTACCAATTCCACTACATTTCTCTTCACTACATTAGGTGGCACACTTCTATTGGAGAGTTTCCCCACCTACTCTCTTCTCCCACCATTTGGAGTGTGCTACCTAAGGTAGTGAAGAGAAATATAGTGGAATTGGTAGTAGGTGTAGCATTACCCAAACTATTAATGCATTAATTTTTATGATTCATTCGTCTTCCTCCATGCATTTGTTCCCCCAAACGCCCATCATGCTGAGACACATGCTTGTTCAGCACCATACTGTGCACTCCATCTATAAACTTGACATTAATACTCAAGCATGTAGATAACAGAATAGCACATTGACAAAAATTTACTTTTTTGTCAAAATTTTTACTTTTTGGCATTAGCCAAAAATTCCTATCTTTTGTTTAAGGGTAATGCTACACCCACTACCAATTTCAATGCATTTCTCTTCACTACCTTAGGTGGCACACTCACTCCAATAGGTGGGAGAAGAGAGAGTAGGTGGGGAAACTCTTCAATACCAAACACTAATAAACACGGCATTACGTACTACCATGGATATTAGAGAGGTTCCTTTCACTTAGTTTCTTTTAATTATCACGAAATCATAATTAATGTAAAAATAATCATTTCCCATAATCATCTTTCCTTCTAAACTGAAACTTTTTGGTATCAACATCCACACTTGATCTTACTATGCATACTTGATCTTACATTAACATGTGATTTGAATGATCTGTACATAATATTATTATTACTCTGGTTAAATTCTGGTTTCTCTCTTTTTGACGGGACCAATGTTATAGTTAAATTTTGTATATGGTTGACTAGTATTACAGTTTCAGTATCATCCAACTCTCATATAACTTATTGATGCAGCCCAAAATTGTATGCAATAAAAGTTTGATCAGATGTAGGGTCATCCTTAAATAATTTGTTTGGGTACTATTTAGTTGTTTTGCTGTATGGCAATAACTTTACATTTACATGGGGTAGCATAAGCTAATTAATAGTCTAATAATCGTATTATAATGACAGAAGTTTGCTTCTAGCTTACAATATATTTAGTAAGCGTCTTCTGGTCTAATTGCCTTGAAACATGATATGAACAGGTATTTAAAGTTATACTGAAATTGTAGAAAAGCAGATCGACCTTAAGGTCTGGCTCAGGTGCTTCGAGAGTGCAAGAATTAAGCGGAAAAAGGCTTTCCAAGAATCTTGTGAAAGCGCTGTTTGGATATGAAGATTTTGTCGAAGTGAAGAAGAAAAAGGTAAACAGATCGATAATGAAGATTCAAGAACAATAAGAATTGCTGATTGGAAGATGATGAAGACGAGTAAGAGGGAAATGGATAAAGTTTATGATTGTATTTTAAGTTTACAATAAGTTTTTCCAACGAATACACTTTTTTTTCCTTCAAATATATGGAGTAGACGTATTATGAAGCAATTACTGTGCATGTTTTTTCTTTGTTACGTTCGTGAACTTTTTTAAAGTATGAATATTGTTAAATGTGGATATATTATGCATTGAAGGAATAAACGGTGTCTCAGAATCGGAAATTATAGGTAAGTCGTATGCATTGTAAGTGCTGAAACTTAATAGTTTTCGACACTATGGGCCCGTCCTCTACCTAATCAGATTGAAAGCTTCCATAAAAGCTTCCACACTTGTTATTGCCAAATTTGGCAATTTGGCAAAAATGAGCAATTGCAAAATGAGAGTTTCTCTACCGTCGTCGTTAGCTAAAAAATAAAAAAAAATTACAAATTGGGCGGAACTTCTGTGCCAATGCAGCGTGAGATGGAACATATGTTCCGTCCTGCTTTTTTTTTTTTAAGCGAAAGAAACATGTTGTGACATGTTCCGTCCAAGCGAAAAATTGCATCGGATGGGAAAATATACTGTCCGATGTTTTTTTTTAATCAATTTCTTTGGACGATACTTTTTTAAAAATTTCAATTTCTTTGGACGGTACATGATGTACAATCCGATCAATTTTTTTTAAATAAAAAAAAATCCGAAAATCCCTTCAATGAAACATCTTGTTAAGCGACTCGTTTAAAAAATTAAAAAATTAATGGGACGAAATATGATGTTCTATTCTCTATATTTTGGCGATTGTCAAATTTTTTCTCAAATATAAAAAGTACATATTCGTTAATTCTCATAATATGGCAAAATAAGAAGCTCTCAAATTGTCAAAAATATGAGAAGTATGACAATTTGAGAAAGGAGTTTGGATGCTCTAAGAGCATCTGTAGTCGTTTGCTATTTATGGATAATATGCATATTATCCATAAAAAGTCGCTGCAGTCGTTAGCTATTTATCCATTTTATGGATAAATAGCTACAGTAGATTGCTATATTTGAGAATCCGCATAGAGCATATGCATATTTGGGTAACGGCACATCATGTGCCGTCCCAAAAAAAAATTTTTTTTTTTTTTTGTCGGACGGCACATAATGTGCCGTCCCATTCGTAAATAATATATTTTATTTAATCTTAAATCCCAAACCGGAATTAAATAATCCAAAACAGCCCCACCCCGGACGGCACATTATGTGCCGTCTCATGCCTTCCCCATATGTCGGACGGCACATTATGTGCCGTCCCATTCTTTTTTTTTAAAAAAAAAAATTTTAAATGTTGGACGATTATGCCCCCCAAGTTCAACGGCTATTTTTATAGCCGTTTTGACAATCCAACGGCTATAATTTCATCTCAACGACTACATTTTCATCTCTTTCAACTAGTTCACTTCCTATATATATACTACTCAATCTCAATCAAATATGAGCATAAAAAATTGTAGTGAATTATCCAGATCTCAATTATCTTCTCTGTGTTGTATTTATCTTAAATATCATCTCTGTCTTCTGTGTTGTATTATCTTAAATATCATCTCTGTCTTCAATTTAATCTCTGTCTTTTATTGAGTTATTTCCCAAACACGATTCAAATGGCAAATGTTAGAAGTGGTGCAAGGGGAAGGGCTTATACTGCTCAGGAGGATCTTGTGCTATGCCAGGCATGGGTTAATATTACTCAAGATCCAGTTACTGGTACTGACCAATTCGGAGCACAGTTCTGGGAACGTATTTATACTACATTTAAGGTAATATTAGGCTCTCCCACCGACAGAACAGCTGCCTCACTCACTAGTCGATTTCAGCTAATTTCCAAAGAAGTAGCTCTATTTATAGGGAAATTGAGCAACGCAACAAATCGAGCCGGTAGCGGTACAACAGAGGCAGACAAGGTTTGTATAATAACGTATAATTTGAAGTTATTTTTTTTGTATAATTTGTTTACCTATAATAACGTTTGAAATATAAATGTGTTCTCAGATTCGCGAAGCGAGAGTACAGTTTTTGACATCTTCGGGGAAAGCATTCAAATTTGATGAATGTTACGAGATCCTGAAAGACCAGCCAAAGTTTTCATTGCGCACAACACAAATTTTTGATCGAGTACCGAATACCCAATTCGGTGAAGGTAGTGAAAGCCCAAACTCTCCAACAATCAACTTCGACGCAGATATACCCATGGATACGGATTCACCAACACCCCTTATCCGACCACCCGGTCGCAAAGCTTCTAAGAGAAAAGGCAAAAGTGTTGCCGAAACATCAGGCATCAAAGATATGGCTGAAGAAACAGCTATATTTACAGCTGTATACAAAGAATCGCAAGTTACAAGGAATGCGATAAAAACCCGAGAATGCGATCTTAAAGAACGGATCGAGGAAGATCGTATTATGGGTATGGATCTTAACGCATTACCTCCGAATCAACGATATTATTTTATGTGTAGGCAAAATGAAATCCTACAAAAACGCGGTTATAACGATGGGTGAAGTACTTGATCAAAAAAAATTTGTATTTTGTCTTATTACTTGCATTATTTATTTGGAATGAAGAAGATTTTTTTCTTTTGCAGTGAGTAGACTAATAGCATCCTGTATGATGAAAATGAACAATTATATACTACTATAGTTGAAAATGAGCATTAATTAGTAAATGTCATATATTTATAATTAGATCATTAAATTAAAAGTTACAATACAAAGGGAGTACATAGTAATACATGTCATGATCAATTAGTCATCTCCAAATTGGTTCCAAATATGCTCCACAAGATCTTGGCGGAGAGCGTGATGTCTTTGTCGATCATGTAGAATGACATTACGAAATGTTCGGCCTACTTCATCAATTGGTCCACATGTGCTTGGTTCTATCCCAACCGAGTCAGGAATTTGATCATATTCATTGTCAAGATTTTCATCGTCACGTTCATCCTCCACAATCATGTTGTGTAAGATGATGCATGTTTTCATAATATAGGAAAGACTATCTGCATCCCACAAACGTGCTGGACCCTTCACTATTGCAAAACGTGATTGTAAAACACCAAAAGCACGCTCGACATCCTTTCTTGCACCCTCTTGTAATTCTGCAAATTTTCTTTTTTTTGGGTATCTGGTGCGGTGTAAGTTTTCACGATGGTTGCCAACGGTGGGTATATACCATCCGCTAGGTAATAACCCATATTGTAATTGTTGTTGTTGATGACAAAATTGGCTGGAGGTGCACGACCGTCAAGAATCTCATTAAATAAAGTTGACCGGTTCAGCACATTTAGATCATTGTTGCAACCTGACATCCCAAAAAAAGAATGCCAGAACCAAAGATCATAAGACGCAACTGCTTTGAGAATAATTGTTGGTTCCCGAACATGTCCTGTGTATTGTCCGTGCCATGCTGTCGGACAATTTTTCCACTTCCAATGCATGCAATCTATACTACCCAACATTCCAGGGAATCCCCGAGCACTATTCACTTCTAGTAGTCTTTCCACATCGCCTGGTGTTGGTTTTCTCATATATTGGGTAGCAAATAAAGTTACAATTGCAAAACAGAAACGACGTAGACTTTTCAATACCGTTGTTTCGCCAATACGTACATATTCGTCTACAGCATCAGCTGCCCCTCCGTATGCTAAACAACGTAGTGCCGCCGTAATTTTTTGATGGGGACTGAACCCAACCTGCTTGCATGCATCTTGGGACAGTTGAAAATATTGATCGTAACCTACAACAGCATTCAATATCCGGTTGAAGAGTTGACGGCGCATACGAAATCGACGCCGAAAAAATGAATCTGGGTAAACTGATCGTAGGTGAACTGCTCTACACGACGCACTAAAGGCGAAGCCTCTACACGATGCCATGAAACGCATTTGAGGAGGTGGATTTTTTGGTATAGCAATATAGCCAGTAAGTTGGCGCATACAACGATCAGCAAGATACCATACACCCTACAATGAATTATTCACTTTAGCATAATCATACAAATTATAGAAAATATTGTAAATTAATATGAATATTTTAATATACCTGGCCGCAGTACGAAAAAGCATGACGATACCGTGATATATACTTGGCAACTTCTATTTCATACACATTTGTTATTGTTGAAGAATTATATGGCTGCCAAATTATTGAGGAAGGAGTGCGCATTTCAAACTGATCACGGGCCATCGACTGATTATACCGAATCGGACCGGAGCGACCTGAATCCAAGAATTCTTTATTCCATCGCAAAATTCTCGGCCATACATCAGAGTTACACATGTGGGTCTCGATAGGGGTGTTCCTATCTCTAACAGGAATACAGCAATTTGTGTACTCGTAAGCCCAATACTGTACAGCACAATTATCGATTATGTTACGAATAAATATATTTAAATAATATCATGAGATTTTCAGTCTAAAATTAGTAAATAAAAGAATAAGTATTACCTCCAACACTTGCCACGGCCCATTAAACGATTTCAGTTTGAGCCTGCTGCATGAATCCAAAGACAAATACAACAGAGCAAGTGCATGACTACCCCATTCGTATTTGCCAACAGCATTGAGGTCTACAACTGCAGCTAGCCAACCACACCTTACTAATCCAGAACCATTTGTGAAAAGAAATGTACCGAGGAAGAACATAAAGAACGCTCGAGCGATCTTAATCTCTAGGAAATTGTCACTTTGGGCTTCTTCAATCAAAGTTTTAGTAAAATAATTTTTGAAAAAACCAACCCGTATACCTTGTGATTTCCAATCATCAACCGTTAGTTCTGGAAAGAAGCGTTCCTGTACAACCTCAAAAGAATACATCTCATCGTCGCATGGAGGCAATTCGCCGATACCAATTGAAATTCCCGTAAGCATTATCCAATCTAATGGAGTGAAACCCAACTCACCACATGGTAAGTGGAAAGTGTGGGTAGTGTCCCACCATCTCTCTACGAGTGCCTCTACGAGCCGAACCGACGACTTGTTTGTATTGATAGTCATAAAACGGTGCCATCCCGCCCGCTCTACTAGTAGTCGAATAAGTGGAACCCGTGAGCAGAACTGCTTGTACATCTTGATCGGTTCCTTCCAATTTCCCCTGAATTTACAGAAACCACCCTCAGGGGTAACAGTAACATATTGACTCATATGTTTCGAATCGTCTACTACACGATTCCAGTTGAACTGATCGGCATAGTCGACATTTGACATATCAACATCACCCTCGGTGCTTGTGCCGGGTTGAGCTGGCACATGTTCTCGCTTGGATTTTAAACGACCGATAAATCTTCGTGCAAAAGACATTTTTTTTTAGCTAAATGATAAATTGAGATTGAGATTTGGGTGAGATAGAATTGGGATTAGTTTTTTTGATTGCCGAGAGGAGAGAGGAGAGGAGAGAATGAGATAGATAGAAGACAGAGAGGAAGAGCTTAAGTTGGTTTGGTTTGAGAATAATAGCTAGTTGATATATATATATAGAGAGAGAGAGCAAGGGTATTTTGGGAAAAAAATACTTTAAAAAAGCCTGAAATGGGGGAATGAATTCCGGAAAAGCAAAAAGGGCCAAAAAATTTTTGATGGGTGTCGGACGGCACATTATGTGCCGTCCCGAATTTAAGGGGGACGGCACATCATGTGCCGTCTCGCCTATAAAAAAAAAAAATCAGCGTTCGGACGGCACATTATGTGCCGTCCCACCTGATTTTTAATTTTTTTGGTATTTTTTTTATCTTCAGATGGCACATGATGTGCCGTCGCGTATTTTAATATTAATAGAAAGCTAAAATTTAGCTTTCAACGACTGCAGCAAAACTACGATATCTATATCTATTTATCCATATATCCATATTTTACCACTGAACGACTACAGATGCTCTAATCAAGCTATAATAACAATGAATGATAAATGCATGAAATGATCATAAAGAATATTCATATAGCACCTAACTAACATGATTTGAAACAGTGATGAATTTAAATGTGTAGGCATGCAATCAATGACTATTTTATGTCACATGGTGGTTGGATGGTTTATTACAATGCATATCTAAATAAGATGTGGCAACTTAATTCATTAGGGTGACGAAGTGAAGTCAGTTACTGCATATGGTGCATGTGCAGTTGTTGCACCTTCATTAGGTGACTAGACAAGTCAAATTACAATGTGGGGGTTCGTTAAGATTCACTCACAGGTCTACTAAGATTTTACTAATATTTTGCAGGATCTACGGGCAAATGAGAATATGAAAACAAAGTATACATAAAAGGTTATGAGAGGAACCTTCAAAATCTAGTAGAATTTTTAACAATCCCTGTCCATAAATTCATGCTTATGTCATCCAAAAAAAATTTTTACCAAGCCGTTTGTCGCTTTAGATTCCAAGGACAAGTTTGGTACGGGTAAATATAAAAAAATTCTAAAATTATCTGGTGAATTACCTGATTTAGTAAGATATGAGTATAGTTTTGGAATGATTTAATTAAAATCCTTTATTGTAAATAATATATAATCCTCCTTAAAAGGGTGGGGTTTGTAGATTTATTCACATAAAAAGTAACTGAGATTATCATGTATAACGCCCCGCATTCAACTCGTACGCACACAATTAACTAAATTCTAGCCACGCCCACCACAGGCTGCCTCAAAAGGGTGTCCGGACAGTTAGGTAACCCTTCTTCATTGGCTTCCTAATATATGCTTATAATTCTCCTAATCCCCATCCGATATGGGACTATTCCTCTAGTCAACCGGTCAAGCACACCCCCATTCCATCTTTCTTTTCTTTCATTTTAATCATTTCCTATGGTCCATAGACCATCTTATGGACCTATCACACTCTCAATTCCTATAGGATCTCCTATAGGCCAACATTTAATACCTTTCACTTTCTTTCTTTCCATCCATGCCACGTCATCTTCTTTCTTTCCATCCATTCTTTTCTTTTCTTTTATACTACTTCTTATATATATATATATATATATATATATATATATACTATATACTATTTCCATATACTATTATACGGAAATACGGGGTCTCACATCATGTTACCAAAACACTCTCCACGTTTTTGATAATCTTTCTGCAGTATCATATTACCGCTCTATATTCCGTCCAACAAATTTGTTACTTTGTCTTATCATGGTAGGATTTGTGCATATCTCTAATATTATAATGGGAGAGTTGGGGTTGTCATTTGTCAACATACAAATCCGTGCATTGCACGTGCAACTCCAACTCTCCCATTAATTATAACAAAAGGAAACAAATAAAATAAATTCTATCTATTTAAAACGTGCAACGCACGTGCAAACAATTTTATAATAATTTTTTAACACTAAACATACACATATGTTGCACGTAACACTCAAATTCTATTTATAAACACTGCATTGCACGTACAAATGTATCTTTTTCTTCAAAATATTTTTTCTAATTACGTGCAACGCACGTCCAACTTCAAAATTATTTCTTAACACATATATCGCACGTGAAAATCCTCCAACTCTTATCAAAATGTGCATCGCACGTGAAAAATACTAGTTTATATATAAATCATAATGTCCAATTAGAGATTGAACTGAATTAAATAAGTATGATATATGTTTCAATATAATATATCAATTTTATCAATAGCACCTTTCATTATTCATTTAAAAATTGAAGGGAAAACTCTTTGTCTACTGTAACTCCCTGTTCCAGTTGTACGTATTTTATTACGTGAATTTTTGTACTTCAATTTTCTGATTAGTTTTATTTTTCTCTTTGGACTCTTAATCTAAAGCCAGAATATTTTTCTGATCAATTCTATAATTTTGTGATTTTTCGACCGGAGTTTAAATACAAATTTTAAGCCCTGATTAATCCTAATTCTATTCCTAATCCTAATCCTAACCTGCTCCCGCTAATCACTCATTCAAAGCCAAACCACCCTGCCTAATTCTACGCCTAACTTTCTCATTTTTCTCCTACTCTACTCTGCCTCCACCGCCCTACTACTCCTAATCCCCTCTTCTGTCAACCCCCTATTCTGTAATCAGGTTACATTTTTCTACACTAATTCCTCCATCCCTCTTTCTATATATATTTTATATACATACATCCACTCATTTGCAGCCAACCTTTTCTCACTTCGTCATTATATTTCCACATACAAACAAACAACTCCTACTCTTACTACTATTACTACACATATATATAATAATGTATCCCTAATTATACACATGCATGCACAATTACTTCATGACTCCATATACAATCAGCCAACTCTCTCCCCCTCTCTTGTTTAAATCTATATATATGCATACACACACACACACATGCATAACACATCAACCCCTCATCTCTATGTCTCCTTCTTCCTTTTTCCTCTGCCTTCTTCACACCCGAGAGCCCAAGCCAACACCCGAGCTCTACTTTACCCTCCGCCTTCGAGCCGACGACTCCACTTCTACGGTCCCGTGAACCCCAAAGAACAACCCAAACTCACTCCGTCTCCGCACGCCGCGCCACCTTGTTGTTGTTGTCACTCACCATTGCCACGTTGCTCACTCGTTGCCATCTTGCTGCCATTCTTGCCGACGTCCGTTGCTGACGTCGCTTCTTCTTTCCATGGTTAAGATCATCACCAAAATCGTCACGTTATAAGGCAAGTATCTTGTACACTCTTTTTGTTCTCGTATAAGCATTTTCTTTGGACTCGTGGCAAGTAGCCTAATTATTATCATATTTTATTGTCAAATTCCATTTTAGTCACTTGTTCCATGCTATATCAACTCAAGAGTGAACCGTTAACACATTTCGAATCGTGTTATCGAATATCGAATATTCAACCTTACTATCTCTAAATTTCTTGACCTTGCACTAAGAATTCGACCATATTTCCGATATTGGATTGAAGATTTTCTACATGGAAATCGTAGCCCATCGAGTCCCGAATCCAGAACATCTTACGGTTTCTCAATCGGATATATAGATTGTGAGATATCGCAATTTTAGTACTGGCATAACGTGAATTTCTGAACCTGCACGGGATCACTAACCGGTCTCTTGTACTGAGAATTTGATAATGTTCCCGATACTAGATCGAAAAACTTTCTACATCAAAATCGTAGCCCTTCGAGTCTAGATATCCAGAACATCTTACGGTTTCTCAATCCGATGTATAGATTGTGAGATATCGCAATTTTAGTATTGTGACTCTGGATTTCCAGAATGCGCGCGATTAACATCGAAACCAGCGAAGAATGAATTTGTACGCATAGCTACTGTTTCTAGAATGTATTGGAACGGTGTGAATATGCATTAGAACCGGAAGAGAGTCTACTTTCTAGAATTTCTGACGGAATCGGATTTGCTTTTCTGTAACAACGGGAAAGTAAATTTGAATGCAGATATGTCAAGTTGTTTAAAAATTCATCTCTACGTTTTTGCATATAAACCCGTTATTTTTTTTATTTAATGAACTGAGTGTATTATTGCTCTTGTAATAATAACTTCTATAGATATAATAGGTTGATAGCATGTATTTTATACCACTTGATAATTTATAATAATTACTCTCGATACATGTACCCGTTTCATCTCATACCATGATTACTGTCCTTGATATTTTTCTAGATTAACTGTCTTGATTTTACCGTTCCACTAGTCGTACCAACTGCATGTTCACAATTAATTATAAAAGAATAACAAGTCGGGGTTATAAGGGTATGGCTTAGTAATGGACAGTATAGGGGAGTATACTCGGAAGGGGGCCCGTGTTTTCCTAGTGATTCTTGATTCTTGATTCATGATTTTTGATTCTTGATTACACAATTTTTGATTACATGTCTTGATATTATCACTGGAAGATCCGAGTACATAATGCTATAGAATTCACTATTTAAATCTAAACGTCACATGATTGATATGCATCGAACTTGTGGTATGGGACACAGGATTGCGTGCATTAGATAAGTTAATAAATCAGATAAACTTGAGATTTTCACTAGGCATGATTCTTGATTACATGAGTCTTCATTACATGTCTCTTGATTCTTGATTACATGATTCTTGATTGACTCTTGATTACATGACTCTCGATCCTTGATTACATGATTATCGATTAACTTAGCCTAGGTTATCAGTTGCTTATACCTTGAAGTCTTGAATATACTAGTTACAATTATTACTTACATGATCATATTGTCCCAGTTCTTTGCTTCCTTCTATATTGTATTTGCACTGTTACTTCTTGTTTCTTTCATATTATATCTTGTTATATTACCCCTTTTACTGCTTATTGCTACTTACTGCCCGAAGCTTGCTCTAACGGGTACCTTTTCTATTTTTCTTTGAGTTAATAATTATACAGGTATTGATGGACCTGCAGAACAGATTTTCTAGACGATCGTTGCTGCTTTCTTACTACTTCATGTTGCTTTTCTTTCAGTCGCTATCTTATCTATTTGTTATAGTGAACTGCTTATCGTACTGTTTTAATTCTGGCATCTTGTATTCCTGGGCATCTTGACCCGATATTGATGTATTATCTAGATTATAATTATTCTATTTCCAGCTCATGTGATCATTATATTTGTCTGCGTGAATGTGTTATAAATATCTTATTGAGCTTATAATTGTACAGCTTATGGATGATGTATATCATTCGCTGGGTCCCAGTTCCGTGCCTGTATTTTCGTATGGTGGGAAGCGGGGCGTGACATCTACTAAGCCAAATATAATAAATGTTATTGATATTTATAATCCATGTATACCTAAGATCATGTGTTTATACTTTGTGCATTTCAATTTTTTTTTTTAAACTTTTTTTTATCTATTTGGTTGAAATATATTAAAATTATAATGTAACTTTTTAGTCATCTATTTGTTATTGTACTCATATTTTATAAGATACAAGAAATTTGCATGTACAATGCACGTTCTGAGTTTTTTTGTATATATATAGTAAATAATAAGACATAATCTGGGCTCAAACCTGAGACATCCTTTTATTCATCACATACTCTTTACAAATTACCCCTAGTGGCGCAAACTTTTATTTTATATGAGTGACACTTTTATAAATAATTATATCGTAAATAAATTTGAACTTTGAGGGTATTATGGTAAATAACAATAGTTGAATAAAAGAATGGTTGATCTAACTCCTACTTAAAAATAAATCGTTTAGATTAGATTGTTAAATATTTACAAATAACAAAATCCCAACTCTCCCATCATAATATTAGAGATGTATCGGTATTGGTTTTGCACATGTCACCTATATCCATCGATTCGTAAAGCAAATAACAGTTATATTACTTTTTTTAAAAAATAAAGTCAAAAGGTATTTTCGGAAATGTATACTATAGCGAATAATTGATGTGAATGAATTGGTCTATACCAAACTCAGTAATAAAATATTTCATAAAATGCAATGTCATGTACCAAACACAGTATCGTAGCATTCATGAGAATCATGATTTGTATCCTCACATTTACGAGAATCTGCTCATTCTAAGAAACTCTCCAATCTGTGTACCAAATGTCGCCTAAAAAATATATATTGGCCTTTTCAACGGTAACTAGTGACTATTTTTTCTAGAGTATCAAATTTACCATTAAGGTTCCATGAGTGAATTTTTTTTGTATGCCACTTTTTGAAACTATTTGCAGAAAGAGAACAGTTGCTAAAATATTTATGCTCGTGGACTCAACAACTAAACTCGCTGTTTCCCAACGGCGAGTTTAGTTGTTTCATGCTCGCCATTGGGACACGACGAGTTTACTGCTAATTAATTAGAAATACGGCGAGTTCAGTTTAAAATTTTCAATGAAGAGAAGACTTGCCATTCCAAACGGCGAAGACATTTATACTACTCATTTTTTGGAACGGCGATGATGTAGGAAATTTCACAAAGACTAAAACACTATGTTGTACTTAGTATATTTACAAAATAACTCCATATAATTTTTTTTTTGAACTAAACTCGCCGTTCCCAACAGCGAGTCTGGTATAAATGTCTTCGCTGTTAGGAAAGGCGAGTCTTCATTGAAAATTTTGAACTAAACTCGTTGTTGGGAATAACGAGTTTCTCAAAAACAAAAACAAAACTACACTCACCAAGTTGTAATGGCGAACATGAAACAACTAAATTTATCATTAGGAATGACGAGTTTAGTTATTGAGTTTACGAGCACAATTATTTTGGTAACTGTCAATTTTCTACAAATAGTTTTGAAAAGTGGCATATAAAAAAAAATCTCTATGAGTAGACCTTGTAATAACTTTAGCTGATAATTCCATTTGGGACAAGAAGCAGAATTTTCGGATCCCCATTCAAGTAATTATTATTATTTTTGTGTATATATATATATATATATTGCTTTTTGTACTTCCTGCGACAGACAAGTGGAAGTTGCATGTTACTCAAAGATCTCATTAATGTAGATGAGCATGAACAGAGGGTTTGGATCTCAAAAGCTCGTCTATGTTCTGTTTCTATAATCTATTTGATCGTACAGTACTATTCATGAGCTGGCATAGCTGGCTTGTTTTGAGCCTGAGAAATATTCTGGACTGGACAATGTGGACGTGTATCAAGTATATGCAATCCCATTGGATCATATTATACCATTTGCCCGTTTTTAGGCCCATTTAAGAAACTGGATTCAAGCCCAAGCTTGACACCTGGAATGGCCATGTTGTTTTGGGCTGTGACTACCTAAGAATATTGGGAGCTTTGGATTGTTACAAAAACCGGTGAGAGTTTTTGTTACGTCTCTACTATTATAACTAGGGAGTTGTCCCACTATCTCTTCACCCTACATTCAAAAGTGTTCTCTTCTCATTTAACAATAAGTAGTATCTCTTCATCAAGTATTATTATTACCAATCAGAACATCTTCCTCAGTCATTTACTTTATGCAAATGATAGTTTATTTTTTTTCTTTTTCTAAAACTAATGTATCCTAGTGTAAGGTGATTAAAATACTACATGATACCTCTGTTCTCTCAGCAGACAAAAATATGAATCTTAGTAAGTCAAGTGTTTTCTTTAGAGAGCGTGTTGGTTTGAACAAGTGACACCGCACACTTTGCAAATGGAGGTGGGTTCAATGCCGTTCAAATACCTTGGTGCTATAATTAACTCATCCAGTATCCCTGGTGCTAATTACAGTGATGTGGTGGAGATAGTTTGTAACACCCCATATTTATAGAAGAAAATTAAGATATATATATATATATATATATATATATATATATATATATATATATATGAGAAATGCTCCATTGAAAACGCAAATGTTGTGAAAACACGTGAAAACCATCTAGGCCGTTATTGGAAACAACGGTCTAGGCTTATTTTCACGTTTTCCACGCTTGTTTTCACGTTTTCCACGCTACAGTACGTTTTCAATGGAGCAAATATTGAAATGGGCCTATAGGAAAGTCTATGGGCTATAGATTAACTGGATTAAATGAAGAGGCCTAGAGAGAGATTATGGCACTTATGAAATAGGCATTAAATGAAAGAAAAGAATGAAAGAAAAAGAAAAGAGAAGGAGGGGTTGCATGATTGCTGACGTGGAGGAAAGAAAAGATGAGAGGAATGGATGTGTGTGTCTGATGTGTGGCCGGGATTGAAAGAAAGGGACTGTGGCTGTGCTGTGGCGTGGGGGGTTTAGTCCCATATCGTCCGAGAGAGAGAGAGAGAGAGAGAGAGAGTGAATAAATAGAAAATGCCCATGATCAAAGGTTACCGAATAGTCCGGACACCTTTTGTGAGGTCAGCCTGTGGTGGGCAATAAATTAGAATTATTTGTGTGTGTACGAGTTGAATACGGGACGTTACAGATGGTAGCAGAGCTAACTTTTGACGCCGAATGTAGTTCTTGTATTTGATGCGTAAGACCTGTATAGCAGATGCATAAGACCTGTATGGCAGCATTGTGTATTTGATTTGGATACAGTTTACATTTGACTAGAAAGATGATCATGTGCTAGATTGCATGTTCCGTATTCAGCGAGGACGCTGAATTCTTAAGAGGGGGTGAATGTAACACCCCAGATTTTTAGGAGAAAATTAAGAGAGATATATATAGAATATTTGTATTTGATCTGGATACTGTCTACATTCGACTAGAAAGGTAATCCTGTGCTAGATTGCACGTCCCGAATTCAGCGAGGACGTTGAATTCTTAAGAGGGGGTGAATGTAACACCCCAGATTTATAGGAGAAAATTAAGATATATATATATATATATATATAGAGAATATTGGAGTGGGCCTATAGAAAAGTCTATGGGCTATAGATTAAGTGGATCAAATGAAGAGGCACATAGAGAGATTATGGGGCTTATGAAATAGGGCATTAAATGAAAGAAAGAAGGAGTGGCTGCAAGATTGCTGACGTGGAGGAAAGAAAATATGAGAGGAATGGATGTGCGTGTGTGATGTGTGGCCAGGATTGACAGAGAGGGGTTGTGGCTGTGTTGTGGCGTGGGGGTTTTAGTCCCATATTGCCCAAGAGAGAGAAAGAGAGAAAGAGAGAGAGAGAGAGAGAGAGAGAGTGAATAAATAGAAAATGCCAATGATCAAAGGTTACCGAATAGTCCGGACACTTTTTGTGAGGCCAGCCTGTGGTATGCAGTGGATTAGAATTTATTTGTGTGCGTATGAGTTGGGTACGGGGTGTTACAGAGTTCGTAAATGCCTATCTAGTTGGAAGACTAAGACTCTTACCATCACATGTAGATTGGTTGTTCTGAAATCAGTTGCTTAAGCTCTTCCAATGTATAAGTTAACTCACAGTTAGGTCCCGAAATCTACCGGTGATAAACTTGAGTAATAATTTTGTGCTTTTGTTTGGGCTAAAGATAATCGTGATAAAGGTGTGCATATGATTGCATGAGATAAAGTTTGTAGACTCATTGAGTTCGGAGGTGTTGGTTATCTGCTAAGTATAAGCTCCCTTCATCGGTATGAGATATTTTTTTGGGAAATATACCTCAAATATTTCTTTAAGATTTAGAATCTTTTTTTTTGTTTAATTTTTTTTAGATTTACATCTTTCTATATTTAAAATATATGATACAATCTCTTATAACTATCTGATATTTGTTAGGATTTATTCATAACTTGATAAAGGGGAATATATTTGATTAAGTCAAAGTTTACTAACACTAACAAATATTTCAAGTTTACTACTCTATAAATACAGAATAAAAGATTGTATCTAAGTATTTTCCAATAGAAAAAAAAAGAGACTAGCTATCTAATTGAGAGATCATTAAAATCAGAGAGAGAAAAGAGTGAGACTAAGAGACATATGTTTCCTTACTATCTAATTAAATATTGGCTCCGAAAATCTTCCTTTGTTCTTCTTTTTACTACTTTTCTACTTGTTGCAAATTCGATTTATTTTGCCGATTTTTTCAAAGAATAACAAATTGTTGGGTAACTATCTAATTTTGCGATTTTGACCTAACAATTGGTATCATAGCTAGGCTAGCGAGACTTGAAGATCCAACCGAAAATGATGGTGTCAACAACTTGTTTTTTTATGGAGATGATCGATGGCAGTATGATTGATCTACTTTTGCAACATTATCTACCGAACAAAGAATGAAGACAACGAAGATTGAAGATTGAAGATTGGGAAAACTATGCTGCAATAAGTGTTCCTCGAGATAACTCTCTTTTTCTGGCTATCTCTCGAATATGGTGGGTGAAACGTTCGTGCAAGCAGGCTTGAAGATAACACAGTACATATATTATCATCCTCTTCGACATAAGCACTATGAGGAACACCCACGACAAAGCTAAACATGTATTGATCCATGCTCGAAAGAGGAGTCACTACCGATTAACAACTCTTTCAACTATAGCCTGTAAGAAGTCCAACTCGGCGTTGAACCGAGGAGGATGTCTGAACTAACTTAATATTGTATAGGTGTATGTCCATGTCTGAAGGAGGAATCACTACCAAATTGACAACTCTTCCAACTACTACATATGAGAAGTCCTACTTGATGTTGAACATAAGAGAAGATGCTAAAAACCCCATAGGTGATGAGAGTCAATAAGAAATGGAGTCAGTTTGAAGTGGTTGACACATTTAGCTAAGGGACGAACAAATAGCTCATTGACTCATGAAGACCTTCCAGTTGGAATAGGAAAATCATATTTGAGTCAGGGAAGAGATTGTTGGAAATATGCCTCAAATATTTCTCTAGATTTATAATCTTTATTTTTTTGTTATTTTCTTTTAGATTTTTATCTTTCCATATTTGAAATATTTGATACAATATCTTATAACTATCTTGAGATATTTGTTAAGATTTATTCCTAAGTTTATATCGGAGAATATGTTTGACTAAGTCAAAGACTATTAACCCTAACAAATATCTCTAGATTACTACTCTATAAATACAGGAGAATATATTTTATCTATGTATGCTCAAAAGATAACCAATAGAAAGAATTAAGAGCTAGCTATTTAATTGATAGATTATTGTAATCAAAGAGAAAAAACGGGCGAGAGGCATGTCTTGTAATTCCCTTACTATCCAATTGAATATTGGCTCCGAAAAATCTTCTATGTTCTATTTTCTACTACTTTTTTACTTGTTGCAAATCCGATTATTTTTCTAAATTCTTCGAAGAATAACGAGTTGTTTGGTAATTATCTAATTCCGTGATTTTGAACTAACAACTGGTATGGTAGCGTCAGAGTTAGAAGATTCAACCGAAGGTGATGGCGTCTACTTCCAACACTGCTTCAACAACTTGTTTCTCTATGGAGATGGTCGATGGCAACAAGATGAATCTACTTTTGCAACATGATCTACCAAATAAAGAACAAAGACAGTCAAAGGTTGATGATTGGGAAGACTATGACTACAAAATGACTTCCTCGCGACTACTCTTTTTTTTCAGATCATCTCTCGATATAATGGGTGAAACATTTGTGAATGTCGGAACAAAGATAACATAGTGCTGATACTATCATCCTCCTCACCATAAGCACTATGAGGAACGCCCATGACAAAGCTAAACATTCATCGATCCATGCTCGAAGGACAGTCACTACCGAATTGAAAACTCTTCCAATTACAGCATATAAGAAGCCTGATTCGACGTTGAACCAAGGAGGATGTCCAATGTAACCCCTGTTTTTCTAAAAATATATTTTTGTATATTTTCTGTATTTAAAAATTTCACAAATTATTTTTTTTGGTTTTCAAATCCTTTTAAAATGTATTCTTGGATCTTCTGCTAAAATCTGTTTTCAATCAAATGAATTTATTTGTAACTATTTTCTGTGATTTTATATTGTAATAAAAATCTCATTATTATTATTGTTATTATTGTTATTAGTTTTGACTGGTTATTAACGACCTATTTCTATGTACAAATTGTATTTGTAGTATTTTAAATAAATTATATTTTGTAATGCAAATTACATTTTATTATAAACAAAATTTTTATTTGTATCTTACTGAATTTATAAACCCTATTTTATCCTATTGGATTTCTATAAACCCCATAACCCCAATTACCCATTACATTAAAACCCAATAGCCCATTTTACATTTACCCAAATACCCTTTACCCCAACCCAGAACCGTTAACAACTCCCATACCCATTTAAAACTCATTTACCTATAACCCATATACAACCTACCCAAACCCCATCTGTTCACAACCCGAACCACTTCAGCATAAAACCCTACTCTAATACCCATATATATGCACCTAAACCCTATGCCTCTTCATCTTCTTCAATACCCCCCAGCCGCTTTCATCCTCCCGAAACCCTAACTTTCTGTAACCCAACTCTCCATCCCTCATCCCTGTATATTTTGAATCCCCGGTGCCGCCTCGCACCTCCCAGGGCCGGCCCTGGCCCAGGGCCAGCTGGGCGACCGCCCAGGGCCCACTTCAGGGGAGGGGCCCAAATTTTTTTAAATATAATAAATTAATGGCCTTATAATTAATATAATGAATTAATGGATTTGTAATTAATTTTTAGGGGGCCCAATTTAGTAATCCCTCGCTCTCTCTCTCTTTCAGTGTCACTTCAACTTCTTCAATTTTATTTTTGTTCAGCCTCTTCATCTTCTTCAAATTCTCTCTCTCTCTCTCACTCACTCTCTCTCTCCCCTTCCGGCTTCTTCAGATCTTCTTCAAATTGTCAGTTGAGAATTTTCGTTTGTTTCTTGTACAAAGTTTTTTTCTTAGCAGGAGGTAGTTAGAGTTGTAGTCATGGTGTCTCGGGTATCATAGGCGTAGTTGGAATTGTTGGTCTTCTTAGCAGGACTACAGGAGTTGTTGGTCTTCTTAGCACTACTCTGGTAGTTCAGCCATCTCATGTCGTTTTTTTTTAATTAATAGAATTGAGAATCTCTTTTGTGGTTTTAGGAGGTATTGAGGCAGAAATCACTCCAACAATAGTATTGTTGATTGATTTTATTGTTAGGCAAGCTTAGTGACCAACTGAAATTTGAAGATTATTTATATGATAAGCTTGATTCCTGGGCCTGGCACTATATTATAGATTTTTTTTCCAGGTGCCAAAGCGGTTGTCACTGTGCTTAATGAAAAATATGAAGTATTTGGTGTCATAAAGCAAAACAAATGTAATCTTTATTTTTCTAGGTATTATTTTTATGTCTCCCACCGTTATATTATAATTTATTAATATATATAAAAATACATGCGTGTCTATAAAGGGCCAACTTTTTTCGCCCAGGACTTCAAATACCTCAGGACCGGCCCTGGCGCCTCCTTGCACAGACTGCAGATAGTCAGCAACGTCCGCGCCTGACCTGTACGCTGCTCTTCCTTGTCGCGACGTCAGCCGCGACACCCCCCGATGCACTCCCGACCTTTCCCTGTGCAGCACCCCGTCGCCGCTGCAGCGATGTCGACTCGAACAGCCTGTGCAGCACGCCCCCATGGTTGCTGGTGTTGCTGTTGTCGCGACTGCCGTCAGCCGGAACCACTGCCAGCCCTCGCACCGTTCTTGCCAGCGCTACCCCTGTGTGCCGTCGACCTCCAGCCCCGCCACCGAAGCCAGTGCCCACTGCCTTGATGTTGCTGTTTATTTTGGGTTGTGCTCAAGTGAATCCTGGCCATCGATCTTCATCATGATCATCAAGTCTTGATATTGGCCATCCGATCTTGTTGATCGTGATCATGGAGTGTTGATCATGTGATGAGAGCCATCCGTTTCCCCCTTGATCATCTTGATCTTGATTGAGTGCATTGTTGTCCGTCCGTTCTTGATCTCTTGATATGGTCCGTTGGATCTTAATTATCATCTTTGATATGGACCGTTGGATCGCATTATCATCATCTTGGAGTTCTTGATCACTTTGATTGGTGGCCGTCCGATCGTCGATCTGATCCGATCATCATCATCATCATCATCATCAAGATACTTATCACATCTCGATCTTGATCTTGACCTTCGATCTGAGTCGTCCGATCTGATCCGAGCACCTTGATATCTTGATCCCTTGATCTCAGTCATCTGATCGTGTTCATGGGTTATTTGTTCTTTGGATTCGTGATCTTGTTCGTGATCATCTTGTACGTGATTCGTTGCTATTGAGTTGGTGCCCGGAAATCCGTTCCCGTTATTCTCTTCTTTCGTTGGATTCATCGTCATCTTCCAGGCAAGTAACTTGTACTCCAATTTATTTGTTTGATACAAGTCAAAAATACTATCTATAGTGTGGTTGGGTCTAGAGACGACTCTTGTTTGTGATATGCTTGATGAGTTTTGTCTCTATTGTGAAAATTCGACCATAGATGGCTCACGATACAATATGGACATGAATTAACTTAGGATTTACCTATTCCGTATTTTGATCGTGTATGTGAAACTTTTGTGAGAATTCGTATTTTGGTTGAGACACATGTGATATATTTGGTGTGGACACGCTAGATATCCTAATTTATGATGTTTGGACACTTGGTTGACTCGATTTCATGTTTGGGTGTGTTTGGATCAATTTTCTTGAATCTATATCGATTTTGTTTAAGGGGGAAAATCTGTAGTTTGTCGCTGATCTGTTTTGTTTGCTGTTTTGGACTGTCTTGAAGTCGGTATCTTAATTTTGGTATAAAACATGAGTTTTAGAAAATTTTGCCTATTTTCAAACTCCTCTGACCTTGCTTGATTTTGTTTTCGTATGAGTGAGTTATGACTGTTTTACTACAGAAATGTCGATCTTTTTCCAGATTTTGTTTTTCGATGTTCTTGATGACTAAATGATTTTATTAACTATGCTACACATATTATTTTGATCCAAAACTTTGGTCAGTATTTCTTTATCTAGTTAGGGATTACCTAGAATTTTGGTGAATTTTATTGATAAACTTTATGTGCCGTTTCATGCGCGTTTATGAAAACTATACCTACTGTATTTTGCTCGTTGTACTGTAAAGAAACGTATTTTCACCCTGATTCCTTTTACCGTATGAAAAATGTTCGTGAAATATGAAAGTTAATATATTTTGTCTATTTTCATCTCCCTTTGACGGATTTGGATTTCGTTTCACGGCTTCCGAGATATTTTAGTTTTCGTACAGCAGTGTTGGAAAATTCCAGATTGGCCAAAGTATTGTTCTTGATGTTTTCTTATTTTTGATGACTGAACTATTTACTGGAATATTATGAAACTTTATATTTTGATTCTAGACATATAGGGGAATACCCCAGATTTTTTCTGAATTTATTTGAGAGGTTTTGATGCGGTTTTCCTGACTGAGAATCCATTTTACTGATTTCTGACTGAACATGTTTTCTGGATTCAACCATGTTTTGAGTTATGATGTTGTGAATTACTGTATGACTTATTTATGATCGCTGGATTCGTGTGGAAGTCTATTTTTCAGATCCTTCGACGGATCCAGATTTAGATGTTTGTAGTAGCAGGAATCGCTGTTTTAGTACAACACCATCTTCCTGTCCTGAATTAGAAAACTAGTTGTTCTACCATGTTATGTGTTATCTTATACCTGTACTTATTTATCTTGCACCCTGAACCTGATACATGTTTATATCTTGTTATCCTTGCTTTGTTTTGCGGCACATGCATGCATGCCTGATTATAATAATAAATAACCAAGCCGGGGTAACGGGAAAGATCTAGTAGTGTACTCGGAAGGGGGCCTGTGTTTCCCATATTTGAAATTTGGTATATGATTTGGATTATTTGGAATTTGGTATATGATTTGGATTATTTGAAATTTGGTATATGATTTGGTTAATTTGGAATTTGGTATATGATTTGGATTACTTGTCCCCGAGTATACTGCCCTCTATGGTCCACTATAAAATCTAAAGCGAAACTATTTTGATGTAGCAACCATGTCGTATGGGATGCATGAAGTGCTACCTAGATAGTAATCACTACAAGATTTGAACATGATACTTGAACATGATACATGCTTGCTTGATACTTGACTACATGATACATGAAACTTGAAACTTGACACCTGATACATGATTACATGATACTTGATACCTGATGTATGTTTACATGATACTTGATTACTTGACACTTGATTCATGCCATTTACACTTGATCACTTTGCCATGCTAGTTGTTTATGTTGACATTATACTTATACCATGTTGCTAGTTAGTTTCTCCATGTGCTTGTATCCTACATTATTAGTGGCCTGTAACTTGCAATTGACGGGTACTTGTTTTCTTTTTCCTTCTCCTGCAAATTCACTAATTGCAGATCAGGATGGTTAGCTGCCCGATGGAGTATGTGATCTAAAGTTCTAGTTGGCTGGAGCTTTTGCTATCTTCATTTATTTCCTGTTGCTCATTTTGAATATTGTATCTGTTACTTGTATTCTTTGTGTGGGCAATGTGACTCAGAATTTTGACTTATTCAGATCATGACTATTTGAGATATATACATATGGTTTCAAGTATTATTGTTGGTTATTGGTTCATATGTGCATTGCATGTGGTTGTTTTTTTGCTTCTGACTCTGATTATGTTGTGAGATATTGTAAAGATTTCCGAACAGCTTATGGATGATGAAAATCATTCTCTGGGCTTTTGTCTCGTATCCGTATTCCGTATTCTTTTTGGGAAGCGGGGCGTGACATCCGTACTAACTAAAAATCCTACATGTGTATGTCCATGTCTGAAGGAGGGATCACTACTGAATTCACAACTCTTCCAACTACTACAAGCAAGAAATCCTATTCGGCGTTGAACCGATGAGAGGGTGCTAAAGACCCTACAGGTGATGAGAGTCAATAAGAAAGAGAGTCATGTTACCAAGGGAAGAACAAACAGCTCGTTGACTCATGAAGACCTTCTAGTTGGAGGAGGAGAATCATATTTGAGTCAATGAGGAGATTGTTGGAAATATGCCTCAAATATTTCTCTAAGATTTATAATCATTATTCTTTGCTTATTTTCCATTAGATTTATATCTTTCCATATATTGTAACTATCTTGAGATATTTGTTAAGATTTGTTCCTAACTTGACAAGGAAAGATATATTTGACTTAGTTAAACACTACTAATCCTAACAAATATCTCAAGGTTACTACTCTATAAATACAGGAGAAATATTATATTCAAGTATTTCCCAATAGAAAATAAAGGAACTAGCTATCTAATTAAAAAATTATTGTAATCAGAGAGAGAAAAGAGAGAAACTAAGAGACGTATGTTTTGTAAATTCCTTACTATCTAATTGAATATTGACTCTGAAAATCTTCCTTTGTTCTTCTTTTTACTACTTTTTCTGCTTGTTGCAAATCCGGTTTATTTTTCTGAATTCTCCAAAAAAATGAGTTGTTGGGTAATCTAATTTTGCGATTTTGTCCTAACATTATCAATATTCGAAACAATGTTCATGGCTCTGGCACACTTCCTGCTCTGGTAAGGACCTAATTTGCAATGGTCCTCGTTGTAAACTAGGTAGCGGGATAAAGATGGATGTCTTCTCTTATCCTTGGATCTTTTGTGCTCCCCTGAATATACTGGACATTATTGCTTCTGTTAAGTTGTTGAGTTCTTCAATGGGAGTTATCGATTTTATCTTCCCCTATAAGGAATGGAAATCCGGTTATGTTGGAGTCTAGCCTACCACGTTTAATTGCTAATATTGTGCTACAAATGACAATTTTGGCGAATCAAGTCGTCGATCGCCTCCTTTGCTATGATTCATCTTTGTCAACAGTCACCTTGAAGACTCTGTATTCAGCTACTAGCGGAAGGAATTGCAAGGTACCAAGTTTTCCAAATAGTTTCATTTACAAATTGAAAGTCGCACCAAAAGTTATTGCCTGGTGGTGGAATTCCTACTATGTTAGAACTGGTTCATTGTGGGATGCAGGTGGTGCGTACTTGTCTAGTTTGTGAGGTTGGGGATGAAACAATGAACATTTTCTATTTGATTGTATTCTCATTTGTCAAGTTTGGAGCATTCTCATGCAATGCATGAACATTAATGTCAACATGACATCTTTTCTTGATTTATGGTCAATGTTAGAGAAGAATTTGCTCAGTTCATGAGCTAAAACGCAGTTATTGCACTTCTTAATTATTACCACCTTGTGGTATGTTTGGAAAGCTCGATGTAAAGTTTGTTTTGAGGAAGTGTGACCCCTCCTATGCACCGTGGTTTCCAGTGTGGTTTCAGATATTGTCGAAAGGTGAGATGTTCATAGTAGTTTTTCTGCTTTAGTGAGTTCCTACAGTGAGGTCCAATTGATGGGTCTCAAAGCGATCTCAGCTCCTCGCCGTGTGCAGGAGATCTTCATCAAATGGGTTGCACCGCTTGAAGGATCTATTAAACTAGGTCCTTGGAGGGGAATAACAACCACTATGGTTTTGTCTATAGAGATTTGTGTGGTAGACAACTATTGGTCGGTGGGGGGCCGGTGTAAAGCTCTGATACCACTTGTCAGAGAAATCTACTCCCAACTCGTAGTGCTAATGGCAGAAGTGCACCACAAGCAATAGAAACTCCCAAGAAATAGATGAACCAAGAACAAGCCATCACAATATATGGATCTCACAAGAACACAACCAATATGCAGAGATAACCAATACTTCTTATTCCCAAAGAAATACAAAGATTACAAAAGAGATTACAACTCTCAATCTCTCTCTCTCACCTTTGAAACACTCGGCACAATCTCTGTTGAAGTTGAATAATGATCTCTCGATCTAACCCTAAATTGGATTGGATAACTAAACCCTAGAGTTTACGGCCATATATATAGCCCCCAAGTAAACCCTAAAAGATATACACAAATCTAGCAAATTGGGCTTTTATCTCGCAGGTCCAAAGAACAATCAGCCGACGTTGTCGGTCGACCGCACCCCTAGTGACGGTTGACTGCAATGTGTAAAACCAACCCAGAGAGCGGGCCGGTCGACTGCACCCCCAAGGTCGGTCGACCGTCCTCTCCTCTGTTGGACAAATACACTCGAAGAACTTCCAGTCGAACGAGTCAGTCGATCGCACCCCTAGCCGGTTGACCGCAACCCTCCAGACTTCTTTTTTTCTACTTGCTGCTTGTCTTCCCTTGCTTCTTTGTCTTCTCCTCTTCTTCTCCAACTTCAAGTACCCCGTGCCTACATGTATTTGAGTCCACAGATCCTAACAATCTCCCACTTGGACCAAATACATTACGCTTTAAAGTTATTGCAATCTTTCCTCGCATTATCTCTGCCATCTCCCACTTTCATGGAAGACCCAAGTACTCCCCACTCTCATGAAGAGCACCTCCGCCACTCCACCATGTGGAGTGCACCAACCACCCCTCATCGCCTCATGAAGGATGTGCTCCACTAATCGCATAGAGCACGAATATCGGAGAAACAACCTCCCGTGTCGGATTCCGTGTTATGAGACTCCCCACCTCGCAAGATCTCCATCAACACCGGATATGGTTCGAAGCCTCTCAATACACCCTCTGCACTAGAAACCTCCGTGGACGACACCTCCACAAATTCTGCAGACTGTTCAACCCCTACAGTCCCAATTCGATTACCCTTATTGACATCACCCCGCATATCGATACCAGTGCTCTCTATCACACAAGAGTGACTTGAAGCTTCAACTGCCAATTCGCAAAGTACCATCTCCGCAGCAACGTCTTGCCCACTAGGATCACTTCCATGGCCAGTAGCTCCCACTAAATTAGTAACCTCCCCTCCACAACTGAAAGAACTCGGTTGCTTCCCACACAACCTACTACTCGATTCCGGCTGAGAGTCAACTACAGTGGAAATGCCCCTCACGTATCTAAGCAAATAAAGCGTTCCCTCACGCTTCCCTTTTGCAATCACCCATGAACCTGCAGCAATACACCACTCTCCACTACCAACTGTAGTAGACAACCCCTCTTTGTCTAGCCTTCCAATCGAGATAAGATTTTCTTTCAAGTCTGGAACATGCCTTGTCTCCCGCAAGACAACACTTTGATCATTAGTGGTGTTCATTAGTGGTGTTCACGTGCTCCGCTGCTGAACCCCCTTTCCTCAACTTCATATTAACCAATTTCTTCAGATGAAGAATTTGATTAGATGCCGATGATTTCTCATACATATTCGTGAGAATCTCCATAGCCTTCTTTGTGGTCCCATCGAATCTCTCGATCTTCATCTTGTTATCGGCCATCTCGAACAAACTGCTCTGATACCACTTGTAAAGCTCTGATACCACTTGTCAGAGAAATCTACTCCCAACTCGTAGTGCTAATAGCGAAAGTGCACCACAAGCAATAGAAACTCCCAAGAAATAGATGAACCAAGAATAAGTCACCAAAATATATGGATCTCACAAGAACACAACCAATATGCAGAGATAACCAATACTTCTTATTCCCAAAGAAATACAAAGATTACAAAAGAGATTACAACTCTCATTCTCTCTCTCTCTCACCTATGAAACACTCGGCATAATCTCTCTTGAAGTTGAATAA
Organism: Hemerocallis citrina; assembly: GCA_017893485.1. Lineage (NCBI taxonomy): Eukaryota > Viridiplantae > Streptophyta > Magnoliopsida > Asparagales > Asphodelaceae > Hemerocallis > Hemerocallis citrina. The sequence continues at coordinate 169,665,960 of CM030367.1, forward strand.
TGATCTCTCGATCCAACCCTAAATTGGATTGGATAACTAAACCCTAGAGTTTACGGCCATATATATAGCCCCCAAGTAAACCCTAACAGATATATAGAAATCTAGCAAATTGGGCTTTTATCTCGCAGGCCCAAAGAACAATCAGCCGACGTTGCCGGTCGACCGCACCCCTAGTAACGGTCGACTGCAATGTGTAAAACCAACCCAGAGAGCGGGCCGGTCGACTGCATCCCCAAGGTCGGTCGACCGTCCTCTCCTCTGTTGGACTAATATACTCGAAGAACTCCCAGTCGACTGAGTCGGTCGACCGCACCCCTAGCCGGTCGACCGCAACCATCCAGACTTCTCTTCTTCTACTTGCTGCTTGTCTTCCTTTGCTTCTTTGTCTTCTCCTCTTCTTCTCCAACTTCAAGTACCCCGTGCCTACATGTATTTGAGTCCACAGATCCTAACAGCTGGTTGTGTCGACATTAGTCAACGTTACTGAAAGAAGAGGTTTGTGGATGACCCTTAGGGTTTGTCATCTGCTGTCTCATGAGGGTCTTATTTTTATTGAGGGAGACTCAAAACTCGTTATCAATCAGATCTGTGCAAGAAGTGGTCATAACCTAATTTCTCAGGATATATTACTCATGCTTAAAGGTAAGAATATTGGTGGATGCAACATATTTATCGAGAGGGAAATATGTGTGTTGTCTATGCTACAAAAAGGGGTCATAGTAGTAGTCAAAGCTTTCTGTGGGTTAACATCGCCGATCCTTTTAGTTTCTTGTTTTGATTGAGGAAGACGGTAGAGGGGTCTCCTGATCGAGGGATACTCCTATTTTGTAGTCGTTTTTTATTTCATTTTTTTATTATCTTGTCTAGCAACAAAAAAAAGGGATTTGTGCAAAGTGGAGATAATTAAGTCACTTATATTATTTTCAATTACACATTTCAAACTTATTTTTATGCCAATTTAATTTTAAAGATTTTTGTAATATTTAAGAAGTCATGTGTACTGTTTGTGCAAAATAACTAGGTATACACAGAGATAAGTGCAGATAGGGATGGCAACTGGGCCGGGTCAACCGGCGACCCACCCACGACCCGGCCCGCGAACCCGGCCCGTTTAAGGAGTTGGCGGGTTCGGGTCGAACCCGGTGAACACTACCGGGTCGACCCGGGTCGCAAATAACGCGAATTCAACCCGCGAAACCCGGCCCGCGAAACCCGTTAAGAAAGCGAATTGAACCCGCTAACCCGCGGGTCGACCCGCGGGTTATGACCCGTTGGACCCGTACGGGTCGAACGTTCGACCCGTTACGGGTCGACCGTTGACCCGCGGGTCGAACGGTCCGTAACCAGCGCCAGCGCCACAGAGCCGTTGCTAACGGCTCTTTAGCCGTTATTTTGGCTTTTTTTGGCTTTTTTTTGTTTTTCCCCACATTTTGAGCCTATAAATACCCCCAAAAATCTCATAAAAAATCACACCTTACTCTCTCTACTATTATACATCATTTCTAAAGAATTTTTCAACAATTGTAGTATTCATCAAACAAGTCTACAACGAGGCATATACACGATCAAATTTCAGTCGTATCGGAATCAAAATTGAACGTCTTCAACGTCTTTAACTCTCTTCAACCCTCGTCAAATCTACTTCAAACTCTCCTCAACTCTTCAATTGCGGAATCGGCAAAAGCGCTTCTTTCTAGTTTTATTCTATTCTTATTTTCACAGTTTTTTTTACATACGCGTATTCCACGGTGAACGGTATCAAAATTTCATACATCTCTCGTTATATTTTTTTTTTGCGTTGTAGTTAAAATTATTGTTCATTTTTTTGAACTTCTCTATCTCAACCCTCTTGTTTTTTAGATATTTTTTTGTATAATTCACCGTTCCTACATTGTATATTTTTTTTTACATACTTTAGCACATTACTACATTATGTCTAGATCACGCGGTAGCGGTCGTAGCGGGCAAGATTCCTCCTCCTCTTCCCGTAGGCCACCAATTGTCCCAACTAGTGAGCCCGCCCAAGAATACCATGATCCTCCTATAGAACAATGAGGTACACACGACGTAGTTGTAGGTGACATACAATTGGAAGAAGAAGAAGAACAACAACAACCAACCGAATCCACACAACCCCGTAGTAGTAGGAAAAGTAGAGGAGAAACTAGCGATTAGCATAAGTTTTATGATTATATCCCGGACGAACATACTCTGGGTATAGGTTTGAAAGTTTATAAAACATGTGGTAAAACATACAAATTCAAGAGGGGTGACGGCACCGGTATAATTAGTAGGCACATCCAACATAACCATAAAGAACTTCTTACTGAACTACAAGGCCAACAAAAAATCAACCCTAGAACCGGTCTAGTTGATAGCCACCCTTATGATCCCGATCTTGTTCGTCGGGAAATGACCCGATTAGTCATTAAGGAAGAGTTACCATTTTCCTATCCCGAGAGTAGGAACTTGGAAAATTTTAATCAAACGGCCTTAAACCCTCATTTTAGAAGAATTCCGAGAAATACTTGCAAATCGGATTGTTTTAAAATGTACATCGAAATGAAGGACGCTTTGATTGCAATTTTATGGAGTTTAACTTATAGGGTTAGTTTAACTTCGGATTGTTGGACGGGTCTCAACAATATTCCAACGATGGAAATAACCTGTCATTGGATCGACAATGATTGGATTCTTCAAAAAAGAATCATATCACTTGCGGCGTTGCCGTATCCCCATAGTGGCGCTGAAATAGCAAATCGTATTATAGAAATTTGTGATGTTTTTCATATTCGCGATAAAATTATGTGTATTAGTTTTGATAATGCATCTAACAACAATGTAGTAATTACTACTTTAAAATCCGTATTAAACCCTCCATCTGACAATATTTTTCATGTTAGATGTGCATGTCATATTATAAATTTATATGTTCAAGATGCATTAAAAATAGCTGATCCATATATAGTTAAAATTAGAAATTGTGTACATTTCATTGCATTAATTCCAAGCATTTTCCGAGAATGGAAAGCTTGGTGTAGGGTTAGAAATATTCCTTTTAGAAGATTTCCAAAGGATGTTAGACACCGATAGAATTCTACTTTTGATTTACTAAATGTTGTTACCGAATATAAAGCAGTTGTAAATGATTTTTGTATCGCAAAAAATATGCATAATTTTGAAACGACTCCCCCCGATTGTTTTTTTGCCGAATCTTTGTTGAAATTTTTAGAACATTTTAAAACCGCAACTTTAAAATTTTCAAAAACATATGAATCTACTTCTAGTAGCATTTTTATTGAATTAGTTAGCATGATGCAAACATTTAACGAAATGTTAAATGATATCAATGTTGGTGAGATTGTAAAACCTGCATTTCAAAAAATTTTGAAGTATTATTTTCCTCCTCCTATGTTGATTTGTGTTGCTACGGTTATGGATCCTCGTATCAAATTAGAAGGTACGAAGAGTTTGATAGAAATGTTTTTTGCATTACTTGAGGAACATGTAGAATTAGTAATTGATTGCGCTACTTTTTTAGTTCAGTTTGAATCTACGTTAAATAACTTGTATGATTATTATGATAGACGTTTTACTTCTAGTAGTACAACTTCTGTAGTTAGTTCTTCTTCTGGTAGTTCTAAAGGTAAGGGTAAAAGTAGAATTGGTGATAGAACATTTAATTTACTTGAACAAATTCAATCAAAAAAACCTAGGACTAATCAACCAAATGAATTAAATTGGTATAACCAACAAAATTCTGAGCCTTCTACTTCTCCACTAGATATTTTACAAGGTGGAAAGACCATGAACACACTTTTAGTATTCTGTCAATTATGGCTAAAGATTTACTAACTCCTCATGTCTCTACAATTGCTTCTGAGAGTGCATTTTCTACAAGTGGCAGGGTTCTAACTGATTACAGGAATCGCTTGAAGCCGGACTCGTTAGAGATGCTCGTTTGCACAGAAGACTGGCTAAAGGCTAAAGATAAGACACAAGAGAAAGCACTATCAACGTAAACAAGTGGGAGCAACTCGCCCGAAGAACAACAACAACAACAACAATAGCTTTGCTTGTTATTTTAAATTAGAAAAATTGTAGTCGTTGTAAAATTGTATATAAGAAATATGTTATTGTATAAAACTTATTTGTGAATTGAATTCTTCATTTCATTAGAAATTGTTAAAATTGTATAACTTAAATTCATATGAATAATATTTCAAAATTTGTTGCCAATTTCACTCTTTCAATCTTATTATTATTATTACGACTTTTAATGTTTATTAGTATTATTACTTACTTAGTATTATTATTATTATTATTATTATTATTATTTTAAGATACAAAAAAAATTATACAAAAAAAAAAAAAT